>QLSR01000607.1:10511-128911 GCA_031780015.1 Citrullus colocynthis | reverse complement strand
TGTGTTCCTTCGGGTTCACTAGAGGTTGTGTTCCCTCGGGATCACCAGAGGTTTTGTGATCCTTCGGGATCACCAGAGGTAAGAGTTCCTTCGGGGCTCCAGAGGTTTGTGGACATCCAAATCCAACTTAGGGAGATTATAACCAGTTCCCTATGAAAGTATGTTAGATATGGCTGTCTTAAGGCTAATGCACTTAAAGGACTTGGGTGCGAGTATAACCAGTCCCCTATGAAAGTATGTTAGATATGCCTGTCTTAAGGCTAATGCACTTAAAGGACTTGGGTGCCAGTATAACCAGTTTCCTATTGAAGTATGTTGATATGCCTGTTGTATGACTAATGCACTTAAAGGACTTGGGTGCCTAGCCTGGCTCCGGTAGTGGGGTCACTTACTGAGCAATATAATTGCTCACCCTTTTATCTTATTTTTTTTTTCAGGTAAGGGAAAGAACGTGCTGGCGAATGACAAGAGGAATCCTTGATGGCTTCACGGGACCCATAGTAGCTTCCGCCTAGCACTGCATTTTTTTTTAGGCTTGTCTTTTATTTTGTATATGGATTTTTTTTGTTTTCTGTTTATGGAATTTTGTTGATTTTACTAGGGGTACCCCGAACCNGGGTAAAGATGCCCGAGTAACAGTTATTTTGGAATGTACTCGTTGTGTTCGAAACGGTGTTAATAAGGAATCCATCGGGATTTCCAGATATATTACTCAAAAGAATCGACACAATACGCCTAGTCGATTGGAATTGAGAAAATTCTGTCCCCGTTGTTACAAACATACGATTCATGGGGAGATAAAGAAATAGATCGAACCGATCGTCTGTGTGTCACCCTTTTCCAATGCAAGGAAGATTAAAAATTACATATATTAGACATATTTTCGATTTAAATATAAACAAACCAAATCCTATTTCTTAATTCTAAATCATTTTAGATCCGATCGAAATAGGATTTTCGGGATAAGGAATAAACAAACCATGGATAAATCCAAGCGACTCCCTCTTAAATCCAAACGATCTTTTCGTAGGCGTTTGCCCCCGATTCAATCGGGGGATCGAATTGATTATAGAAACATGAGTTTAATTAGTCGATTTATTAGTGAACAAGGAAAAATATTATCTAGACGGGTAAATAGATTGACCTTAAAACAGCAACGCTTAATTACTATTGCTATAAAACAAGCTCGTATTTTATCTTTGTTACCTTTTCTTAATAATGAGAAACAATTTGAAAGAAGCGAGTCGACCGCTAGAACTATTGGTCTTAGAACCAGGAATAAATAGGCTTACTCTTTAATTGAATTAAAATTCTAATCCAAACTCAACCGCAGATTGATGCTTTGTTCGAAAAATCCGAAAATCTAGATTTGATTGTCGTGTCGTAAGAAAAAAAGAATAGTGGAAGAAGAATAAATCGTTTTTTTATTGAACATATTTGCTCATTTTGACCACTTTATCATATTATCATATTTTATCATACTAATTTCTACTCTACCTTCTCGGAGTTCATTCTCCAGAGAACTCCATTTTAAGCGACGGTTTCTAATTTACTAAAAGGATTGAGCCGAATACAATACAAAGATATTATTGTATATCTTTTTGCTAGATATACAAAATTGAAATAAAAATCTAAGACGAAACAACTTAAACATTTTTATTGTTGTGCTAGATCCGCAATTAAGCCTATGGATCCTTAGGATTGGTGTAGTCGTTTAATATATTATATCCCGTAGCGTTGTTTCAGATTCGGGATCGAGCCAAGTATCACAACTTCTTCTACCCATCCTGTATATTGTCCTTTTTGTTCTGGCTTGGAATACAAATTTTTTAGTAGACGAGATTTTACGAAAAAAGTTCTTCATATTCATAGGCAAAACAACGATTTTTTTTTATGTGAATTTGACATAACAGGTGAGAAACCCCTATTTATAAATTAATAATTTAATTGAAAAAAAATTCTCTTTTGCGAGAACGTTAAGTATCACTTCACTATATATAACAGAACCTTTTTTTTTTTAAGACCTAGTAGTTAATAATCCTAGTGATTGGATTTAGATCCTATTCTGATAGGAAATGAGATATTCAAATGATTTATTTTTTATCGTTATCGAATGACTATTTATCTATTGTATTTTCATGTAAATAGGAGCAAGAAAGCTCTATGGAAAAAAGATGGTTAAATTCGATGTTGTCTAACGGCGAGGTAGAATACAGGTGTAGGCTAAGTAAATCAATCAATAGTCTTGGTCCTATTGAAAGTGAAGGATCAATTATAAATAATATGAATAAAAACATTCCTAGTCATAGTGATAGTTACAATTCTAGTTACAGCACTGTTGATGATTTAGTCGGCATTCGGAATTTCGTATCTGATGACACTTTTTTAGTTAGGGATAGTAATAGCAGCAGGCGTACTTTTACATGAGCTAATACGTCCATTTCTACGTGAACCGATTCTTGGTATGGGTTTTGCCATATTTTACCATCTCATAAATCTAAGTCAGGGATATATGGATATATCCATTTCATGTCAAAACGGATCCTTTAATTGATTTTTATGTGTATATTGTGGGTGGCCTTTAGGGGTCCTTTTTTTATAAAGATTATCCTTGTCTTTGTTTATGTCTCGGATTGGAACAAATTACCATAATTCGTCTCCGCCTACGGATCAGGCGACATTTTTCACAAATTTTCCTAATGGAGGCCCTTATTTTCATATTTTTCATTCCTTACCTTAATTCCGAATCTACTTATTGGAAGAAAATAAGTTTCTTTAAATTTTCTATTTCGAATTGTATCCCTACAAAAGAAGAATATTGCCCGTGAAAAGACTACTTCACCTAATCCTTTGTTTCGTAGTCTCTAAATTATACGCCCTTTGGTTCTGGTTGAATCGTAACAACTTACTGAAAGTTTGACTCTCTATGACCTAGTATATGGATAAAACTATGGCGAACCGTAATAAATGAAAAGAAGAGGCATCTTTCACCCAGGAGTGAAGGGTTTGAACCAAAATTTCCAGATGGAGGGGATAGGGTATTAATACATCTGACACATAATTTAAATGTGGAAAAAAGAACCGTAATAAATGAAAAGAAGAGGCATCTTTCACCCAGGAGCGAAGGGTTTCAACAATTAGATCATTGGAGTTATCGTATTATTAGTCTAGGGTTTATCTTTTTAAGCATAGGTATTCTTTCAAGGGCAGTATGGGCTAATGAGACATGGGGATCGTATTGGAATTGGGACCCAAAGGAAACTTGGGCATTTATTACTTGGACCATATTCGCAATTTATTTACATACGCGAACAAATAAAAATTTTGAAGGTGTAAATTCTGCAATTGTGGCCTCTATGGGTTTTCATATAATTTGGATATGCTATTTTGGGGTCAATCTATTAGGGATAGGGCTACATAGTTATGGTTCATTTACATTAACATCTAATTGAATGAATTCAAGAAAGGGCCTGACGAGCACAAACATGGGAGAGTATATATAAGAAAACTGTGTGTAAGACATCGAGAACCCTTTGAATCACTACATTACTTGATTCAAATGGTTCTCACAAAAGCCAAATGTATGAGGAAGTCCAATTTATTTTTTTATTTAACTTAAGAAATTAATCTCAAGAATCAAAAATTGCATTTAATTTCATGCAATAAAATATAATAACAAAAATTAATTGCAAAAATAAATTAGGAGAGATAGAGAAATGACACGGTAAATTTTATAGTGGTTTGGCACAACCTAACCTACATCCACTTCCCAAGATCCTCTTGGTCATGTCACTAGAAATTTTGCCAACTCTTTCCACGAATCAGAGCCCAACCGCTACACCGCTCTTTTTGCGAGTTCAAGAGAATCGTTTTCACGGATAACGATGAAACCGTTACAATCGCTCTTTTTCGAGATCAAGAGCAACCCTTACAAAAGTTTGGAAATGAAGAACAAGATGAGAAGACTCTCTCAAAGAGTAAATTTACAAGTTTTGAGCTCACAACAAATTAATCCTCACCACACATAAATCTCTCTCAAAAATTAGATGAAAAGAAGAAAAATTGAAGCTTGGAGAGAGAGAGAGCAACAATGGTGGCTTGGTAAATTATGGAGGATTGAAAATATTAAAAGTTGTTATGAAATTTTGGAGAAGATG
The DNA here is from genome assembly GCA_031780015.1 of Citrullus colocynthis. NCBI lineage: Eukaryota > Viridiplantae > Streptophyta > Magnoliopsida > Cucurbitales > Cucurbitaceae > Citrullus > Citrullus colocynthis. The sequence goes on along the minus strand of QLSR01000607.1, from coordinate 124,754 downwards.
AAGTGTTTAAAAAAGAGATGAAAGTGGGTGAAAACTAAATTAATTTGGGTCATTAGAACTTTGTAAAAGAAAATTGAATGGTGGAATCTCAACTAGTCGTTAGACACAAATATATAATAATATTAAATTCATCTTTTTTTAAGAGCAACTAGTCCTTAGACACAAACATATATAATAGAATTAAATTCACATTTTTTTAAAATTTATTTTCTTTTTAAAATCATTTTCTTTTTAACATCAATCCAAAAATTAAAAAACCCACCAATTGTCACTTCTTCATTGCTCCAAGTGGAACCTTTCAATTGGTCCACTTTGATTAAAAAAATCTGTCACGTCATCAGCTCAGGATTTTTCCGTTAAGATTGTTTTTTAGTCATATCTTCTGCGTTTGAACTCCGATTTGAGTGATTCAAAATGCATTGGATCGTTGTTCCAAGCACTACACAATAGACACTTCAAATACTCAAATAGTTAATAAATAAAAGCAGGTTTATTATCATCAAAATACTAATTAATCAATTAATTAAAATTAATTAATTTGAGATTAAGGGCCAAAAAGCCAACTTCACTGAAATTAGTCTATTTTTCATTTTCATTTTTTTTTGTGTGTTTAATATAAACTAGGAATGACTCACGTGCAATGTAGTGTTTATGAATTTAATAGTTTATAGTTTTATTTTCTATTTTCTAAAAATTTAGTGTAAATGTTGAAAATTCATTTATATTTATTAATTGTAAATCATATTGTTTAATTGTAAAGTAAAATTATGAAGGAGCACCTTTGTTTGTGCTAATGTCTCTCAATGAACACTTATACTTGATAAGTCATCTTTTATATGGATCACATCCATACATGAATGAATACATTTATACGATATATAACCACCTACACACAAATAATCAATAGATACCTAAACTCGATAAAAGTCGTGTTCCAAACATTAAAGAGTATCAATGGACACCTAAACTTGAAAAGTCACATTTTTATTCATGGATCACATTCATACATGAATGATAAATGGGTACACAGATTCAATATGTGTAACCATGTGCACCCAATGAGTTGTATCCCATCGACATAAGGTTGCAACTCTATATTTTCTTAACATCGCTCAACAGACACTAAATAAAGAGTCGTGTCCTAAAGATTGGAAGGGTAAAGTAGTCATTTACTAAAAATGTAGGGACAAAAAGGGAATGTAAAAATTCTCCCTTATTGCCCCTTTTAATGTAGTATAGATTGATGGGTAAAATGTTATTGCACCATTGTTTTTTAGGAATTTTCTAGCTAGTTGCGGATTTGTGAGAAATATAGTGAGTTTGGATAATTAAAAAAGAGGTAAAAAGAATTTGACACGTGAACAACTATAGGCCTCATTTGGTAACCATTTGGTTTTTTGTTTTTGTTTTTGAAAATTAAGCTTATAGACATACTATTTCCACCTCTAAATTTCTTTATTTGTTATCTACTTTTTAATAATGGTTTAAAAAACCAAGCCAACTTTTGGAAACAAACAAAAGTGTAGTTTTTAAAAACTTGTTTTTATTTTTGGATTTAACTAAAAATTCAACAATTATACTTAAAGAGATGCAAATCATTGTAAGAAATGAGAAAGAAATAAACTTGATTTAAAAAAGAAAAACAACACAAATTTCTTTATTTGTTATCTACTTTTTACCAATGGTTTAAAAAATCAAGCCAACTTTTGACAACAAACAAAAGTATAGTTTTTAAAAATTTGTTTTTATTTTTGAAATTTAACTAAAAATTCAACAATTGTACTTAAAAGAGATGCAAATCATTGTAAGAAATGAGGAAGAAATAGGCCTAGTTAAAAAAAACAATAAAATGATTACCACTTAGGACTAAAAATTGAAATATCTATTTTGGGACATTTTCTAAATTTGCTCTATCCTTAAGTGCCAAATGGTGTCCACTTCTTTGGGAAAATTTCTGTATTTACTCCACTTCTTTTCTGACAAACGACTGTGTACCCATCCAGCTAGAAATTGTACGTAAATGAATGAAGGTAAGGAACGTTTGTTAGGGAAATAATGGTGAAATATAACTTTCTCCTATAGCTTTTAGTGGAAAAGTTATTTATTTATTTTCTTTATTTTATATTCTAGAGTTTCCGATTGATATTTGATGTGGCCAAACTAAGCTTGGATCAATAGTATTGTCATGCATCCCATCCGTAGAGGTCAAAGTTCAATCCTCTACTTTCTACAAGCAGCAATTGTTGTACTAAAAAAAAACTATTTGATGTGGTCTTTAAATAGTTCTCGACTTAATCTTAACCTATGGTAAAAGTGATTGAACTTTTAGAAAAATGAAATTTGATAAGACTTTTTCAAAACATAACTTTCTAAGATTGTGCTAATATCACCAAGATTTCTTTTAGATTATTTTTTAGTTTCTCGCTTTTCTTAATGTTTGAACTCACTTACTAACTCTAACTCGTGTTCTTGATTACTTTATATTTCACTATCTCACTCTTATTGTAAACCCTACTTTTATTTGTAAGTACTAAACTTAAGTACGTACTATCGTTGTAGATTTATTTGTTTTCTCTCATGTAGATAGAAGAAAGAAGTGAAGGATGCTGGGAATATTTTTGCTAAGTTTAATTCTAAATCATTATGAGGTAAACTGAGCTTGGGATTTAATTTGATATATTAATTAGAATGCAAAAGATAGATTTTAAAATTAAGAAGGGATTAAAGAAAGAAAAGGAAGAGAAGAAGAAAGAAAGAAGGAAGGAAAGAAAAAGGAAAAGGAAAAGAAAAAAAAAAGGAAAGCAAGTTAGTGGGAGGGAGTGTTGGTTAAGAGTTCTCATCAGTTATAAGCTATTCATTTTTCATTTTTCAAACCTCTAACGAACCTAAAACTTCAGCTGAGCATCGAGGAGAGGAAGAAGAAGACGATCAGGGCAGTTGGAGTGGAATTCTACAAGAAATCAATGGGGGAATTGAAGCTGAAACTGATGAATAAACTTTCAACAACTTTTGTGAAGGATGGTTGAGCTGAATGTGAAGAGAAACAGGCATAATTGTAGGTGGAAGTGACTGATGCAGATTTGTTGAGTGATCTAGAGTAGAACAAAGTAAAATTGAAATATCTGTTGAACGAAAGGGAGATAGACCCTGAAATTTTGAGGTAAGTTAGAAAACTCATTTCTACAAGTTTGTAAAAGGGAAGAAATTCTAATTCGGGCTAGAAATGCAACTTTTAACAGATAGAAGCATAGATAGTAGTAGTAAGAGACGGGCTACGCTGGAAGAGGAGCGACACTAGGCGTGGGCAAGGGAGAGTGTTGCTGGTGTCGCTGGTCAGACTTTGTGAGACAAATCTCGCTGGTCTTGCTGGTCTTGCTAGACAGGTAAAATCTCGTTGGTCGACTGGTTTCGCTGGTATAGAATGGTTTGCAGCCTCGATGTCGCTATTCTAGTCTCGCTGGTGGAATGAATCTCACTAATAAATGAATTTTATTATGAAATGAGGTCTCAGTGGTGAACAAGTATCATGTTTAAGATTTGTTGGTTATGATAAAGGGAATTTTAAGGAAATCTAACAAAGGAAAATGTACTATTTCAGGCCGAAAGGAGTTGGGAAAGGCGTATAACCCCTTAAGGCCCGGGACAAGTTGTGAGTGACACTTGTTTTTTTTTAAAAAGGATTTATGTTTATAATGTTTAGCATGATTTCTTATGAAATGTGATTTTACGATGATTTGCTAAATGTTAAGCATGATTACTGTTTATATTTGCTTTCATGGCCTGAAAGACACATTTTAATTATTTCCTCAAGCTTTAAAAAGCATGTTTATATGATGTTAATTATTGAGAAATGATATGGATTTGTATGTAATGTTTTATGATGAATTTTTTATACAAACCATACTTGTTTTCTAAAATGTTTTCTAAGGGACCCAATGCTGAAGAACGTTGAGAAGACATATGGGCAACCCTATGACATGAAGGAACTCAATGCTGAAGGACATTGAAAAGGCATTTGAGTATCCTAGGGACCCAGTACTGAAGGACATGGAGAAGGTACTTGGGCAACCCGAAGTAGTTCCTATGTGCACATAGTGAGGAATGACGTTGTGTTGAGATTACTCCACATTAGTTAAGGTTTCCCACATTGGGTGTGTTAAGATTACTCCGCCCCAACGAAGGTTTGTTTTCGACGTTGAGTGTGTTGAGCTTGTGCCGCCTCAACTAAGGGTATGTTTAAATGCAAAGGAATGTTTGATGAATTTAGAAATTCTATTTAAGCAAATGGCTATCACTTATGTTTTCTTCCTTGCCTAAGCATGTTTTCTTTACGTTATAGTTAATGTTTTCTCTCGTACTAAGCATGATTTAATTCTAAAGTAGTGTTTTCAATACTTTGTCACTCAAACCTCATCCTGCTTAAGTTGCACTTCATCAGAAAATACTTTTCTTCATAATTGTTGTATGTGTAAATAATTTTGAGAAATGTGGCATGTAGACATAGCTAGTTAGTTGTTGGAAAGTGAGAGTGGATAATGTGTATGTAGTAAAAGTTTGGTTGTAACCGAGTTGGAGTTTTTGTTGATGTATATATGAATCCTCATGTCATTATAATTATTGGCCTGATGGATTTTGGATGTTTATGATATAGGATTACGCATTGTGGGCGGTTTTGTGAAATCATGTTTTTAACAGGCTAGATAGGTATGCATGGGCAGTGAACCTCACAAAAGGAGTGAAGTTTGCTGTCCTCACATCCTCCTTCAGGTTAAAGAGGGTAATCTGGGAGGGGGTGTGACAAGTTGGTATTAGAGCAAGAGTCTTGGGATTAGGGTCATGCATTGTAATGTAGGGACATGTATTCTTGTCATATAATGATGATATGTCATAATATAGGAAATATCACACCCTATTCCGAACTACCTTTCCATAGCCCGGGACGAAGCGTGAAGACAGCAGTCGTCAACTCCTCGGCTGACTCCCACAGTTGAGCTTACTCTAGCTTTCTGCTTAACACCACCTCCTAGGACGATGATTCCGTTAATTCTCGACAAACCTCGACATCGACCGACAATAGGAACTTTTCTGCTACCTGAAAAGTAAAAAACATTTGAAAGGAACTGAGTAATGGTTTTGAAAATACTTTACTTTAACTCAGAAACTGATCATAGTGTAAACATTGTAAAACAATGCGTACAAAACATCAATTCAAGTCATATCCATGCAAAAACATGCTCAAATGGCATTACCAAATCATATAGTTCATTTCAAAAAAGATACTCAGAAATTCAGTTTATTTCAAAACATTTTCCTTAGTTGAGGCAACGCTACTCAACGTCGAAAACATCCTTAGTTGGGGCGGAGTATTCTCAACACACCTAACGTCGAAAAACCTTAGCTGTGTAGAGTAATCTCAACACATCAGCGTCGAAAATCTCTCTATGTGCACATAGGAATTATAATCCAGGCTGCCCATATGCCTTCTCACCGTATTTCAGCATTGGGGTCCCATAACAAACCTTTACCAAGTCCTTCGACATTAGGGATTGTTAATCAACCCAGATGCCTTCTCTTGATTCCTTGGTATAGCAGATCCGGACTGCCCATATGCCTTCTCACCGTACTTCAGCATTGGGGTCTCATTTTCACAAGCATTTTTCAAAAACATGCATTATATAAATTCACGAGTTTTTAACATTTCAAATCTTCACAATTCTATTTACAAGCTTTAATGCTTTCCATAAAATCATATATTAACAAATAGCATGCTTTTCATAAAACTCATTAACAACCAGTATGCTTCAAATGATTTTCAATATAAAACACATAATATGCACATTAAAACTCATGAAAGCATAATCCTATAATCATGTTTCAACATAATCTTTCAACAATGAGACTTTGTTTAAGATAAACACATTTTAAATATAAGTGTCACTCACTACGAAACCAATGTATTCCTTACAAAGAGTTATTCATTTCCAAAACCATTGATATTATTCACACAGAAAACATTAATATTTGAAAACGTTAGGGTTACTCACAAAGAAAGTAATTGCTTAAGGGAAGTTCCTTTTTCCTCCCTTCTAATTCTGCCTTCCCCGAGCTTTTTGGATGCAGGACTGATAGTCTGATACACAAAACAACTAATTTTTCCCCTTTGACAGCAAGGTTTGGATGCAACCCTATACCTTGGACGCAAGACTAATAACTAAACGCAAGGTGAAGTTTTCCAACAAGGATTCAGCTCTTCTGGCTTCACCCCTTGGACGCAAGGATCTACCTTGGATGCAAAGATCTACCTTGGACGCAAGGTTGTGCTTCTTGGAGGCAGGGCAGATAATTTCCTTCTGCTAGCAGTACTGTTGGACGCAAAGCATCTTCTCTAGGCATCAGACAACTGTTGGACGCAAGGTAGCTAGGAAACAACCTTTCTTGGACGCAGACTACCTCTATGGATGCAAGGGTTGATAATCTACTCAGCCTTCTTTCTCTTTTCCTCAAGAAATTCAAACTTAAAGGTCCTATTTATAGACTTGGAATGGAGAACATGTTGTCCAATTTCTTCTTTCCATTTGACACTTGTTTCCCACATGTCACGCTGCATGCTTAACTAACCACACACCCGGCATGCATTCCGACACCTCCTCCTTATGAGGTGTTAAGTCTAAATGAAGCCACCTAGCCTTTATAAACTCTTCTATGCATTTAACTTGCTCCGAGACACGGACCATGCATCCAACTTAGTGCTCCTATGCGTCCTTATAGTTCTCTTTTGGAGTTCAGTTTTCTTTTGTTCTCTTTTCCTTCTTCCGGCCTTCCTCCATTTGACCAAGTTTCTCCCCCGAACATTTTCATGCATTTATGCCTCTTGTTATGTGTTCATCACTTCTTTTCTTATGCTCACATCTTAGCTACAAGCCCCTCTGTTGAGTGATAAATGTCCTTATCTACTTGGTACTCTACCACTTAGCCAAAATCATGTCAAAACCTTCCTTCATGCATCTTTACCTTGTACCATGCATTTATCAGTACTTTGCTATAAGTCCATGGCCTTCATTCTATCCTTAGGGATCCCTTGATTATCCCTCTATGCGTCCTTAAGATGTATCCTGGGGTTTTGCTTCCAACTTTTCCTTTTTACTCCTCCCATACTTAGCCGTTTTCTCAACGATCAATATAGCATGCGTCCATCTCCTGCTTCCTTCCTTTAGGCTTACTTTTCAATCCTCCAACACAACTAAGACTCAACTTTAGTCCCTTTTGTAGTTAGCTCATACGTCTTACCTAGGCCAAGGTTGCATCTTCTTCCTTAATTACCTCCTATGCGTTCACCTCTTCCCCTCGAGCTCTCGGTTTTCCTTACAATACTTCAATATTTAACCATTTTCTTTCCCACAAGGGATACCATGTGTTTTCTTAGTTTGACCATGCGTCCAACATGATCTTTTCCTTACCAAGTGTGTGCCCAACTCAATTAACTCCCAGTTATGCTTTCAACTCTTTCCAATACTTGGTGAGATTTCCTTTTTTTTCCTTAGATCATGCTTCCAAGCTTAATAGCATAGTTGAGTTCTCTTAGTCTACTTGTTTTACTTAGAAGAATTCTTAACTTCAAGAATTACTTCAAAGTTCAAGGTCGTAGGTTTCTTCCAAACTTATCTACGACTTATACTTAACCCAAAACTCGAGTACATATCTTTTCTTTCCTTAAGTTCAACGCATACCTATTCCTATTTTGGCAAAAATTTGGCTAATTTCACAAGCTCAGATTTTCTGTCTAAAAAATTTCGTAACTCCACAGTCTTGTGATCCAAATTTTACCTCTCTTGTCTTACTTCTTTTCCTTATAAGCCCTTAACCACTTAGGTCTAAAAAGTAGGGTGTTACAGGAAACATGCCACCACGAAGCAGGTGAGGTAGGCAAGCTGTGACCAGAACTCTAGAAGCTACCGGGAGTCGAGGAGAGATGTCAGAGGGTGAATCAAGTCATCCTCAAGCTGGGATTAATGTAGAAGAGCATATTTTTATGAGAATTGCTGAAAGGTTGGCTGTAGGTGTCGGATCAGTGCAGTTTGACCCTGAGAAGAAATTTGGAATTGAAAGAATGAAAGCTTCTGGTGCTACCACTTTTGAAGGCACCACAGATCCTGTTGATGCAGGGGCATGGCTGAACTTGCTTGAGAAATGTTACCGTGTGATGAGATGCCCTGATGACTGGAAGGTGGAGTTGGCAGTGTTTCTGCTCCAGAAAGGGGTGGAAGATTGGTGGAGAGTAGTGGAGAGTAGGAGGGGAGAAACAGAAGGGATAAGTTGGGACGAGTTCATGAAAGTGTTCTAGGATAAGTATCATCCAAAGGCATTCCATGATGCCAAACAGAATGAATTGCTTAAGTTAGTGCAAGGGCCAATGACGGTGGTAGAGTATGAAAAGAAATATACTGAGTTATCTAAGTACACCACCAATATTGTAGCTGATGAAGCTGACCAGTGCAAGAGGTTTGAAGAAGGCTTGCAAGAGGAAATTCGTACTCCCGTGACTGCAAGTGCGGAATGGATAGATTTCTCCAAATTGGTAGAGGCAGCTATGGTTGTTAAAAGAAGTTTAGCTGAAAGGAGGCTGTGAGGTGAATCAGTTAGAGGCGACGTGTGATCCACTCCTTTAGTGTTGTACAGAATAGTCTAGCAAAAGCAGTAGCAGAAGATTCGTGCCAGATGTGTCAAGTAGAGGAAACTTTAAATCTCGTTTAGGTGGACAGGCTACCTCTAGGGATAGTACAAGAGGGAGTATGCAGAGGCAGAGACCAAGTTATAGTGGTCCAGTAGAATCCATAGGAGGTTCACGAGGGGGACAGCCTGGTGAGTTTATAGCGAGCTCAGCAAAGAAACTGTTATGTTCCACATGTGGAAAATATCATTGAGGACAGTGTATGAGTTGAACCAACATATGTTATAACTGTGGACAAGCTAGACATTTTAGACGTAAGTGCCCTCAGTTAATGCAGGAAGATAAAGTAAAGCAGAGAACTGTTTCTCACACAGTGACTCAGCCATCAAGACCTGCTGTAATTGATGGTGAGGGAACCAATGAGACAAGACAGAAAGGACCTGTTGGACGATCACGACAGTAAGGGAAGATCTTTGGAATGACACAACAAGAAGCTGAAGACGTTCCATAAGTCGTTATTGGTACACTTTCTATTTGTCACAACTCTGCTCATGTATTATTAGATCCTGGAGCTACTCATTCCTTTGTTGCTAGCATGTTTACTGTAAATATTGATAGAAAACTTGATCCTTTGTCTGAATAACTATTTATTTATACTTCTATTGGAGATATGCTAGTAGCTAGTAGTGTGTATAAGAACTGTGTGGTTGAAATAGATGGGGTAACCATGTCATTAGATTTAATTCCTTTAGACATCCAGGAGTTTGATGTTATTTTAGGAATAGATTTCCTATCTAAATATCGTGCCTCCTTGCATTGTTTTCAAAAGAAGGTTGTATTTAGAGGACTTGAAGGGGTTGAAGTTGTCTTCAGAGGAGATAGAAAAATTCTCCCTACTTGTATGATATTTGCTGTCAAAGCCAGGAAATTATTGAGCTGGGGTTGTACAGCATACCTTGCACATGTTGTTGATACATAGGTAGTAAGCTAAAGCCAGAGGATATTCCTGTGGTATGTGAGTTCCTGGATGTGTTTCTTGGGGAATTACCAGGTTTACCGCCTGATAGGGAAGTGAAGTTCTCTATTGATTTAATTTTAGGGATGACACTGATTTCACAAGCTCCTTACAAGATGGCTCCAAAAGAATTGAAAGAGTTAAAAGTTCAGTTGCAGGAGTTGATTGACAAGAGGTACATACGACCCAGTGTGTCACCATGGGGAGCACCTGTATTGTTTGTAAAGAAGAAAGATGGTACACTTAGATTATGTATTGATTTCCGACATCTAAACAAGGTAACAATACGTAATAAGTACCAATTGCCTCATATTGAGTACTTTAGTATTTTCTAAGGTTGATTTGCGATTAGGGTACCATTAGTTGAAGATTAGGGAGTCTGATATCCCTTAGACAACGTTCATGACAAGGTATGGGCATTTTGAGTTTCTTGTGATGCCTTTTGGGTTGACTAATGCTCCCACAGTGTTTATGGATCTTATGAATCTAGTATTTCACCTATACCTTGATCAATTTGTTATAGTATTTATTGATCATATACTGTTATATTCTGAAAGTAAAAAAGGCATATGAACACCTCAGAATAGTATTGCAGACGTTGCGTGACCAGAAGCTGTATGCTAAATTCAGTAAATGTGAGTTTTGGCTTGATCGAGTAGTATTTCTGGGTCACGTAGTAACAGTTGAAGGGGTACGTGTGGATCCTCAAAAGATAGAGGCAATAATTAAGTGGGATCGACCCACTATAGTGACTGAGGTTTGCAGTTTCTTAGGCTTGGCAGGCTACTATCGTCGATTCATGGAAGGTTTTTCAAAAATAGCACTTCCACTAATGAGTCTAACTAAAAAGAATGCTAAATTTGAATGGACTGATAAATGTGATTAGAGTTTCCAGGAGTTGAAGAAAGAACTCGTGACAGCACCCATATTGACTTTGCCTACTTCTAGTGTTGAGTTTGAGATTTATTGCATTGCTTCACGACAAGGCTTGGGTTGTGTACTTATGCCGGGAGGAAAGGTAGTTGCATATGCATCGAGACAGTTAAAGAAGTATGAGTGCAACTACCCAACTCATGACCTAGCATTAGCTGCAGTCGTGCTAGGCTTGAAAATCTAGAGACATTATCTATATGGAGAGAAATATCATATCAACACTGATCATAAAAGTTTAAAATACATTTTTGATAAAAAAGAATTGAACTTGAGACAGAGGAGATGGGTGGAATTAATTAAAGATTACGATTGTACGATAGAATACCACCCTAGAAAAGCTAATGTGGGGGTTGATGCATAAGTAGGAAGTCGAGACAATCAAAGGCTTCACTTAATGTAATTGGTTCGGTGCTAATGAGGGAGCTGTGGAGTTTTAATGCACTATTGTCAGTGGGTAAATCAGGGGGCTTACTTGCACATTTCCAAGTGAGACCCGCTTTGATGGATGAGATTGTTAAGGGCCAATTGAAGGACTTCGTGCTCAAAAAACTAGCGGAGGTGGTGGATCTTAAGCAGAGGACAAATTATGCTTTAAGAAGTGATGGGGCCATAATGAAATATGGTAGATTATGTGTTCCCAATGATCTAGCTTTGAAAAGTGCTATTCTGGAGGAAGCTCATAGTTCAGCATATGTGATGCATCTAGATAGCACAAAGATGTACATAATTTTGAAAGAGTACTATTGGTGGCCAGGAATGAAGCGAGAAATTGTTGAATATATGGTTAGATGTTTGATTCGTCAACAAGTTAAGCTAGAGAGAAAAAGACTAGGAGGACTTTTGAACCCACTCCCTATCCCTGAGTGGAAATGGGAACACAAAGTTACGATGGATTTTCTATTTGGATTGCCAAGAACTTCAGCGAGTGTTGATGGAATTTGGGTGATTGTTGATAGATTGACCAAGAGGCGCATTTCTTGCTAGTTAAAGCAACGTATACACTGGATAAATTGGCACAAATATATGAGGATAAGATTGTAAGTCGGTATGGAGTTCCAGTGACTGTTGTATCAGATTGGGACCCTAGATTTACTTTTAAATTCTAGATGAGTTTGCAATAGGCTTTAGGAATCAAGTTGCAGTTCAGTGCCGCTTTTTATCCTTAGCCTGATGGACAGTCAGAGAGGACGATCCAGACTTTAGAAGATATGTTTCGAGCTTGTGCTTTGCAGTTCAAAGGTCGTTGGGATATACATTTGTTTTTAATGGAATTTGCTTACAATAACAGCTACCAGTTGAGTATAAGTATGGCTCCGTACGAAGCATTATACAGTAGGCGTGCAGAACCCCAGTGTGTTGGGGAGAAGTTGGAGAAAGGAAGCTAGTTGGACCAGAGATTGTTCAAATTATGACAGAGAAGGTGGAAATGATTAAAGCGAACCTTAAGTTAGCTCAGGATCAGTAGAAGAGTTATGCTGACAATAGGAGAAGGGATCTCGAGTTTGAAGCTGGTGATAGAGTATTCCTGAAGTTGTCACCGTGGAAGGGAGTTTTGAGGTTCAATAGGAAAGGAAAGTTGAGTTCATGGTATATTGGACCTTACGAGATCTTGGAAAGAGTTGGACCAGCAGTATACAGGTTGGCCTTACCAATGGAGATGTCCAAGATTCACAACGTGTTTCACGTCTCAGTTTTAAGGAAATATATTTCTAATCCTACTCATGTACTTGAGGTGCAACCAATTGAACTGAAGGAAGATTTGAGTTATGAAGAAGAACCGGTTCAAGTGTTAGATGAGAAGGCACAAGTTCTAAGAACCAAGGTGATTTGGTTGGTCAAGGTTCTTTGGAGGAATCACGGTGTTGAAGAAGCTACCTGGAAACCAAGGAGCAAATAATTAAGAAGTATTCATATCTGTTTCTGAGGAGTTAGTAGTTCGCTAAATTTCGAGGATGAAATTCTTATAAGGAGGTGGTAAATTGTAAACCCTACTTTCATTTGTAAGAACTAAACTTAAGTACATAGTATCGTTGTGGACTTATTTGTTTTCTCTCATGTAGATCGAAGGAAGAAGTGAAGGAAGCCGGGAATATTTTTGATAAGTTGAATTCTAAATCATTATGAGGTAAACCGAGCTTGGGATTTAAATTGATATATTAATTAGCATGAAAAAGATAGATTTTAAAATTAGGAAGGGATTAAAGAAAGAAAAGGAAGAGAAGAAGAAAGAAAGAAAAAGGAAAATGAAAAGAAAGAAAAAAAATGCAAGTTAGTGAGAGGGAGTGTCAGTCAAGAGTTTTCATCAGTTATAAGCTAAGTTGCCGACTCATTTTCCATTTTCCAAGCCTATAACCAACCTAAAACTTCAGCTGAGCATTAAAGGGAGGAAGAAAATGACAATCAAGGCAGTTGGAGTGGAATTCTGGAAGAAGTCGTGGGGGAATTGAAGCTGAAACTGAGGAGTGGTCTGGTGCTCGCATAATTTGAGCAAATTCTGGTATTTGGAGAATAGCGAGTTGAAAAGACCAAGTTTGAAGCTGAAAATTGGAGGTTAATAAGTTAATTCAATTCTTAACAACTTTTGTGAAGGATGGTTGAGCTGAATGTGAAGAGAAAAAGGTGTAATTATAGGTGGAAGTGACTGATGCAAATTTCTCGAGTGATCTGGAGCAAACCAAAGTAAAATTGGAATATCTGTTGAACGAACAGGAGATAAAAAACGCATTTCTCAAGTTCGTAGAAGGGAAGAAATTCTAAATTGGGCTAGAAATACAACTTTTAACGGACAGAAGTGTAGACAATAGCAGTGAGAGACGAGTTTTGCTAGAACAGGAGCAACACTGGGCGTGGGCGAGAGAGAGTGTCACTGGTGTCGTTGGTCAGACTTTATGAGACAAATCTCGCTAATCTCGCTAGACAAGTATAATCTCGCTGGTTGACTGGTTTCGCTAGTACAGAATGGTTTGCAACCTTGATGTCGCTAGTCTAGTCTCGCTGGTGGATTGAATCTCGCTACTAAATGAAGTTTCTTATGAAATGAGGTTTTAGTGGTGAACAAGTATCAATATTTAAGACTTGTTGGTTATGTTAAAGGGAATTTTAAGAAAATCTAACAAAGGAAAATGTACTATTTCAGGCCGAGAGGAGCTGGGAATGGGGTATAACCCTTTAAGGGCCCGGGACAAGTTGTGAGTGACACTTGTTTTTCTTTAAAAAGGATTTCTGTTTATAATATTTAGCCATGATTTCTTATGAAATGTGATTTTATGATGATTTGTTAAATGTTAAGCATGATTACTGTTTATATTTGCTTTCATGGTATGAAAGACACGTTTTAATTATTTCCTCAAGATTTAAAAAGCATGTTTATATGATGTTAATTATTGAGAAATGACCTGGATTTCCATGAAATGTTTTATGATGAACTTTTTATACAAAGCATACTTGTTTTCTAAAATTTTTCTGAGGGCCCAATGATGAAGAACGTTGAGAAGGCATATAGGCAACCCTATGACATGAAGGAACTCAATGCTGAAGAACGTTGAGAAGACATTTGAGTATCTTAGGGACCCAGTACTGAAGGACATGGAGAAGGTACTTGGGCAGCCCGAAATAGTTCCTATGTGCACATAGTGAGGAATGACGCTGTTGTGTTGAGATTACTCCACATCAGCTAAGGTTTTCCACGTTGGGTGTGTTGAGATTACTCCGCCCCAACTAAGGTTTGTTTTCGATGTTGAGTGTGTTGAGCTTGCTCCGCCTCAACTAAGGGTATTTTTAAATGCAAAGGAATGGTTGATGAATTTAGAAATTCTATTTAAGCAAATGGCTATCACTTATTATTTCTTCCTTGCCTAAGCATGTTTTCTTTACATTATAGTTAATGTTTTCTCTCGTATTAAGCATGATTTAATTCTAAAGTAGTGTTTTCATTACTTTGTTACTCACTGGGCATCCAACTCATATTTTTCATGTTTTCTGTTCCATTCAGGTAGCGAAAAAGTTCCCAGTGCTTAGTCGACTCAAGCCTCATCCTGCTTAAGTTCCACTCCATCAGAGAATACTTTTCTTTATAATTGTTGTATGTGTAAATAATTTTGAGTAATGTGGCATGTAGACATAGCTAGTTAGTTGTTGGAAAGTGAGAGTGGATAATGTGTATGTAGTAAAAGTTTGGTTGTAACTGAGTTGGAGTTTCTATTGATGTATATATGAATCCTCATGTTGTTATCATTATTGGTATGATGGATTTTGAATGTTTATGATTTAGGATTATGCATTGTGGGTGGTTTTGTGAAATCATGTTTTTAACAGGCTAGACAGGTATGAATGGGCAGTGAACCTCACAAAAGGGGTGAAGTTTGCTGTCCTCACATCCTCCTTCAGGTTAAAGAGGTAATCTGGGAGGGGGTGTGACATTTACTTTCGATCTTACTCACTTTCTTATTCTTGTCTTCTACACTTAGTTCGCTTCGGTCTAAAAGAACTTTGTATTTTGTTGTCAGTCACCGTATGTTGTTTGGAAACCAACTTCGAGGGAAGCTTTATTTAGGTTTCTTTTGGTAACCATTTGGTTTCTTACATTTTTGTTTTAGAAAATTAAGGCTACAAATATCTTCTCACACTTTTAAATTTTTTGTTTGTTTATTGGTTTTTTTTAAAAAAATAAAAAATAAAAACAAGCCAAATTTTGAAAATTAAAAAAAAAATTAAAATTTGTAATTGTTTTTGAAAATTAGTCAAGAATTTAACTCTTTTAATTAAACAAAAATACAAACCATTATAAGAAAGTATGGCAAAATAGACTTTTTTTTTTTTCCTTAACCTTCTTGATCTTTTACACTAGTGTATTTCACTCCCAAGAAGTTGAATGATCCCTCAAACAAATTAAGGGGAGATTCCCAAAAACTTAAACAGATCCAGATAGATGAAAATTTTCTTTAAAAAATTCAAATGTATTCTATAATGGGACAAAAAAGTTAGAACAAATTTTGGAGCTTGGACAGCCAATTTTTTTTTGTAATTGATGTTGGAGCTGAGCTGATTTTGGCTATAAATAGTGTAAATTAAGGAAAATTATTATAAATAAAAAAGATATCTAATTATTTTTAAATATAGAAAAGTTTTACTCTCTATCAGAGATAAACTGCTATAGCAATAAACAATTGAATTTTTCTTGCTCGAAGAATAAACAGTTAAATTTTTCTATATTTGTAAATAATTGTGTTCATTTTGCCTATATTTGAAAACAAAAACTCCTAAATTGATGTATTTATAAAAGTCTATTATTTATTAAATATAAAACAAAATAAAGTAGATGGTTTTAAATATAAAATAAACACATCCTATATGGAATAAAGGAGAGTAAGGTTACAAATATTATTAAAGTTGGCAATTAGTAAAGGTTACAAATATTATTAAAGGTGGCCATTAGTAATTGCGTGGGTGTATAATTTTGGGGTTCTTTATTACTTATGTTAATTAACTTATTTTCTTTTTTTCTTCTAAATATTTATTTAATTATAATTTTATAATATAATAGTTAATATTTATAAATTTTATAATAAAAGATTATTATTGATCTTTTCAAATTTCATAACCAAAAAGTAAATAGTAGGATACATATTGGATTCTCTATAAATAGTTGCATAATTTAACATGCAATTGTTAAGCAAGAATCATTGTCTTTTTTTTTTTGTGCCAAATTGAAAATAGACTGTTTTAAGGTATAATTCATTCCTTTAATTTTTTTATTTGATCATTCATTTTATTTTATATATAATTTAGATGGTTGCATTGCATTTTTGTTATTTGATAATTTAGTTTTAAATGTTTCCATTTTTTTTAAAAAAATGTTTATTGTATTGCAAATTTTTTCCTTTTAAATAATCTTATAGTGTTGTAAAATTGAGGAGCAAGATGACGAAAAAACGGATTACAAAAATCGAAGAATTATAATATTAAAATAATAAAACAATATAATAAATGAAGGAAATAAATAACCAAATATAAAGTAATGAAATTATAGAAAATAGAATTTGATAGCAATATGAAATCTCTCAAAATTCCCCAATTCTTTCTTTTCTTTTCTCACCAATGTGTGCTCTTTCAACATCCACCAAATGCCTCTATTTATAGGCAATTTGGTAAGTAGGTGATGAAACTACATGACTACTAAGGACGTGTCATTATGAGACACATGAATTTTAAACACTAAGCTTGGTTATATAATGGACACCTATTTTGTTATAATATTCATAATATATCGTTATTTTTATGAATACACACAAGAAATTCTTATATTTTTATTATTTTTTTAAATATGTATGTTAACCTTTTCAAATTCAATGATGATGACAACAACAACAAAAACAACCACAACAACAAAAACAACTTTTTTGCATTTGAAAAGAAACTAATTGTTAAACAAATAATTGTGTGTTTCTTTTTGTTAAACAAATAATTGAGGTTTCTTCTGTGGTTAATTAGGGTCGTTTATGTTCCTGTTTCTTGTTTCTTGTTTTTCATTTTCTATTTCTTGTTTCTTGTTTCATGGTTTTTCTTTTTTTCTTTTTTAACAAAATAATATATATATAAAGATATGTCATACATTAAATATTGAAAAAGATATTATCAAAAGTTTATGTTATCTAATAGAAGTAAAGTCTCGATAACAACTAAATTTAATAATAAAGTTGTATCATATCCTTCATATGTTGCCCAAATTTGATTGGCACTATCATCTCTAACTCAAGTCATTTGTCTTAAATGATGTCAAGTCAAATCCAACTTAATTATATAATTATGTAAATGTCGTGGTTGTAAAATATTAAAGTTAAGCTAAATGAATGTCTTAGTTAGCAAAATTTATATATTGTAAAATTTTACTTAGTTTCAGATATATTAAAAATATTAGAATTAAAATAATATATAAATACACAAATTACAAAATTTAATATTAAAATTTGAAATATAAAAAAATTAAGGGCTCTTTTCAAATATAGCAAAAGGAACCAAAATATTTAAAAATATAGCAAAATTTCACTGTCTATCTGCGACAGACCGCGTGTAACGGCCCGACTAATACAATCTAATCGGACCATTACTCAATGCGTTCATATTTCAAAAAGACACTATGCTAAATAGTAAGAAAGAAACAATGCTAAAACTCAAGAAAAACAATGCATAAACATATAAAAAAGAAAAAGAAAAAGAATCTTGGTTCGGGGTACCCCTATCAAAAATTTATAAAATTTCATGAATAGGAATCCACATGCAAAATAAAAGATAAACTTTAAAACAAAATTTGACAATTTAGCAAAACTCATTAAAACATGTAGTTCTAAGCGAAAGCTACTGCGGGTCCCGTGAAGCCATCAAGGATTCCTCTTGTCATTCGCCAGCACGTTCTTTCCCTTACCTGAAAAAAAATAAGATGAAAGAATGAGCAATTATATTACTCAGTAAATGACCTCACTACTGGAGCCGGGTTAGGCACCCAAGTCCTTTAAGTGCATCAATCATAAGACAGGCATATCTAACATACTTTTATAGGGATCTGGTTATACTCGCCCTACAGTTGGTTTTGGATGTCCACAAACCTCTGGAGCCCCGAAGGAACTCTTACCTCTGGTGATCCCGAAGGAACACAAACCTCTGGTGATCCCGAAGGAACACAAATCTCTGGTGAACCCGAAGGAACATAACCTCTAGTGACCCTGAAGGACCACAACCTCTGGTGAACCTGAAGGAACACAACCTCTAGTGACCCCGAAGGACCACAACCTCTAGTGAACCCGAAGGAACACAACCTCTAGTGACCTCGAAGGACCACAACCTCTGGTGAACATCCAACCGACGTAGGGGAGTTACCACTACCCAGCATACATGACCAATTAAATTCTCACTCCTTTCCTTCCATGAATTCATACATTAACAACGCTGTTTACAAACATCTCATAATTCAAGCATATGCATTTCACATACAACCTTTAAAACATGGGAAATTTCATACAAGCATGCTATCTCACATGGGGCTTAAAAATTTTACTCATCATGGCAACTAAACATATGGCGAGAAGGCGGTTCAGGTAGTAAGACCACTTACATTGAGACTAGGTGCAAATAGCTAACCAAGCAGCCAATTCTCACAAAATGCTTGAGTTAAAACCCCAAAGTGCAACTAAGCCACAACCTTCTTCCATACTTCAAACAATGAGTCCAACCAAAATGGACCCTTAAACCTGCTTGGACAGCTTGTTTCTGATTCCAAAATCCATGGAAGCCTGAATCTAAAATCTAACCTCAATGAGTAACAACAATTAAAACCAATTCACGAAATTACGAGAAAATCAACAATATTACCCAAACAGTCCTGACCTAACCAAGTCTTGAAATCCTAGCGTAACTCACGAAAAGGGATAATGGCAGAGAGAGCAGCTGGGCAACAACTTGCAAACCCATTGACATCCAAGATTGGCTTAAGTATATATCATTTTTTTGAAAATCTACCTATATTCATTTTATTCGGTTATACATATAAGTAATGTTATATTACATCTAATAGCCAAAGAAGAAAAATATAAACCTACAAACTTATTTTCTTCTCGGTAACCTAAAAATTGATGGAGAGAAATAAATTACAAAACTAAATATCTACCAACATAAATATATGCAAACATATTGCTAATTATAGATCAAGATAATGAAGATTACTACCAATTATTTTTATTACTTTTAAATATACCAAAAAATAGAGGAAAACTTTTTCTTTAAAATATACCCAAACAAGGGGCTTATAAATTATAACTAATATGATATGATTGTAAATTGGCATTCTGGTTATTGTTGGTTCTGTTAATTGGTTGTTTTAGGCGGTTAATAGTTTTCAGTTTAATTCTTATCTCTCTCAGTTATTAGTTGATGTATATAAAGACTTTAATATTCTTAATGAAGATGAGGAGAATTTTACTTTTAATTCTCTCAAGTTTGTTAATAACCACTGTCGCCAAGAAGCACCCATATATATAGAATATTTTTTAAACAAATGAACATTCCTCTATTTTTTAAACAAATGAACATTCCTCTGTTTAAAACTAATTGCACATTAATGTTCTGTTATATTTAGAAATAATTTAGTTTATTTTGCTATATTTGAAAAGACTCTACCTGTAAATTATATATATTAACTTTTTCGTTCAAAGTGCTTTAGACGAGAGGATTTTTTTTTGGTTTTTGATGTCATCTATAAGGCTTTTATTTTTTTTCCTTCAAAAAACGAGATTTTCATAATCAAAATCACACAAACGATTTGATTTCTTTTAATTCCCTTTTCAGTTCTCTTCTTGAAGAATATTTAACGGTATATTTTAGTGAAATTAGTCTATTTTTCATTTTTCATTTTTTTGTGTGTTTAATATAAACTAGGATTGACTCACGTGCAATGCAGTGTTTATGAATTTAATAATTTACTATTTTAACTTTTATTTTCTAAAGATTTAGTGTAAATGTTGAAAATTCATTTATATTTATTAATTGTAATCATATCGATTAATTGTAAAGTAAAAGTACGAAGGGCACATTTATTTGTGCTAATGTCTCTCAACGAACACCTATACTTGATAAGTCATCTTTTATATGGATCACATCCATACATGAATGAATAGATTTATTCGTGTTGGATTTTATGTCTTTAAAACTCGTTGTTTGTATTTTTTTTTTTTTGAACTTATTCTTAATAAAGTTGTTATCAACATTTATTCAGTAAAACTGTTATTGAATATATGAATTGCATTATTAAATCCAATAAACTAAGAACCCTGGGCTATATAGTGAATACTTATACTTTATGTGGTGACATAGAAGTGGATCAAGTATAGGTAATAGCTGAAAGGGTCTATAGTATATGAATAAAGGCTGGATACCTTATTCTAGGGACATTAAGGATGCGACTCACTTTGTATTTGATACAAACGATGTGATCCTAAATTGTTCATGTGGAGACATGTGAGTGGGGGTGTCTTATGCAATGAGTTTGGATAAGATCGGACCATGAAATAATTGCTTTTACTTTGTAACACCGTTTACTGTTAAAACTGATTATTTCAACTTGATTACCTAGGTAACTCGATCTTAATCTTGAGCTAACTATGAACTCCTATTTGTTTGAGATTATCCTTTAATCTGCATGGGTGAGAGTGGCTAGTTTTGCCGACTCAATAAGCCTACCATTTTAGGGATAAGATCAGATAGATAGCTGGGGATATTGTCCTACCTTATTTAAGGATAGTAGAGAAGTTGTTCCCTTAAATGTTGACTCCGAGTCTTGAACAAGGGGCTCCACCCTCTCATTGGCTTGAGAGGGACTAGGTTGGTTGGACCACAAACCAATTGTTCATTAGAGAATCGGTGGGACATAAGGAATGAGATGTAATTATAGGGGTAAAATGGCAATTTTGACCTAGATGTAATTACGAACAACTTGTGGAGGATTACTGTCACACCCCCTCTTTGATTACCTACTTAACCTGGAAGGAGATGTGAAGACAATATACATCACCTCTCTTGTGACGCATATTGCCCCATCTTACATAACTTCCTACACAAACATTCCATACGTATACATTCATAGAATTCAGCCATATTAACGCATGATCATAAAATAATAATTCTTCCTGTACACAGTACACTTTTATAACATATTCTTTCATAACCCACTTATAAACAACTAAATCTACATGCCACCAGTGTTAAGTTATTATACGTACAACAACGAGAAAATAAACTGTCTTTGGAAACTCGAAGCTTAAGCACGACGAGTTGGAGTAGGCAATGGACCAGGAACGTCTTTGCTACCTGGGAGGAAAAGAAAACATGGAAAACGTGAGCTAAAAGCCCCGTGAGTGACTAATTTTGTAAAACTATCTTTTGTTCGAAAACAGGCATGTTAAAATCATAATAACGCTATAAACGTAAACGTGATACAAATAATCATTTCTGTAAAATCATAATTTCAACAACGTAAACAATTCACATATGTTCATGCCAAAATCATCGTATACGAATAACAGTTCGTTCTCAAAACTTTCCCTTAGTCAGGGCGGAGCAAGACTCAATGCACCTGACGTCGAAAACAAGTAAGGCTCGATGCAGAGCAAAACTCAACGCACCAGCATATAACCTCTATGTGCACATAGGAATATGGCGGGTTGCCCAAGTACCTTCTACGAGTCCTTCAGTACTGGGTCCCAGGGAAACTCACATGCCTTCTCATGTCCTTCAGCATTGAGCCTCCTCTAAAACATTTTAGGAATCGATATTATACGTAAATAGTTCACATGAAAACCTTTCATGAAAATCAGGTATATCACGATAAACAACATTTCACAACATGTCATTCAACGTCTTATAGAAAACGTATAAAACGTGCCTTATGAACAATATCATCAAACATCATGCTTTTTAAGAAAACAGTTCATCTCAAAGCCATATTTCATAAGAAAAACCAAACTAAACATTTTCAATAAATTCATTTTCAAAGAAAGAAAAGTATCACTCACCACTTGTCCTTAGGCCCTGAGCGGATTATACGCCTTTCCGAGCTCTTCTTGGCCTGTAAATACACATTCCTCACGTTACGTTTTCCTTAAACTTCCTTTACATGATCATTAGACGTGCATACTTAAACTCTAATCATGATTCACCACCGAGACTCCCTTTCTTTCCTAAAATAGACATAATAAGCGAGATTCTATGTCACTAGCGAGATTACCAACGAGATTTCACCTTACTAGTGAGTTTACTAACGAAATTACACAACAGGTCACGACACTAGCGACAGTAGCATGAGCGATACCAGTGACACTACCTGATGAGCGATACTGAGCGAGAGCGAGCGATATTTGTGAGAGAAAATCCTCCTTTACACGACCAGCAACACCAGTGTCGCTACTCCCGCTCCAATTCTTAGCGTTACCTGCTTCTCAACGGCACCCGACAGCAGAGTTTCCTCCTTTCCTGTTTGTTCTCACTTCTATCAATTCAAAGTCATATTTCCAGCCAGAATTAGAACTTCTTTCCTTCTACAAACTTGTAGAGAAACATGTTTTCTAGCTTACCTCAAAATTTCGTGGCTTAACTCGTCCTGGTTCGTCAGATATTACAAGTTTTCTCCACGCTGATCCAGATTGCACAGAAATTTCGTATTAGTAACTTCCAGCTAAAAGTTTACATGTTTCTAATCCATTTCAACTCACGCATCCTTCATAGAAGTTGTTCAAAATTGAGTTAACTTACTAATCTTAAAATTTTAGCCCAAAATTCAATCTCTTCAGCTCTATATTCACCAAACACCAGACCTGGTTCGAGCTGCGTGACAGCAGATGAAGCTTCTGTTTCAGCTTCAGTTTTACCACGAAATCTTCCAAAACCTTGCACGAAATTGCCCTAGAACTCTTCTTCAACCTCTCCACAACGTGCAGCTGAAAAATAGCATAAAATTTCGTTTGGGAATGAGTAGAATAAAGTCGGCAAGATTTTATATCCAATGAAAAGTTAAAAACCGACTTCCCAACNTTTTTTTTTTTTTTTTTTTTTTTTTTTTTTTTACAATATGAAATTATTAATACTAATTCACTTACAGCTTTTAAACGTGTGATAACTTGTAGAAATACAAGTTATTATAGTCATTATTTGATTTAATTAGAGTAACTTTGGAGCTAAACGCATGATTTTGGTAGTTAAATGATGAAAAATGTATCAACATGAGTTAGCACTACTTGCAAAAGAAAAATGCCTAAAAAACGATAAGCTTCAATTCCTAACGCAGGGTTAAGAAGAAAAGAAGTGGGAACAACCAAGTACGAAGAGATGAAGCTGCTGCGAGAACATGCGTCGAGCCTATGCGGTGAGGTCATGCGTTGAAGACCATGTGTCAAAGAAGAAACTCAAGCATGCTCAAGCAGCTGTCATGTCATTACGAAAAAGAGTAGCAACCTATCAAGATCATGGCAGAACAAATAGGCTGACAAATCTGAAAAGTCTATGCATCATGGGTGAAATTTAATGCAAAGGTGTCAGGTCATCATGATATCAACCTTTTGACGCCTATAAATAGCCCAAAAGCTTCTTAAAAGTGGGAGACGAGTTCAAGAGGTGAAAGCTCTGCACTATTTCTCCCTCACCATAACCAGCCTCCATTTCGAGCTCTTCTGAGAGAAGGATTCTGAGCATTTTCAGAGTCATCTCCCAGTGAGTGAGAACATTCACCTTATGGAATTTATGTATCAGATAGCGACCATCTCAAGCCTCCATGAAGCAAGACGTTGCCAGTGGCGGCTTGACCCCCTTCATTTCTTTTTTATTTCCATTTTTCTCCTTCTTGCTTATATTTTGTTAATAACATTCGAGAGAATGACTTATTCGCTTAATATGAGTTTGATTGACTATTCTCTTTCATCTATCTTTATACTGAACACCTTACATCATGTTTGAATGAATGAGTTGATGTTAAGAGTTAGTTTTCTTGAGCAATTCCAAGCATATTACATCTTGATTAATGCATATCTTTAGCTTGCATGACTTTTTCTGACAAACACAAGTAGTAAGCATAACTGTCGAGCTTGAGAGAGTGGATGGTTAATCTTTAGCATTTATTAAGACTAGATGAGTTGCAGAGATGTAGTTCATCTTTTGCCAACGCAAACTTACCATGTGTCTTAGAAATAAGATTAATGTGGCGTCGAAACATCGAGAGATGGATTCACAATTGCAGTTTGTAGGTATGAAATTGTACTCAGAAGGTTTAGGTAACAACTGACTCTTGCATTAACTCCTATCGCATGGTTCCATTCATTCTCAACGCATGCTATCTGACTCTAAATGACATATGACTAACCATCACCGCATCCACCTCATTATTAGTAGTAGGAAATTCTTTTCATTCTTAATGTATAGTTTTACACAACAAACAATTGTATATATTACATGTATAGTTCACCACATAGTCAGACTTATAATCTCAGCGCCTAGTTATCACAAATCCTTGCGTTCGACCCTGGACTCACCAGGATACCTATAAATACTTATGCTTAAGCATGAGCACATTTAGAGTAATTCTCGACGCATTCTTATACAGAAATGTTAAAAACTATTTTGTGCAACAAGCTAAGAAACACTTAATTCAAATAAGAAAAAAATAACGAACAACGTGCTTACCAATTAGGTGCTTACAATTACTTATTATGGTTATATCAAGTGGATATAAATATATCTACAGTGAGAAGAGTGCAACTACTGGACTTTAGTGGAGTGATCTGGTAGTTAACAAATGTTAATTAATTTCGGATGGTTGGAGCTCATGATCTGTAGGTTGATTAGGTCCCCTTGTTAGCTCATGGATTAATCCTTAGAACAATATATTGAGTAAATTTGAAATGTTCGAATTTGTTTGAAGAGCAAAATTTATGATTTATTCGTTTAATTATGAATTAGACGAAATCGGAGAGTTACAAATATTTAAATATGATTTAAATATTTTTAGGATGAATAGAGATTCATCGGATTGGAAGTTTTTTGGAAAATTGGAAAAAAATTAATTTAATATTAAATATTAATTTAATTAATATTATTTAAATTAATTATATATTAAATTAATTTTATTTAAATTTAATTTGAAATTAATTTTGAATTAAAAGAACCCAATTTTATGAAATTAATTTTTAAATCCATTTTTAGAAAATGGATTTTCCTAATACACACAAATAATCAATAGATACCTAAACTCGATAAGAGTCATGTCCCAAACATTAGAGGGTATCAATGGACACCTAAACTTGAATAGTCACATTTTTATACATGGATTACCTTCATACATGAATGATGAATGGATACATGGATTCAATATGTGTAACCATGTGCACCTAATGTGTTGTATCCGGTCGATATAAGGTTGCAACTCTATATTCTCCTAACATTGCTCAACAAACATTAAATAAAGAGTCGTGTCCTAAAAATTGGAAGGGTAAAGTAGTCATTCACTAAAAATGTTAGGGACAAAAAGTGAATGTAAAAAATTCTCCCTTATTGCCCTTTTAATATAGTATAGATTGATTGGTAAAATGTTATTGCACTATTATTTTTTAGGAATTTTCTAGCTAGTTGCGGATTTGTGAGAAACATAGGGAGTTTGGATAATTGAAAAAGAGAGTAAAAAGAATTTGACACATGAACAACTATAGGTCTTGTTTGGTAACCATTTGGTTTTTTGTATTTGTTTTTGAAAATTAAGCTTATAGACATGCTACTTCCACCTCCAAATTTCTTTATTTGTTATCTATTTTACCAATAGTTTAAAAAACTAAGTCAACTTTTGAAAACAAACAAAAGTGTAGTTTTTAAAAACTGTGTTTCATTTTTTAAATTTAACTAAAAATTCAACAATTGTTCTTAAGAAAGATGCAAATTATTGTAAAAGATGAGGAGGAAATGATTACCATTTTGTCGTCAGTCTCCGTACGTTGCTGGGAAAGCAACTTCGAGGGGAGCGTTATTAGGTTTCTTTTTTATTATGCGGTTCGAATAGGATCTAGGGAATATAGTAAGCAAGACCTCTTTCCCATTTTCCATGTTTAGAACCACCCTTCACTGACCTTTTCTTCTAACCCATTTTCTTCTCTTGGGGTGTGCAGTATCCCGTAATTACAAAAAACCCTAGAGTGTTGCTTCGTTCTTGAGAGCTGTCTGTCATCTTGACGAATCCTATTGCTTTGGTCCTTGGTTCAACAGCACATCATGGTGTCACTTGGACTTTGCTCCCCTCACGGTATGTTCCTTACTCCTATCCTAGATTTATGTACATCTTATTTGGTTTAGGGGTAAGTATTAATAGCTTTGGCCTCAACCTCGACCTCTTTTTTTTTTTTCTTTTTTTTTTTTTACTCGCTTCCTTCTATCCTCAATGATGCCTCCACAAAGTGCTTCAATATCTAAGACCTGATGCAAGTGATCCCGTAAAAAGTGTTGAGAAAGGCGAATCATCCCAAAGCCTCAAGACGAGGTTACTAATTTGACGGAAGATGAGCATCTTGAGCATCACACAACCCAACTACCAACTCGTCCCATTTCTTTAATGAGTAGTCATCTCCCTCCAAGGATGAAATATCCACCGTAAACACTATGCTTCATTTCCTTGTGAGAGTACTTCAGAATGAGAGGTGAGGTCGAGTTTCTTGCCCAAAGCCTAGATCTTTGGCTGAGGTGCTTTTCTCCTCCAATTAGATATAACGACCGTATTGCTGCTACCGCCAGAACATTGAATGATTTCCTCGATGTATGCTTGCCATGAGTATTTCCTTTATTCCTTATTATTTTTTGGTACATCAACCTTGGCTCCCACGTGGGCAAGGTCAACCTGTAAAAATTCTTTACAACTTAGAAACTTCTGCTTCTTTGTTTTGTCCCAATCCTTCTGCCAAATTGCTACATCAACAATGAGCATCACTAACCATATCAACTATCTTAGGGAATCTCACGTCTCATGCGAAGAGTTAACTCAAGTCCATGCCAATATTGCTCACCTCAAGTGATTTCTATATGATTCCCAAGCCCAACTTGAGTCATCAAGAGCCAACACCTCCATCCTTTAAACCAAACTTGACAAGGACGAGACTCTCCTTTCTAACACCGAATACCTAGAGTAAAAGTTCATTGAAATCGGGGCCTATACGAGAATGCAAAATTCTGTGATGGAGGATGGTGTTGAGTTTAGCAAAGAGAGTGGCAAGTTCCACCACTCTGAGATGAACTTTGACTATCTAACTCAGGATTTTGAAACTCTGTGTCAGAATCCTTATGTTTTCCAACCTGTTGATAACTAGGCTGAGGTTGACCATGATAGTACCAATCAAGACAATTGAGAAGCTCTCTCGATCTTCTCTTTCTTCCTTCTTATGCTTGAAGGGAATTGAATCCCAGTGGAAGCAAATGCTCACATTCTTTGATTTTTTGAAAGAATTAAAATACAAATAATTAAGAAAATGCTAAGCAATACCTTTGCCAATTCATAATTTCATCAAAATTTTCTCCTCGAACCAATAGTCTTCTCCTTATAGTCATCATTTTCCAAGATATCTTCCTTCCTATGACTCTGACAAAGATCCGGTTTGTAGGAACCGTGCTTCTTGAATGAATAGAGAAAATGGGAAGAAGAATTTTCTTAGAAGAACTTTTCTAAGAAAAATGGAAGAATTTCTAGCGGGAGAGTTTTAGAGTAATCATAGAGATTACTCTTGTAGAGAGTATATATTTAATGAGGGCTCATAAGAGCCCTATTTATAGAACTCTATAGGTTACTCCTAATCCTATTAGGATACCTCATCTATAGAGATTTTAAATTAAATATTTAATAACGTCAAATATTAATAAATATCTATCCAAGTAATATCTTATATTAAATGGTTTAAAATATTTAAATCTTATTTAAATATTTATTTTCTGCAGAATCTTTAATTTGGATCCCATCCAAATTAAATAATTAATTATTTAAATCAAATTCAAATCAATTAATTAATTCTTCCTCTATTTATTTATATGGATTTCATCTAATAAATAATTAATTATTTGAATCATATTCAAATAAATTAATTCTCCATATTATAAAGTTATATTTTGAATCTTATTCAAATAAACTTTATAATAAATCATGTAATTAATTGTATCCAATACAATTAATATTTTTCCTCATAAATTTAAACATTTCAAATTTTTCTTTCAACATAGTTGATCCTTTTTGGTCTGTGACGAGCTAGCAAGAGGACCTTATAGACCTACAAATTCTAAGCTCCAATGATCCAATATTAATTAATTAAACTCTTTAATTAAATCAACCTTCATTAACTATAGGGCAAACCACTATAAACCACTATAATCAGTATAAACAAGTCAATCCTTCACAAGTTATTCATAATTACAACTGGGTCAAATGTCTGTTCTACCCCTATAATTACCTCTTTTCCTTAAGTACCACTAATTTCTCTAATTAATAAATTGTTTATGATCCAACCATAAACTAAGTCCCTCTCGGGCCAGTGAGAGGGTGAGGGCCCTTGTTCAAGACCCAAAATCAGCACTAAAAGAACTACTCATCTACTTACCCTATCTAGGAAAGAGTGAATTTCATCTTGGGAAATTATGTTTCCAACTCCCCATTTAGTCAAATCCCCAAAATGGTAGGCTAATTGAGTCGACAACTCGGGCCATTCTCACCCATGCAAATCAAAGGGCCGACCTCATAGACAAGAGTTTGCAAGTCACTTAGTATTAAGATTTAGTTGCACATGATCATCTTATGAAATACTAATCACATTAACTAATGGATTTACAAAGAGAGATTAAATATTTCGCGGTTCAGTCTTATACATACTCTTTATATAGGATATCCCCAGTCACTTGTCTCCACCTGAATGGTTTGGATCAAAGCATTTGTAACTATTACAAAGTGGGCTATATCCATAGTGTCACTAGGATAAGACACCCAACCTTATTTATATGCTATAGACCTTTAGTTTATTTCTTATACATGATCCACCTGTATGCCAACTACATACATGTTTAAGACTTTATGCAATAACGTTGGTTTTTTCCGTTAATGGATAAATTAATATTGCATTATTAATAATTAAATTAATTAACTAATCAATTACAAAGCTTTAGGGCACAAATCCCAACAATGTTGTTATCTTTTCCATGTCTTACCTATGTAGTCGCTTCACGAAGCTTTTACGTTTAATGAAATTTCCTTGGTCTTTTTCTTTGACTTGACTGTGTTAACCTCAACCTCCTTTTTGTTAGAATTAACTTCAACCTTCCTCTTGCCAAGGTCAGCCACGTCCGCTTTTCACCTGGGCCCTTCAAAAATTCGCTTAGGAAATCGTTGTGAATTAAGGTTTCTATCTTGTCTTTTAGTTGAACACAACCTCTAGTCACATGCCCATGATCTTGACGAAAGAAGCTATATTGCTGCTTAATTATCTCTGCGGTGTGGTCTTCACATGAAGTCATTGTGAAGTATTTACAGAGAACATCAACCTAGGGTGCTCTCTAGGTTTTCGAGTTGATTCAGGATTAGTAGATAACCTTTCGGGCCAAGAGGAGTATCTAGTTTCATGTTTGGCTAGAGTCGACCTTGATCTCGGGTCGAGGTTGAGTATCTTCATTAGGTCATATCTTGGGCCTAAAATGGTGTTTTGGGCTGGGCCATGCATAAAGCATGCCTCATTAGGTGTTTGGCAAGGGTTAGCCTCAATATCAGGCTGAGGTTGAACATATTTTATAGTCCATATTTTGGGTCTAAAAGGGTTTTTCGGGTCGAGGCATGCATATGCTTGCTCCATTAGGCGCTTGGTAAGGATCGACCTCGGCCTTGGCGGAGGCCAAGCACTCTAACTTGGGCCATTGCTAAATCGTTATGAATCCTATTCTTCCATCCTCCACCTTTTTGCCTTGTATCGTGTTCCCTCGATTAATCTTCAATTTTGTTTTTTGAATTTCTTCATCCTTTCTCGATCCAACTACGCAAGTTGTTGATTATTTCCTTTTATGTTTATATTCTCCATTGTATTTATTATGAAAATATTTGTTATATTTGCTGTATTCATTTTTTTCTTACTTGTAATGGGTATTTCTTCTATTTAAGAAAACCATTTTCTATCAAAGAGGAATAAGAGAAACAAATACATTTTTAGCATGGTATTAGAGCATTATTGTTTGAAACCCTAACAAAAATCCTTAATTTTCTTAAAAATTAAAAAATCCTAATCTAACCTAATTTGCTGCTGTCGCTGCCGCCAACTTGCACACTACTGCCGTGGCGCACTAAACCTTCGCCGGTCGTTTTGTCTCAGCTGCCAGATAACCACCCCTAACATCAGATCTCCGGCCGTTTCGTGAAACCTATGTTAGCAAAAGTTGTTTGTTGTGACGCATAACATTCTCCTAGTTGACGTCGATGCCTACGCTTGCTTCAACGCCCGGGTTCATGCCTTTTTGACAGCCGACCAAGTATGTGCTACAGTCCAAGTATTTTTCGGCCAGTCACCGACACCCACCAGTCGTTTCTCATTTTTGCTGCCAGGTGGGTCATTTCTGGGTTTGTTTAAACCTCTATTTGGTTTCTGGTTTTCAAATCTGTTGTTTTTTGGGTTTTTTTTTCTTTTATCTCTTCAACATGTCAGACACTAAGGTACCCATCGCTAAAGTCTTTGGCAATTGGATCCATTCCAACACTCCTACTGTCGAAATAACCACCATTCAACTTAATGGGCTTAACTTTTTTCGTTGGTCTCAAAGTGTTTTGATGTATATTCGTGGACAAGGGAAGATAGGTTATCTCACCGAAAAAAATCGCTCCAAGTCCAGATGACCCTTCATTTACTGTGTGGGATGTGAAAAACTCCATGTTTATGACCTGGCTCGTAAATTCTATGGTGGAAGACATCAGTAATAACTACATGAGCTACTCTACTTCTAAGGAATTATGGGATAAAGTGATTCAAATGTATTATGATTTAGGTAACCAGTCATAAGTGTTTGAGCTAAATCTTAAGCTGGGTAGTATATGACAAGGAGGTAACTCAGTTACACAATATTTTCCCTCTCTGAAGTGGATGTGGCTAGAACTTGATCTATTTGATATATATGAGTGGACATCCACAGACGACCAAAAACATTATAAAAAAGTTGTAGAAAATGGTCGCATTTATAAATTCCTTGCTAGTCTCAATATTGAGTTTGATGAGGTTAGAGGCAGGATACTTGGAAAAAGTAATCTTCCAACTATTAATGATGTTTTTTTCTGAAGTATGCAAGGAGGAAAGCCGCATGAATGTTATGATTGAAAAGAAGATAGTTGACTCAGTTGAAAGTTCAATGTTAGTGATTGAAAATAATGCAATGAAAGCTTCTGATCAATCAAACAAAACTCATGACAAGCCTCGTGTCTGATGTGATCACTACAACAAACCCCCTTATACGCGGGAAACTTGTTGGAAACTACATGGCAAACCTGCAAATTGGAATAGCTCTAAACAATTTGAGAGAAATTCCCATCAACATGCCTCCAATACAAATATTGTTGATTCCAGTCCACTTAAAGAGCAAACTAATCAAATCTGAAGCTGCTAAAGTCCAATTCATTGGGTACTCCTAGTGTTTCCTTGGCACAAACAGGTGATTCCCCTCAAGCTCTCTCATGTCTAAATTCCTATCCGTGGATCATCGATTCCAGAGCCACTAATCATATGACTAGTTTCTCGTGTTTATTTGAATCATACTCCCCTGTGTATTGCAAAGAAAAAGTTTGTATTGTCGATGGTAGTTTCACGTCTATTGCAGGCAAAGGAACCATCCCCCTAAGTACAAAACTCATATTGCGTTTTGTCCTTCATATTCCACGACTAGCTTGTAATTTATTATCTATAAGCAAAGTATCTAAGGATGCTAACTGTCGTGTTATCTTTTGTGAAACTCATTGCCTCTTTTAGGATCAGGACTTGGGGGAGACGAGTGGATGTGCTAGGATGATTGATGGTCTCTATTACTTTGATGAAGTTTCAATTAGTCATAAAAAAGTTAAGGGCTTGAGTAGCGTTAGTTTTCTTTCTATTCAAAAAACTATTATGCTTTGGCATCGTAGATTAGGGCATCCTACGTTTATTTGAAATACTTGTGTCCAAATTTATTTAAAGGAATTGATTGTTTTGTTTTCCAATGCGAACATTACATATTTGCCAAACATCATCGACTTTTTCACCCAAATCTTACAAGTCTTCATCACCTTTTTACTTAATTCACACTAATGTTTGGGGTCCGTCTAAATTTTTTACTAAAAATGGCAAGCTTTGGTTTGTTACCTTTATTGATGATCACACTCGTTTGAGTTGGCTTTATTTGCTAACAAACAAGTCAGAAGTAAAATAAATCTTTCTTCTTTTTTATAAAATGATTGACTCAATTTCAAGCTAAAATTCACATTCTTCACTTAGTTACTAGGAATGAGCTTTTCAATGAACAACTCATCACTCTTTTGCACAATAAGGGTATCTTTCATCAAGCCACGTGTCGCGATACTCCTCAGCAGAATGGTGTTGTTGAACGGAAAAATAGACATTTGCTTGAAATTGCTCGTACCTTTATGTTTTCTATGCATGTTCCAAAATACTTGTGGGGTGATGTTGTTCTAACCGCTGCATACCTAATCAATCGAATGCCTACTAAGGTGTTGAATTTTAAAACTTCTCTATAACACTTCAAAGAGTTTTTTTCCTACTGCCCAATTGTTCTTGAGAGTTACCAATAAAAGTATTTGGGTGTACTGCTTATGTTCATATCCCTCCCCTTTCCCAAACTAAATTAGACCATCGGGCCATTAAATGATTTTTGTTGGCTATGTTCCCCATAAGAAGGCGTACAAATGTTTTAACTCATTGACTCACAAGTATTTTGAGAGTATGGATTTGTCTTTCGTGAAAAATTAATCCTTTTTTAGCCCAACTTCTCTTCAGGGGGAGTCATCTCTCCTTGAAGAGATTTTTTGGGACACTTCACCTCTCTCAAACATCATTAGTCTTGAATTATGAGCTCTAGTCCACTGATCTCAAATGTGAAAAATTCTCCGATAGGGGGAGAAACACTACAAAATGATTTGACAAGTCGAAATCCTAAACTTCAGTTTTATACTAGAAGAAACATGACTCAAAGGGATAGAAATCAGATAGTTGACCTAACACAGGACCAATCCGATGCTCCGATCAATGATCTTGAAAATCCAGGTATTTCTCTTAGCTCTCCTTCTCATAATGTGTTACTTGATGTCTCTAATCTTGATATTCCAATTGCCCAGAGAAAAGGTACCCATCGATGTACAAAATATCCCATTGCAAACTATCTCTCCTATCATAGATTGTCTGATAGTCATACAACATTCACATCCAAAATAACCAGCGTATTTGTTCCAAGGAATATACAGGAAGCCCTAAATGATTTGAATTGGAAATTAGCAGTGATGGAAGAGATGAATGCGCTAGAACAAAGTGGTACTTAGGATGTAGTTGATCTACCAGAAGATAAAAAAATAGTGGGATACAAATGGGTGTTCACGGTAAAATGTAATGTTGATGGTAGTATAGAAAGGTACAAAGCCAGATTGGTGGCTAAGGGGTTTACCTAGACCTATGGAATTGATTATCAATAGACATTTGCCCCTGTAGCTAAAATTAACTCAATCAAAATTTTGTTGATTGTTGTAGTTAATTTTGATTGGCCGCTTTATCAACTTGATGTTAAAAATGTGTTTCTTAATTGGGAGCTTGAGAAAAAGTATTTATGGACTTACCCCCTGGCTTTGAAGCAGACCTTGGAATTAACAAGGTATGTAAGTTAAAGAAATTACTATACGGCCTTAAACAGTCTCCTAGAGCCTGGTTTGAACATTTTAGAAAGGCAGTCACAAGCTATGGATTTAGCCAAAGTCAAGCTATGGTTTGAACATTGTTGTTTTGATAGTGTATGTTGATGATATCATACTTAACAGACAATGATGAGATAGGAAAGTCTATTGTGAAGGAAAAATTGGCGAATGATTTCAAGATCAAAGACCTAGGATCCTTAAAGTACTTCCTACGCATGGAGTTTGCTAGGTCTAAAAGTGGTATTCTTGTCAACCAAAGAAAGTATATCCTTGATCTACTCAAAGAGATGGGTTTACTTGGATGCAGGGTTGCAGAAACTCCCATTAAGCAGAACATAAAATTGGAAGCTGCAAGTAAAAAGGATGTAAAAGAAAAAGGGAAGTACCAGAGACTCGTGGGAAGACTAATATACCTCTCTCACACACGTCCTGACATTGCCTTTGTAGTTAGTATGGTAAGCCAATTCATGCATGCCCTTAGGCCACTCACTTTGAAGCTACCTTTAGAATCCTGAGATATTTGAGAGGAACTCTAGGAAAAAGGATATTCTTCAAAAAGACATGGCCAACTACAGGTTGAGGTTTATGCTGATGCTGATTGGGCAGGTAGCACAACTGATAGGAGATCAACTTTTGGTGGTTGCTCCTTTGTTGGAGGAAACTTAGTTACTTGGCGTAGTAAAAAACATAGTATAGTTGCAAGAAGTAGTGCTAAAGTAGAATTTAGGACATTGGCCCATGGTATTTATGAAGGCATATGAATGAAAAGACTATTGGAAGAATTGAAATTCTCTTAGACAGAGCCCATATGCATTTACTGTGATAACAAGGCAGCAATCTTCATTGCCTATAATCCAGTCCTTCATGATAGGACAAAACCCATTGAAGTCGATAAACATTTCATAAAGGAAAGGATTGATGTAGGAGTGATATGCATTCCTTACCTCCCAACAACAGATCAAATTGCAGATGTATTAACTAAATGTCTCCCTAAATAGCAAATTTAATAAGTTAACAGACAAGTTGGCCATGAGTGATATCTTCAAACTAGCTTGAGGAGGAGTGTTGATTATTTTCTTTTATGTTATTCTCCATTGTATTTATTGTACAAATATTTGCTCTATTTGCTATATTTATTTTTTCCTTATTTGTAATGGGTATTTCTTCTATTTAAGAAAACTCTTTCTCTATCAAAGAGGAATAAGCGAAACAAATACATTTTTAGCACAAGTCTATTGCCGGCGAGCTTTTGCCTGTCGTCATCTTCTTGCTAGAGGCTCAGCCTCTGCCTTGGCCTTGGACCCTACTACGTGGACCACAAATTTTAGCCCCCAATCCTTGCTTGCAATCTTACTTTCCTTTTTTGCTCCCTGTCCTGGTCCATTTGTTCTTGGTTTTGGGGATTAATCTCTCCTTCCACCTATTGCTTTAGCACTTTCTCCTTGCATTGTTTAGTTGTTTCAAGTGGCGAGTCTCCTACAGTTTCTTTTAAAGGCGCTTTTCCCTTGGTTGGGTCGCGAACTAGCTCACCTTCAACCTCTTTGTTTTGATGATCCTGCTGACCCATGGCTTTTAATAATTATGTTGGATTTTATGTCCTAAAGCTCGTGGTTTGTAAACAATAAACATATTCTATTTTCAATTAAAGTTGATATTGAAGTTTATTCAGTAAAGATGTTATTGAATGTGTAAGTTACATATAAATCCAAATCCAATAAACTAAAGAATCATTGGCTTTAGCATGAATACTTGGACTTATGTGTAGACATAAAAATGGATCAAGTTTAAGTAAAAGTCAAAAAGGTCTATAGTATATGGATAAAGTTAGGTACCTTATCCTAGGGACACTACGGATGAGGCCCATTTTGTATTTGATACAAATGATGTGATCCTATATCGTTTATATCTACATTTGAGTAGGGGCATTCTATGCAATGAGTTTGCATAAGACCAGACCACGAGATAGTCACTTGTACTTTTTAAAACGTCATTTACTGTTAAGACTGATTATTTAAAAATGATGACCTATGGAACCCAATCTTAATCCTGAGTTAACTATGAACTCCTATTTATTTGAGATTATTCTTTGATCTGCATGGGTGAGAGTGACCCGAGTTCGCCGACTTAATAAGCCTACTATTTTAGGGATAAGACCAGGTATCTCTAGGGACACAGTCTTGTAAGATGGAACTTACTTCTACCTGATTCTAGGATAGTAGAGAGATTGTTCTTTTAAGTACTGACTCCAGGTCTTGAACAAGGGGCCCCACCCTCTCATTAGCTCAACAGGGATTCAGTTTGGTGGTTGGCTTACAAACTAATTGTTCATTAGAGGATTAGTGGGACATAAGGAACAAAAAGTAATTATAAGGGTAAGATGGTAATTTTGACCCATTTATAATTACGAACAACTTGTGAAGGATGAACTTACTAATCATGGTTATATTAAGTGGATATAAATATATCTACAGTAAGGAGAGTACAACTACTGGGCTATAGTGGAATGTCTTGGTAGTTAACGAGTATTGATTAGGTAGGTTAAAGAGTTTAGCCGATTAATTTCAGATCATTGGAGCGCATGATCTGTAGGTTCATTAGGTCCCATTGTTAGCTCATATCGAACTAGACCTTAGAATAATATGATGAGTGAAATTGAAAAGTTCGAATTTAGTTTATGGAGTAAGTATTAATAATACGATTTACTTAAACGTATGATCGATTAATTATGAATTAAATGATAATGGAGAATTGAAAATATTTAAATGTGATTTGAATATTGTTCACATGAATAGAGATTCATTGGGTTGGGAAAAGGGATTAGTGGAAAAATTATTAATTTAATATTTAGTATTAATTTAATATAATTAATTAATTATTTAAAATTAATGTTATTTTTAAAATTAATTATTTGAATTAATTTTATTTAATAAATAATATTAAATTAATCTAGTTAATTAAAATTTTTAATTATTTATTTAAAATTAAGAGAAATTATCATAAATATAAAAAAAATGAAACTATTTACACAAATAGAATAATTTACCCAAGGACCACAAGTTCACTACAACGAATGTGAAACCCAAAACAACCCACAGTCGAAAAAAAAAAAAACCCAAAAAATCGGGTCGATCCATACCCGATTTAATTACCTATGTGTCGAAGAAAAATGGAAAGAAAAAGAAAGATCAAGAGCGAGAGAGTCGGTCGAGTCGATGTTTCACTCTTATTGCTCTCTCGCTCTTGCGCTCACTTCCTTTCCTTACTCACTACAGTCTTTCTTATTTTAAGTTTCATAATGTTAGATATTCTTCTTGCTCGTTATATTATTAATGATAAATAGTAGGATAGACAGTGATAGATAGTACTTTATCAGTGTCTATTACAGTGATAGTGTTTGTTGATATTCTATTTTATATCTAACATATTGTTTTAATATAATTTTTAAACAGGTGAAACATGAGCTTATAATGAATTACCAACAAAAGAATTTGAGAATAACTGTGTATCTAAATTTAGATATACTACAAATTATAAAAAAGAAATTAGATGAAAAAACTTTAAGTAGTTTTAGGAATGGTTCGTTTGGCCACTTTCTTGATATTAAAATGTCTAAAGTAGCCACCCAGTTCCTAAAGTACCTTATTAGAAAAGATAGATAGACTTACAGAGCGAGCGTGAGAGAGTTGGTCGCGTCGAAGTTTCGCTCTTATCGCTCTCTCTTGCTCTTGCTCTTGCTTCCTTTCCTCATTCACAATCACTCTTATCTCTCTCACTCTCTCTCTCACTCTTGCTCTCTTGCTCTCTCTTGCTCTTTCTCTCTCGCGCTCTTAGTTTACCAGTGAGATGAAGCAGACCTATTTCAATCGATGAAGATGCCGAGGATTCAAAGCCGACGATGGAGAAGAAGAAGAAAAAGAAGAATCTGCTAGTGATGGAGGAGGAGGAGGGGAAGAAGAAGAAGAAGAAGAAGAAGAAGAAAAAGAAGAAAAAGAAGAAGAAGCGGTCGACGATGAGGAAGAAAAGAAGAAGTTCAAATGACAAGGGTAGATTGAGATTTTTTTTAAAAAAATGAAGCAGGAAAAGCGTGTGCTCTATTCTCACTTTTTTTTTTTTTTTTTTTGTATCTCTATAATAGTTTCATTTTTTTGGCTATAATTGAAAAGACCCCTACAATTAATTAATTAATTAAATTAATTTTATACATAAAATTCATTTTTTAACTTGAATTTTGGAAATTCAATTTTGCATTAATTTAAGGTGGAGGTGAGTATAATTCAAACCCAGTTGAACCTCATGAAAACACCTCAAATCCCACTTAATTAGTCACCTACATGGTATCTTATTAAGGCTAATTTGAGTTGCATGGTTTCTTCTTTAGATAGAAGTTGATTAACATCAATTTTGGTTGATGAATGCTGAGAATTCAATCAAATTCTAACTCAAAACACTCCAACTGAAAACTCTCTCCAACCTTCAAACTTGCTCCAAATTCATCTCAATTTGGATCCCACAATCCGTTCTAAGGTCTGAGATTAATGGGGAAGACTCTAGTAGTGGTCCACGAATTATTTGTGATAAAAAAACAAGAGGATTACTTCAATTTTGAGCTACACAATGTAAGTTTCAAAACTCTGTTTTTTGGGATATTAACAAGCATGTTTAATCATTGAAATTGATGTAGTTAGAGTGTTTTAGATCAAAATTGCTTTCGCATGCTTATTCCTTACTCTTCAAAATTGAGCTACGTCCTGCTCGATTCCATTTGCTCTTTAGCATGGTATTCTGCTCTTAACGCTCTCTATCTAGGGATTTTAGCAAAATTTGTGTGTCACACCTTTTTTTGTTTGACGATCCGTCAACAGATAGAATCCACTAAAGATCTAAGTTCTCTGAACGTAATGATAAAACTTTCGTCTCCACGTTCTTTTGGTTGGCCTC
This sequence comes from Citrullus colocynthis, assembly GCA_031780015.1. Lineage (NCBI taxonomy): Eukaryota > Viridiplantae > Streptophyta > Magnoliopsida > Cucurbitales > Cucurbitaceae > Citrullus > Citrullus colocynthis. Next base: position 85,739 of record QLSR01000607.1, on the reverse strand, counting down.
GACTCCAGCCAAGGTCAACTCTGCCAAGAAGTTAGCATTCTTCTTGTGAAACTTGATTAGACTCTCTTTTTGCTTTGCTTCTATCTTGATTTTGATGTTTACTCTTTTATCTTCCGAGGTGAGTGAGACTGGTTCCAATTCTTCTGTTAGCTGGTTTCCTTGAGTGACCTTGGCCTTTTAACTTTTGTGGAGCAACCGTCTGTTCCACCCATCACTTAAAGGATTGTGAATTCCTTACGATTTAGGTTTCCTTTTCTTTAAAACCTATGGGATGGCTATCACACCCCCTCCTAGGTTACTCTCTTTAATTTGGAAAAAAATGTGGGAAGATAGAAAACATCACCCCTTTTGTAAGGTTCACTGTCCACCTGTACCTAATTAACCTGTTGGAAACAACGTCAAACATAGCCGCCCACAACATCCTTTCCTCAAAGCATTTAGCATAAAGGACCAACCTCTAAAATAAACACAAGATCATGAAAATTAAATATTTACATCAAGTAAACCTTTAGAACCGTCTGATACAAAACTTGGAATACACGCATTAAGTAAATTCACACCCTAACACTAAACTCATCTAGTTATGCTTACATGCCACATTAACTTTAAACCATTTACACGTACAAAAACTAGAAAGAAAAGTGTGTGTTGATATCTTGAATCTTGAGCAAGACGAGGCTTGAGTAGGCTAAGCTTCAGGATCTCTTTCGCTACCTGGGTGGGAAAGAAAACATAGCAAAACATGAGTTGAAGAGCCCAGTGACATATATTGAAAACATATTCTTTAATATAAAAATCATGCTCAAGCTTAAGAGAAAACAAACTAAACAGTTTAATGAAATAAGCTTTCGAAATTCATCAATCTTTATCTTTGATCTCAATATAACCTCAGTTGAGGTGGAGCAAGCTCAACACTCTCAACGTCGAAAACAAACCTTAGCTGATGTGGAGCAATCTCAACACAACAACATCAACTCTCTCTATGTGCACGTAGGAATGGCTAATCTCAGGCTGCCTAAGTACCTTCTCAATGTCTTTCAGTACTGGGTCCCAAGGATACTCAAATGCCTTCTCAATGTCCTTTAGCATTGAGTTCCTCAATAATCTCAGGGTTGCCCATATGCCTTCTCAATGTCCTTCAACATTAGGTTTCTTTATAAAACATTATAGGACATTGAACATGCTTTAAGAATAATCACGTCAACATATAAGATTTCATGGAAAACCTTAGGTTTTTGAAAAACTAGCATCAAGTAATCATGCTTCTTCAAAGCTTTAAGGAAACACATAAAGCATGTTCTTCAAGCTATAAAAATCAAGTATATAAATCATGCTTTTCAAACACATACTTCATAAGAAAAACATATGAGAATAAGCAAACATAAAACTCTCATACTAGGCATTTTAAGTAGATTCAGTAAACCATGCTCAATACTCAACAAAAATTAGCAAGAGAACGCATTTTTGTAAGAAATCATGGCTTGAACTCATTAATGAATGCCTTTTAAAGAAAACATATGCCACTCCCAGCTCAAGCCTAATCCTTTAGGGTTATAAGCTTCTCCAACCTCAATTTGACCTAAAATACCAATTAAGAGATATTAGGTCATCTTCTTAGGTTCCCACACTTCCCATAATATTAAAACTTCATCTACATTGGCCTAAATCAACTTAAATTTCAGTTATTCCTTCACCATTATCATTCAGGGACCTTTTTGCAAAAATTTCAAAATTTTTCTAAATACCCAAAAATCAGCTTAAAATTCAAAATTACCTATTTTGATGCAAGAATTCAAGAAAATATCAATTAGGCCTAAAAAATGTTCACCAACACCCAAATTGGTCATGAGCATGCAGCATAGGCAGTAAGTGGGCGTGGGGTAGGCGTGCGTAGGCGCTGAAGGTGTGGGCGACATTTGATGGCTGTGGGTAGCATGGCTGACACTGGTTAGGCGGCGTCTATCGCACAGGGCTTGCGGGTGTGGGAGGGAACTGCTGCGCATGGCATGCAAACACGGGCATAGGCGTGGGCGAAAACTGCACACAATGGCATGCAGTGTGAGCTTAGGCATGGGCACTGGCTGCGCACACAGTGTGCAAGCAACATGCAGGGTGTGGGCTGCAGCTTGGGCTGCTGTCTTCAACCTTCGGCCAACAATCCTCTGTTTTCAATCAAATAAACTCCAAATAAATTTTATGGAGCTTAAGAGGGAACTCTCAACTTACTTACCAAGAAATTTGGGTGCTTAAAACCTCCTCAAACACCCTTGAAAAGCCACTCAAACTCAAGTGCTCTCGTTTACCCAGTTTCAGCAACAACTTTCACTTTCTTCAACTTTTCTCAAGCTTCCCAACTTTGATTCACTCTCGCAGCCCTAGCGTAGATTCCTGGCTCAGTTAGCTTTGATTTGGTGTGAAAACGGTGAAGCTATTGCTTTTCCCTCCAATCAAATTTAGCCATTTAGATGCTGCTTATTTTCAACGTGGCACTTCCTCTTTTCTCCTCATCCTCATCACCCTAATAAAAATTATCTCTTTTAATTTCCGTTTAATTAATTTATTCATTTATTTAATTATTCCTATTTAAATGACCTACAACTTAAAAAATTATTCAACACTTAGAAAATTTTCTAACTCTCAACCACTTTTCCTTTTGATCACACACCATTGACTACATTTCTTTTCCCTTTATTAAAGGCTAAATGAAAATTATGCTTACTCAAACAATCACTAGAATTTTCATTTGAATTTAGGTTCACTTAAGCCAACTCAAGCCAATATTTGACCATTTGTTTTTAACTTGAACTTAAACAAAGGAAAATAAGAGTTAGGGCTTACAACGGCCTCGACCTCGGCCTCGTCTCAACCTCAGTCATGGTTCTAACTTCTTTCTTCTTATCCATTGCTTTGGCTTGTAGCTTCAAAACTCTCAGTCCTTTTGGTTTTGAGTCAAGGGGACCTGACTCGCCCACTTCTTTCTATAGGGCTTTAATTATCTCTCTTGGCCGGTCCTTACGTGGTTGCCTCCCCACCTCGACCTCAGCCTTGCAAATCTATCCATGGTAGTAGCCTTGTTTCAGATCCTCTTCTTTTAGGTTCATGCCTTCAAAACCGCTGATTTATTTTTTAAGTTTTGTGGGTTTCCATTTGATTTACAAGCAAATACTCTTTCCCATAGACGACACCAACTGTTGATACCAAGTGAAATGAATTGACCTCAAGATGGTGCTAATGGTAAATTTGTATTATGGAGGAAGCGTCTGCCTACAAATTAAAGAAAATAATTGCACACCGTTGTGGTGTAGGCCACACACACTCTGATGCCTAAGTCAAAGAATGAATGTTTAATGCTTATAGAGTCTAGGGGTATTTGTGAGTTGAGTAAGGTTGGGTTGAAGAACTTTTTATACCCAACCCAATTGTCCGGGTTGTAAATTTCTTTAATATAAATAACCATTATTAAAAAATGAACCCAACCCAACCCAACCATGAAACATTTGGGTTGGGTTGTTCGAGTTACTCGGGTCACTTATTTAAAATTTTTTTTTAAAAAAGAAGTAAAATATTAATATGTAAAAAAATTATTTAATTATTTTCATATATCGAATTAGAATTAACCCCTCAATTTCAATTTATGTTATAGATATTTTCATTCCAAAGTACTAAAAAATTATTTTTAGGAGTTGTTGGAGAAACAACTATCTAAAAAATTGAAATTAAAAAAACTAAAATAAATATATGTATCTATAATTTTACTATAAGTAAAAATATACATTTTAAAATTAATAATAAGTTCGAGTCAGTTCAGATTGGTTTGTGTTATTTTAGGTGAACACATGAACCAACCAAATCCATAACATTTTTATTTATTTGAAACCAACAGTTTGGGTTGAGTTGACGGTTTTTTGGGTCATTGGGTTTTTTGAACACTCCTAATAGAGTCTTTTATTGGAAGTTCAATTCCCTCATTTGCCGATTTCCCCTCTATTTAAGGTCGTGAACCCTTTCCTTTTCCTTGTAGGACTCCCTCTCAATCTCCTCAGTTTCTCTCTTTTAAAGGTTTTAGCCTTTGCTACGAATTTAACATGGAGGGTTGGCCACGGAGCCGAGGTCGAGGCCCAATGTGCCGATTTGGCTTTGGGTTTTTCTGATCTTCTCCCAAAAGGCCACATATGTCCGGATCAGGCCGGTGCATCCAAATTAATGGGCTAGACCTCGGCCTTGGTGTGGAGGTGGACTGGGTCAGCTCAGCTCGAATCTACTTCGGCTTACTCCTTTGCTTGTCCTTAGTTGCTTTCGCTGCTCATTCTTTTCCATTATGTTACTTTTGCCCTTGATCCAAACTTACCCCTAACAAAGACCATAATTTAATTCATAATAATTAAAAAGTATCTAAGAGAATCACATATTCATTAATTAACATTGTTTAAGGAAAAAATATATTTAAAGTAGCTCAATATAATTTTCAAATGCAATGCCATCTAGTACAATAAAGTAAAATTTTAAGACTATGGACTATCAATTACAAAATTTCATTTAAAAAAAAAAAAAAAGAAAAAAGTGAAATGCCAAAGACATTTAAAAAAAACTAAAATATAATTATCTAATTATTAAAAACCAATTCTAAATGGATCTCTTAGAAAAAGAGAATCCTAAGGAAGACAAACATGCACACTCTTTTACTAATTAATTTAAAACCAACTCTTACTTACCCTTTTTTGTTAAAAAGTTGTAATATCATACTATCTTAGGGGCTAATGAAAAGAATCATTTTTGGACTAATTTGTCGAGATGATAATTCTATTATTCTCATTATGTCCCTTCTCCAATTAGGCTAATGTGCAAAACTACAACTACTTAGGCATTATTTTGTTACTACTACAATCATGTGAGCATTGTTTATGTGGGTAAGTATTTAAATTTAATTAACAATAAATATCAACTGCATGTACATTATTTTGTAACTACTACAATTACTATTTTAATTAAACATCAATTGGAAAGCCTTTAGTACTATGTATCTTTTAATTTACAAAATATGTCACTAATAATAATTATAAAATTTTAAATTTTAAAAAAGTAAGAATATAAAAAGTTTGTAGGATACATAGACTATACTTATTGAATTTTTTTAAAATAAAAAAAAATTATTACTAAAAAGTTCAACAGAACCATGTAGTTTGTTATGTTTTTTTATATATATTTTTATCACATATTATATTTAAGTAAAAATATACAATACAATTAAAATTAAGGTTATTTCTAAATATAGCAAAATGAGACAACTATTTATAAATATAGAAAAATTTCAGCGATAGATCGTGATAGACTTCTATCGTTCAGTGATAGAAAGAGAGATAGATGTGTATTGCCGTCTATCGTCGAAATTTTTCTATATTTGTAAAGAGTGTGATACTTTTTCCATTTCTAATAATTTTCTTGAAAATTAACTATTATTTAACATCTTTTCACATTGTCATGGTTGAATGAGAAATTTTGAACCAATTGTAAATTGTCACGTCATTTCTCAAATTAATGACAAAATTACAAATAATTGAAATTAGAACTAATTGAAATTTGTTGACACATATCCCAAATTGAAATTAAAGACATAAGTTGACAAGTTTTGATGATATCACATGTTTTCGTCTAGACCTCTGAATCAAATAAAATGATTCAGTTTAATTCGATATTAATTTTTGGGCTAAACGTCCAGTTGAGCCCCAAAAATAGGCTTAATTTGGCCCAAAGGTCAATTAAGGCCCAAATTCAATTACTTGGACCCAATGGTCAGGTTTATGGACCGACTAAGCCCAATCTCATATAGCCTACTTGAGAACTTTATAAATAGAGGAGTTCTCTCCGTTTGAAGGTGTTCAGGAAATTTACACTCTAGGGAGCCTAGAAAGAATTCTCCTCTCAATCAGAAGATTCTCTAACTCCTGAAGCTAAACCACACTTGAAGACTAAAGCTCTTTGGAATGCTGACATTCTTTCAAGACTCCAACTTCAAGAATACCCACGCGCTCTGTTTCTATACATCAAGCGTACACATTCAACTAAGAGAAAATCAAAGTATCAAGTACTAGAGATCAAACTACACCATATCAAATCCACATTAACTTAAGTTCAACTCCATGAAGCACGTTTCTTCAAAAACCTTGTGCAAGCAGTCCCATTGTCATTAATATATAACCAATACCTATATAAGTTGTAACATCCTAAAGTTCAAATGAATTTAAATTAATTGTCTTAAATTATTAGGTTTTAGTTTCCTTTTAATTTTGGATTTTTGAGTCCAAATTAAATTAATTTGAATGACATAATTGTTTGATTTGGATTATTAGATGAAAGATTTGAAAAAAAAAATGAATTTGGAAGGGTAAAAGAGAAGTTTGACTTTGACAAGGTCAAGTCAAACTTGGTTAAAGTTATGTATAAGTAGAAAAGAAAAAAAAAAAAAAAAAAAACGTTTGATTTTAACCCATAGATTTTTTTTCCCTTGGAAACCTTCATTGTCGGCCACCACACGCAAACAGTAGCACATCGTCGTTGGTCGCCAGACGCATCTCTATCTAATCGCTGTCGTTCGGTTGTCGAATTGTCACCGGTAATCTCTCTCTCTCTCTCTCTAACCCACACACAATTCTGTTGTTTAGCGCACTAGTGGGTCTGTTGCTACGCAACCCACGCCGTCGTTAGTCCTCGCTCTCGTCGTCCCTCAGTCTCCAGCCATAGTACCGCCGCCATTCGTCGGAGCTTCACATCTTTGATCACTGTTGTCGTTAGATTCTTGGTTTTGGTAAGATTTGGTTTTTTTTTTTTTTTTTTTTTCTTTTTGGGTTTTCTTAAGGATTTTTTTGCAATGCCATTGAGTTTGGTTTAAGTTTTGTCATAAAGTTTAGATTATCCATAACTTTTGGATGTTAGATTTGGAGATTTGAGGTTGTTAAGCCGTTGTCCAGCAATATCAAAAGCATTTTGGCACATTTTGGTAAGTATATAAGGCTTTGGAACCTCATATGGTTTGCTGAAATTTGGGTTTCTAACCTTCATTGGGTTTTGCATAGATTGGGATTTTGGTTTGGAGGTTTGAAGTGATTTTGGATCAAGCTATACCTTGGGTAAGCTTATGGAAATCGTCAGTGGGAGTGTTGTGTTTGGTTTAAGCCCTAAATATCTAAGTTCAATTTGTATTTCGTGGTTGATTCAAGACCTTTTTTATTTAACATAAAAAGGATTTTGGTTTGCTTATTAGGTTTGGGTTTATTCTCGAGGTAAGTAACTTTATTACTGATGCGTAAATTTGATGCGATTTCACAAGTGCACGGGTCAAGTTATAATATAAAACGGTTTACGTTCGAGTATTGTATCCACTGGGATTGAATTTAATAGATTCACTTAGCTATTCAAGAATTAAATTGATTTTATTTAAGGGATGGATCTCGAGTTTGGATTTTGAAAACAAGAGAACAAGAAAACAAGAAAACAAAAATAAGTGAAACATTAAAGGATAAGAGTGTTCTATTGATATCATTAATTACTTCATTAAGTCATGCTTTAGGTTTTCATGGAATTATGTGCAAACAATATGTTTAAGTCTAGAAACTAATATCCTGATTACTTTCTCCCAAAAACAACCATTTCTTATGCAACCAACTGATTGCTAATTTTTTGAAACCAAATTAAGAAGTATAGCATTAACTTTCTCTAATAACCTAGATATTTTCTTGAAAGATTAATAGAGATTCAATGCCATAGATCCAATTAGGCATACAATCATTAAATCATACATCTAACCTAACACTTATTGATGATCAATCAATAAAGAATAAGCATAATAGCATTGAAAAACATATCATTCAACAACATCCATGAAAGGTACTAAGTCATTAACATAAATCCATAATTAAATTATCCAACACCCTAAAACAATGAGATTAGCCACACATAGCCATCAAATACATAGTTGCATATGAGTTCTTAAGCATAAAAGTAAAAGGGAAAGAGAAACTTAGGAAGAAAGACTCTTGAACTGCTTCCCGACATTGCACACCTTCGATCTCCACTTGATGGTAACAAACTCACACCTTTTGGGCTCTCTTTTCTCTCTAATTTTGCGTGCCTCCTTGTGGGGACTCTCTTGTGTATTATCTTGATGTCTAGGGTTGCTGAAAACCTTTCAATATATAGAAGTGGCTGCCAGTCATGGATAGCATCGCGACACTATCCGTCAGGGAAGACTAGTTTCAAGCGTAGCGCCGCAGCGCTACGACACTCTTCCCCTAGCGTACTGATGCTCTCAGCAAGCACAACTACTCTCCAACAAATGTTAAATTTAGGTGCTTTTGGGTCTAGAGCGCAGCGGGGCAACACAACTACGCTCTTGGTTGCACAACCTTGTTTTCTAGGGGTTTTCTTCTTTTTCTTCTGGTTTTCGCTCGGGTTTGACTTGGTTTGGTTTCTTTGACTTTTAAACCTTATTTTCTCTATTATTACCTGAAAACCACTAGCAAACACTTTAAAGTAAAAACATCCCTAAATCAAAGGCAAGAAAAGCATTTTTTAGGTGATTTTCAATTATCTGAACGTTGTTGTGCTAGACACCCAAATTCTATAGTATTGACATTGACAATATAAATTGGAATCATGTTTTAGACCTCAACATTATGCTATATATATATGAAGGAACAATGTTATGCGCATGCTAGAATTATGAGAATGTCCTATTTATTATGTTGTGGGACCGATGGTCATATGTGATATGATATGCGTTAAGTAAGTGGCGCTACTACTAGAACGTCTTTGAGTTAGACACCCTAACTAAGATGATTATGTTAAGCTAAATAAGTCTTTTATGCTATGAAATTGTTAGAATGTTTTACTATGTTTCATGAATGAAAGGATTGTTACGAGCATGCTGAAACCTATGAGCTATGATAATATGATTATGGTGTTAGACCCATTAATTGTATATCACATGCTAGATAAGTTAGTGACAGTTGACTTCTCTATCGGTAGCGATGTACATATTATGTTTGTGGTCTTAGGGGATCACTAACTATGCTTTAACTGCGTTCCTATAGGAACATTACCTATGTCTATGATTGCTTTTCATTTGGTTTCACTACCTATGCTTATATCTGTGTTCCTCTAGGATCACTACCTATGATAGGAAGAATTAACAAGTTCACCTAGATGGTCATCCAAGATAAGTTAAAGTATGCATGTCCCACTAATAAGAATGCATTTATTGGATATGAATGCATATCCTGACCCCGATAGTCGGATTACATATTGGATATTTTATAAACTCATTGATGGACCCAAATGTTGTTGTGGGCATTCGATCAATCAAATAATATTTATAATCATGAACTACTACACACACTACAATGACATAATATAAATGGTAAGTCTGGGTCGAACAACAGGAAAGCACGAAAATTAGCTCCTCAAAACTTATTTTCAAATAAAGCGGTAGATGGGAGGGGGATTGGTGTGGAATAGGAAATAGTGCATAAAAGGAAAAATGCAAGAAAGTAAAAGATAGAAATGCAATTGATAAGACATTCTATCTTAGAGGATCATGATGGACCATTGCAATTTCGTTTATTGAATTATCAAAACATAACAATAGCTTCTTACCTATGCCTTGCGCAATTGATTGGAAAGCAAATCAATGGACCTAATTACCTAATTAGCTAAACATTCATAGAAGAATCCATACTAACATACTCAACTAACTACATTACGCTCTAGGGATTGCACTAAGATGAATAATTAATTTCCACATCTAATTAATCATTCAATACGACTTCCCTTAGATTGATTAAATCAATTCTTATTAGTGGTCGACTCGCATTCAAGCAAGTTAATCTAACCCTTTTGCTTCTTGAAGGTTAACCCATAATTACATGTCATATATTACAAGTTAATCCTAAAGCATTTAACCATAGTTTTCCGTGTAGTTTGTCAGACATTCGAGAGAAAATACAATTGTAAAGCTTGTAAATCCGATAAGAAACCCATAGAGCAAGAATATGAAGTACATTAAGTTAAATCTCCCAAAACTACAATGTCCCATCCACAAAACTAGAAACCTAGGTCTTACCTTCCCATGGAGAAGACAACACCCGACATGCTCTAACGATTACATGGAGAGAAAATAGAGAAAAATACAAGTGGAAGAGGTTAGAAAGGGGGGAAAGTTGGCTAGAACCGAATGGGGAAGAAATTGGGAAGAAGATCCTCTCTAAATGCCCTAAAATTGAGAAATAAGTATGGAAAACTCAATGGCATTGTGATGGTTCTACTCTCGAGGTAGAGAAATTAGAGCGTTGACCTTCTGCCAAAGTTCGGAGCATCGTAACGCTTCAACATTATGAAGCTTCGGTCTTGAAGCACCGACTCAAATGCTGCCTCAGTGTCACGACGCTTGCCTTGCCTTGGCCAAATGTGCTCATTTAGCACCTTTTTTCTTGCTAAATGCTCTGTTTGAGCCTGGATTGTATCCAAACCACCATGAGGGCTCCATAAGCTCGATAATCTATCTAAACACTAGAATAAAGGTTAAGTAACCTAGAACTAGCATGATTTAGATCGAGGAAGATTACACATTTTTTATGCTATCAAACAGCCCTAACCTAAACCTTGCTAGTCCTCGAGCAAGGGCACAAAAAAATGCTAGCAAACAATAGGTAATTCAATATGCAAGCTTGAATCATACCTCAGTGCTAAACATGCTACAAAGCTTTTGCAAGTCGATGAGGTTTTTTCAAACTTTGTCAATGCTCCCATACGTGTGTATGTGCATGAAACCAACCTAAGAAAACTCTAGAGACCAAGGATGACCTTAAGGCATCCTTTGTCCATCTTCCCCCTACTTTCGGCTCAGACCGCTAAACTATTGGGAGGGTAATGTTTTGACTAGGGTGCCCAAAACACATACAACAGAAAATTAAAAGGCATTTTTTTTTTTTTACCTAGGGGCTACTAACTTTCACACTCAATTGTAGGGACTCGTACCCACTCTCTTCTTGATGGTGTCCTAACTGATCACAGTTGAGGTAACTCTTTTTAACCCCTCCATACACTCGCACCTCTTAATTTCTTTTTTTTTTTTATTTATCTATTTTATTCTCTCTCTTATATATATATATATATATATTTTTTTTTTTTTTTTTCTCTCTCTTATATATATATATATATATATATATATATATATATATATATATATATATATATATATATATATATATATATATATATATATATATATATATATATATATATATATATATATATATATATATATATATATATATATATATATATATATATATATATATATATATATATATATATATATATATATATATATATATATATATATATATATATATATATATATATATATATATATATATATATATATATATATATATATATATATATATATATATATATATATATATATATATATATATATATATATATATATATATATATATATATATATATATATATATATATATATATATATATATATATATATATATATATATATATATATATATATATATATATATATATATATATATATATATATATATATATATATATATATATATATATATATATATATATATATATATATATATATATATATATATATATATATATATATATATATATATATATATTTTTTTTTTTTCTTTTCTTTTCTCTTTTCTCTCTTTTTCTTCACTTTTTCTATTTTTTGTTTCTTTTTATTTTATTTACTTAGGCTTGACACTCTTTTATTTCTCCTAGTTTCATACATTACCCCTTTCTAACAAGAAAACTCTTTAACCAATGCGGCCATTCAGAATGACAACGGACTTTGGACACCAGAAATTCTTCCTAAGCCCTAAAAGTAAAAAACAAGGATGGTTAGTGCATAAAGAAGGCAAGGAAGACAAGAAAAAAAATTGAAAAGGCTCATCTTATGCTCGTTTCAACAAAATCAAACAAAGAAGCATGTTTACTTAAGGAGAATCTATGGCTTCTTAAAAAAAAAAAAAAGAAAAAGAAAAAAAAAATCAGAATCCAGGTTGGTTCCCAGGTAGAGGTGTTTCCTTTCGGTCAACTTAAATACCCCAATCCTAGACATAATCTTCTTTAGTCAGAGGTCTCTTATAGGTAAACGTTTTAAAATTTAATCTTTTTATTGAGTGCATTTTAATCCTATTAAAAGAAAATAAAAGATTAACCTATTTCTAATCATATTAGAAATAATTTAACATAAAGTCTAATTTTTCAAAAAAGAATTTAAACGATTTAAAATTGATTAGAACTTTATATTTGCATGCAACTCTTTATTATAGATTTTAATGTCTAATTCATTAACCATATGACAATTATATTTTAATTAATAATTAAAACCTATAACATGCATACTAATGACATTAATAAATTATATTAGCTAAGTAGTGTCATACTACATGCATCTCCATTTTAATATAACAATTATATTGAGCAAATAATGATTTATATAGTAAACATGCTTTTTAATCATATATAAAAAACAATAATAATATAACACTTATATTATTAACATGCAAACGATATTCATCATGTATGTGCATACTTTAGGAATAACCTAAACTTTAAATATAATATTTATATTTAAATATGATGCATGATTATGCTTAACTTATGGTGAGATTTTAAAACTATATAACATACAATATGCATATTAATAAATAATATAATTTAACATACATAACATGCATATTAAACTATATGAAACAACATAAATAGACCAATATTTGGCACCTTAAACAAATAATTAAATTAATATAATCAAATTTCATTAATTTAATTAGAGATCAATAAAAAATACAAATAAATGCTTGGACAAACGGTTGCACGGTTCAAACTCACGAACGACTACACGCGCACTCACCTCAAAAGTTCAGAGCCGCAATGCTGCTAAAAAATAATTGTTATTCTGCCTCGCATTGGAGCATCGCAACCCTAAGGCATAGCCCCGAGACTTTGTTGTCCAAAAATGCCCAAAACTGCATCGAAATCTGCAATTCGCCTTGTTTTCAGGTGTTCTCCATAGTAAAACAACACCACGAACAACTTGGACTTAAAGTTACGAACTTGATAGCAGAAAATAAATGCCCAAAACAATCGGGCCCTTACAATTTGATCAAATCAACATTAAATCAGAAATCTAGTCCCAAATAGCGTAACATCTATTATGCAAAACCCAAATTAAATTAGTGCAATCATCACATGAATTACATAATGATGCACCGACCAAAGTCAATTTTGATTTCCCTAAACCAAAAACAAAAACAAATGCATTGGCTCTGATACCAAGTGAAGGAATTGAATCCCAATGCGGAAGTGTATGCTCACTTTTTGTCTTTGATTTGGGAAAGAAAAATATAATTGATTTTCTGCGAAAGTAAGGCTAAACACATGTAACAAGAAATTTAGAAAATACCTTTTGGATGAAGAGGATTCTTTTAAATTACTTGGAGTTTTTTGAACTAAAACTCCAAGGTCACGAACACCATCGTTAAGCAACCTTACTATGACTCAGGGAGGATCTATGAGATGGTTGGATCCTTTCTTGTTCCAAGGAACCAAAGAATTTGTGGGAAGGTTTTCTAGAGAATTTTAAAAAGAAGGGAGCTTATGGCTTTTTGTTTTTATGCGTTGAGTTTCCTATATTTCTGCATCATTATATAGAGATCAAGCCCTTACTCTCTAATTATTATTTATTAAATATATGAAATCAAATTTAATATAATTAAATTATAATTAATTAATTAATTAATTAATTAATTCAACTATTAATTAATTAACTAACTAATAAACATAACATATTTATTTATAATATGTTTAAATCATATAAAAATGCATATCTTTCTCTTAAGCTATAGATATGAATCTCATTCATATTAATTTTACTTGGTAGTTTTAATATGAATCTAATTCAATTAAATTAATATCTAAATCTCATTCAAATGACAATCTCTTATATTATATAGTTTCAATTATAAATCACATTTATAATTAATTATAATGTATCATAATTCATTATACTTTATGTTAATCTTTATTCATATGAAATTCCCTTAAATTACTTTATAATTTACTAATCCTTGTTTTACCTGTAGCAAGCTAGTAGGGGACCTAATAGACCTATAGATTAGAAGCTCTAATGATTCAAAATTAAATTAATTAAATTCTTTAATTAACATTCACTAACTGTGGGTCACTCCACTAAAAATCCACAGCTGCACTTTTTGCACTGTAGATATATTTATGTGTCCATGAATATGACCAGTCTCATCAATAAGTTGACCCTTCACAAATTGCTTGTAATTACAGCTGGGTCAAGATTACCATTTTACCCTTGTAATTACTTCTTTCTCCTTAAGTCCCATTGATCCTCTAATGAACAATCTGTTTATGGTCCCACCATAAACAAATTCCTATCAAGCCAATGGGAGGGAGAGACCCCTTATTCAAGACCTGAATTCAACACTTAAACGAGCAATCTATCTACTTTCCTCGAGGACGGGAAGAAGTGAACTCCATCTTTTGTAGTTTTCAGCTCCCTGCTCGAATATATCTCCAAAATGGTAGGCTTATTGAGTCGACGACCTGAGCCACTCTCACCTATACAAATCAAAGAATTGTCCTCATAGACAGGAGTCCATAACTCACTCAGGATTGAGATTGAGTTACCTATGGTCATCCTAATGAAAAGTTAATGTCTTTAATCAACAGTGTTATAATAATAGATTAATCATTTCGTGGTCCGATCTTATATAAACTCTTTATATCGAATACCCCCACTCATATGTCTCTACATGAACGATTTGGATCAAATCGTTTGTAGCACTTACGACTCTTATAACAATTAGAAAGTGAGTCGTATCCACAATGTCTCTAGGATGAGTTACCCAACCTTATCTATATACTACAGACTTCTAGGTTATTGCTTGAACAATATCCACTTGTATGTCTACTATATACTATTTAAGTTACATATAATAACCTTCAATCTTAGTTTATTTGATCGAGTAAAATACATTCTAAATATCAAATAAGATACCTCTTATTTCATTAAAAAAAAAAAATAATTTATCTTTACATAAATTACAAACTACGAGACCCACAAGATTTAGGACACTAATCTTGACACTTACATGAGATGCAAAACTGGAAATCCATCTCCTTAGAAACTCTATTGGCTATTCATTCTCTCACAATTGGCATAAAAATGCAATCGAATAAGAGAAATAGAAGATGGCAATTGAGGAGGACGAGAAGAAGACACGAGAAAGAAAGAATCAAACGGGACAAGAGAGAATATGGAGATGGAGGTGAGAGAACAAGAAAAAGAAGAGCCAGGAGGAAGAAAGAGAAGAGAATGAAGAGTAAGAAGTGACAAATATTAAAAAGAAATATATTTTTTACAAGTCATCTTGCCACATCATATATTTAGTCAACTTTATTATTAAATTCATTAGATTTATTAGTTGAGAGACCTTTTAAACCTATTCTTGAAAACATAGGGACTAAAATGGCCAATTTAACCTTTTAAACCTATTTTTGAAAACTTAGGGACCAAAATGGTTTTTTTCCCTTAAAATTATGTATAATTGCATTTTACTAGGTGATAGGAAAAGGTTTTTGTCTTTTTCGAGCGTCATTTTATTCCCAAAGAGAAACCCCTATCAAAATAAATTTATAATACTGAATTCTACTCCTATTACTACGATGGTGTAGCAACAGTGACAAGTTTGGGTCGAACCACAAGGACAATATTCTTTGTTTCGTTAAGCAAGTTTCCTAATTAAAGCGACAAACATGAGGGGGGGGGGGGGGGATTGTGTGGATTAGAAATAAGCATGAAATTTAATGCAAGCAAGTAAAAAGACAGGAAAATGTAATCAAAGGTAGGAAATTCTAGTCTTAGGAACAAATTGGGTTCTTGTATAACTTTTATCATTGAAATATCTTTATGAACTCATAATTCATTATGCAATCACAACTACTTACTTGATTCACCTAAATTCATTGACACAATAAACAACCTAATCACTTAGAATAAATCGAGCAAGCGTCCTAGCCATTAACCAGAGCGTAGGTCTCAAGCGTTGCTACACTCCTGTGCACGCGCGCCTGCCCTTTGCTGCCATTTTTTGAAGCGCAACTGTGCTCTCGCCACTTTTTCTCTCGGCCTTTGAGCATAGAGCACACATAGCTGTGCTCTACTCTATGCTTGCTCTAGGGGTATTTTCGTAATTTTGTGTCCTTGAGCTCTAGGTGCCCAATTTCACTTATGATAGCTCCAAATCAACCCGAACATAAAGCATAGAGTACAACATAGAGCACAACATAGCTGTGCTCTACTCTATGCTTGCTCTAGGGGTATTTTTGTGATTTTGTGTCCTTGAGCTTTAGGTGCCCAATTTTACTTACGATAGCTCCAAATCAACCCGAATGATCTGTAACACTCCGAGGTGTTTGATTTGCTCAAATTTTTACAAAAATAGATATTTAAACACATTACACTAAACAAGCAAGTGAGATTAGAGACATAAAAATAACTCTTTTCAACAGATATCACTAGGTTAAGTTTCTTTCATAGGTAAAAGCCCATTGGGCTTCTCTTAGTACTTATTATTTAATCATATTTTTTATTTAATGTTACATGGTAGGAAATCCTAATATGAATCTCCAATATTTCTCTGGCTCCCTCTGAATGTTAGTAAATTTTGAAGAACCATTACAAACCTAAACATTGAGGCTTGTGTTTATTGGTCCTTGAACTTTTAGAATCACAAATTTAGTCCATGATTTTGCAAAATTCACGAATCTACTAATTACAAAATTGAGAGTGTCATAAAACATAAAATTCAAATCACTACAAGAAAAGTAACTTTTAGTGACAAATTTTAAGCAATGTGGGCCATTTTTGTCACTAAAAGTCAATTTATGAGAACATTTTTAAAATGTGTCACAAAAAGTCATTATTAGCAAGGAATCATAAATCAACGTCACTAAAAGAATTAGCAATGCATCGACTAGTACCACCAAAATTAAATACTTTTAGCAACATCTTGAGGCGTCACTAAATAATACTAAAAAAATAGGATAATTTTGGGTACTTATTATTTAATCATATTTTCCATTTGTGAAACCAACGAAGTCGACCATTTGTTTCCTAGAATGCTGCTGCGTGTTGAGGTACGAAGTCGGCCATGGTTGTGATGTTGAGCGCCGACCAATGCTGCGATGTTGAACACTGACCACTATTCTGATTTCACAAACGCGAGCTAAACACGAACCAAACCCATGCGAACCCGAACACCAACCGAACGTAAACCAGAATGCCGACAACTGCACATTTAACCCTGATTTCCGAACTTACAGAACTCTTCAATGATTTTCATCCACGAGAGACCATAAGCGACGTGTTTTCAAAGAACTCACTTATTTTTAGGTCATTTTTGTGTGAAATTTCTATCGATTAGTACATATGTTGTTAGTTTAATTGTTTTCCGTTTGATTCTGGTGCGAAATCTTTATCGTTTGCATCTCTATTTCTTTGTCCGTTGACTTTCCCCCTATTTTGATGCTTGTTTTAGTCCTCAATGATGTTATTCATGTCAAACATATAGCTTCTAATTGATTGTGAAATCTTTTGTAAATAGCAAATGTTGATCGTTGTTGTATCGTTGAAGATCCACGGTCTTGAAAGCAAAATTCCACACAATCTCGGTGCTAAATCACAATTGTCAGTTACTCAAGGTTTACACAACTTCCAATCTCAAACGTGCACTCGTCGGAGTAAAGAATGGAATCAAAGAAAACTTGCTCAAAGAAAATCAAAATAGATGGAAAATAGAGAGGAAAGAGGATTTTTTGTCTCTCTTAAAACATCATTGTCCTCGATTCATAGGGAAACCTTTTAGATCTAAATTTAACTTTAGATCTATAATGGTTAAGCGTATTAAACTATTAGATTTGCAACCATCAAACGGTTACAAGATTTGTAACTATCAAAACATTTTTATTTCAAATTTGTAACATTGAAACGGTGACATAACTATAGGTAGAATTCATTATAATGACAAGTCATTCCCAACAATCCCTCACGAATGACTAGCATTTTAATGAAAACATTAATAAAATATTTTCTCTGAGCAAAGAAAGGAATATGAACTTAATCATCAATATCTTTCAATTTGAAATGATGCATAGTGAGGTAGGGCAATAATCTAATTAAAGAAAGTAAGGCACCTTTTGAACTTAGACTACGGTTAAGACCCTCACAACACATTTTACTCCTTACGTTTTTATTGATTATGTGATAAAAGCGTGCAATTTAAGGCCATGCACATAGAACCTCGTGTCAACCTGAAAGCTTAGAAAAAGACCCTTAAACTTTTTCATAGAAGGCGGCCACACCTTCATAATCACATTATTTGCTTCATCAAATAGACCACTAAAAAATTGAGCTATGAAGACTTCACAATTAGTTCATAGTAGGACCAACTTCATCAAGTCTGTCAAAGACAAACCATTCAAAAACTAAGCTATGAAGATTTTACAATTATCCATCAAGTCTGTACCACGACCACCCAAAGAAAGGATTATGGAATTTTGGCGCCGTTGCTAGGGACTTTTGTATTGATTCATTTTCTTGGTTTATTTTGTTATAGGAATTCCTCAGTCAAGGGAGTATTATGAGCTTTTCCTCTGCCAGAAGCTCCAAATAGTATATGAGACGGGAGTAGTCTAACACTTGATATTGACCCTGAGATTGAGAGGACTTTCAAAAGAAGGACAAGGTAGAATCAAAGAAGAAGGACCAATTGTAGGATAGAAAGGAATATGGCCGAACCACAGAACCCTCCTCAAGGCAGAGTTCGAGAAAACGCAAATGCAGAATAGCATGCAAAACCAATTCTGTTGGCACACGACAGAAAAGGCCTATGTGGGAGTATGCGTCATTGAATTTGTACGATTTCTCGCCAGGCATCTTACGCCCTACCTTCGAAGGTAATGGCAGGTTCAAAATGAAGCTTGTGGTGCTGCAAATGCTGCAAGCCGCAGGGCAATTTGGGGTGCACTCGGTGAAGACCCGCATGCACACTTAAAGTACTTCTTGGAGATATGTAACATGTTCTCCATAGCGGGAGTACCGCAGGATGGCATCCGACTATCATTATTCCCATTTTATCTCAGAGATAAGGCAAGACAATGGGCATACTCGTTCGAACCAGGTGAAATTACCACTTGGAAGCAGATGGTAGAGAAGTTCATACAGAAATAATTCCCTCCGACAGTAACCATAAAGAGAAGGTGAGATATCGTCACCTTTTCGCAAAAGAACTTGGAGACTCTGAGTGAATCTTGGACCCGATTCAAGCAGCTAGTGAGGAATTGTCCACAGAATGGCATTCCCGATTTTGTGCAAATGGAAATCTTCTATGGAGGATTGAACAGACTGTCACAATAAGTAGCTGATGCCTCTGCAGTAGGAGGGTTGATGGATAAGACCTAGACACAGGCTAAAGATATTATCGACAGGATTTCGAGGAACACCGATGAGTGGGTGGATGATGGGTATGAATCTCGTTCTACCAATAGAAAGAGAACGCAAGCTGAAATGCTTGAAACTAATGTTGCCACCAATCTCTCGACTCAGATGACAACCATGACATTTCTACTGAAGACTATAACTTTGAATAATCAAGGTCGATCAGTTGCTGCGGTGAACGAGACGAACACAGTGTGTCCAATAGCAGCTGTGAGTTGCTTGCAGTGTGGTGAGGGGCACCTGTATTATACGTGTCCTTACAACCCGCAGTCAGTCTGCTATGTTCAAAACAACCCATACAGTAAAACGTACAATCCAAGTTGGAGGAACCATCCTAACTTCGGATGGGGTGAAAATTAGCAACAAATGCAGGAGGCTGAGCAGCAGCCGTAGAGAGGAAATCCTCCTAGTTTCAACCAGGATAATCAAGACCAGCATCATCAGTCATAGAGAAATCAGCAAGCGCCTGCATCGTCATTCTCTTTTTCCATCGAATCTATGTTAAGAGAATATATAAATAAAAATGATGCAATGCTTCAAAGCCAAGCCACTGCAATTAGGAATCTGGAAGTCCAGATGGGTCAAATTGCAGGTAAGCTCAAATATCAACCACAGGAGTACTGTTGAGTACAACTGAAGTTCCACGAGAGAATGAAAAAGAGCAATGTCAAGCTGTGACATTGAGAAGTGGGAGCACTATTCCCACAGAAACGCAAGATCAAGGGACGCAAGGAAACTTGTAGCCTCTAAACTCTCTAACAACAAATCAATCAGTTCAGAATGATGTACCTGGTTCCAACCAACCACCATCTTCTGCAAAAACGCAAGAGCAGAAAAATAGAAAGAGGAGAGAAAAAGCAAAGCAGGTAGAACCTGCGTCTGTATATAGAGATACCACTCCTACAATGTGTCCACCCTTTCCAGCATTTAAAGAAGAAAAAGGATGAAGGACAATTTAAAAAGTTCCTGAATGTTCTCAAACAACCTCACATCAACAGCCCGTTGGTGGAAGCCGTGGAGCAGATGCCGAGCTACGTGAAATTTCTTAAGGATATACTATCCAAGAAGAGGTCTCAAAACGAGGAGGCCATAGAGAAACTCTTTTTTAGGCTCGAGAAGTTTGAGACAGTGGCATACGTTATTCAAAAAGAATATACCTACAAAAATGAAGGATCCAAGGAGCTTTACCTTGCCATGCTCAATTGAGGGAATGGACTAGGTCGGTACTATGCGACTTAGGTGCCAGCATCAACTTGATACCCCTTTCCATCTTCAATAAGTTGGGTATAGGGGAAGCAAGGCCTACTACAGTCACATTGCAACTTGCTAACCACTCTATAAAGCATCCTGAGGGCAAAATAGAGTATGTCCTTGTGAAAGTTGACAAATTCATCTTTTCAGCTGACTTCATAATTTTAGACTATGAAGCTGACAGAGAGGCGCCCATTATCTTGGGAAGGCCTTTCTAAGCTACTGGATGTTCTCTGATTGATGTCCAAGAAGGAGAATTAACGATTCGAGTGGATAACCAACAGATAAAATTTAATGTGTTTAACGCATTGAAATATCCTGATGATTTTCAATCTTGTCAAATGATCGAGGATATCGTTTACGAGAAGACAAGACCCATGGACTCATCGTTGGATATGAAGCAATCCTCAAAGAAAATGAAGATGGTGAAGAGGAAGAAATCAATTTAATCTCTGATCGTAAATTTGAGCAATTAGACCAGAGTAACAGATCCACTGCAAAGATCAAGCCGTCACTAGAAGAGCCTCCAATACTTGAGCTAGAAACCCTACCGACGCATCTCAAGTACGCATTCTTGGGGGAGGAGAACACTCTGCCAGTCATTATCTCCTCTATGTTAAATCCTAAATGTGATAAAGGCTCCATTGACCCACGCAAGCATAACAACTGAGTTTGCGTTAGAAGGTCCCTACATTGCTGAACTCCTATCTTTCTAGGGACGCTTTCTTTTACTTTTGCTTTTTTTTATTCGTACTTTTCAGTATTTATTTTTCTTTCTTTGAATTCAGTTTTAGGAGTA
This sequence comes from Citrullus colocynthis, assembly GCA_031780015.1. Taxonomy (NCBI): domain Eukaryota; kingdom Viridiplantae; phylum Streptophyta; class Magnoliopsida; order Cucurbitales; family Cucurbitaceae; genus Citrullus; species Citrullus colocynthis. Next base: position 64,065 of record QLSR01000607.1, on the reverse strand, counting down.
GTGTAAAGTAAATAAGCATGAAATTCTGTTGTGGATTTTCACTGCCAATTTTTTAATTCAAACGCATACTTTAAACTGAGAACTCTGTTGTTCATCATTCAATGTCCTGCACTTGAGCAACAACGCAAACCTGACAAAGATACACCGGATAGTTAAATTTAGGGGGTGCAGTTAGAGTTGTATCTTCTTTGTAGCCTTCATCGCAATTATCTTCTAACTCCAATTGTATACGTTTCTGGGACAAAAATTAATAGAATGAATACTTCTTCACCAAATTGACTGTCTATTTCACTCTTTGCATTTCTCCTTGCTTTTAGTTTCTATCTGAATACAATTCAAATAATCCTAGCTTTTATCTTTGTGGTGAAAAGTTAGTCACTATGATGATAATCATACTTACACTCTTTGTATACTCTAAGTTAGATAACTTTTCATGCCTCTTCATATTATTCATTAGAAACGTAAACCTACTTTGCGTGTGTGCAAGCTGCCAATTCAAACCTCTTTTACAAAATTTTTCAACATAATCTTTGTTTACAATTTAAGCAATGAGGACCTTGTTACTTTCAAAATTTGGGGGTGGGATAGGTTTGAACTGTCAAAGATTAAAATATGAGGAACTTATTTATTCCATGGCCAAATGATTTACTTCATTACTAAAAAACAAAAAAAATAAATAAAACTTAGAAACGCAAACTCCTCTGGCACGACTAATACACTTATCTTGTTAAGAGTTTAATTGAAAACAACACTTGCTCGTAATTGGTTGCCTCCATGCACCCCATAGTTGGTATGTCAAAACGAATGTGGGTAATCGTAATCAGTGACGCATAAAATAAAATGATAAACTCTAATGTCTAGTGAGGAAATCGAACTTAGATAAGAGTTTAGTTGAGAAGGGCACCTGCTCGTAGTTGGCTGCCTCCATGCACCCCATAGTTGGTATGTTAGGACGAAGGTGGGTAGCCCTACTCGACACATTGTCATCTAATGAACAAACAATAAGACAAATGAAAGAAAAAAGAAACTTTATATCTTCATCTTTCAGACTCATAGTTAAAAGAAGAAACAAAAATTTTGTGAACAATGAGTAAATACGATTGAGAAGAAAGCTTGCCACACTCAAATTAGACCCTTTTCGAAGAAAAGAATGTAGAGGTAGAAAAGTAATGTAACTAACGAGTAGTTAATTGAGTACAGCATATTGAGAGACTAGTCAATGCATTAAGAAAATTGTAGCACTGCTTGAAGTTCCTTAGATAGAAGTTATGCTTGAGGACAAGCATTTTTCTAAATTTGGGGGTGTGATAACTTGTAGAAATACAAGTTATTATTGTCTTGCTTTTAGAAAAATAGAGTTTAAATGGAGAATCATGCGGTAGTTTGGGTTAAATTTCGTTCATAAATCTCCCTATGTATTTTACTATTGTGAATTTATAAAGATAATTGTTTTAAAGCTTTTTGAACCTAAAACGCATGCTTTAACTCAGGATGCCAAGCAACCTATGGATACATTACCAATCTGAAATGCAAGGAAGCTGAAAATCAGACGAGAATCTGGATAGATTGTCGAGAGATTAATGTGCTTGATCTGCGGCTAAAGTGCTGGATCTGAATTGAACTAAAAATCACCCGATTAGGCGAGAAAGACGCAAGGCAGCAATTTAGCCTCTAATCATGCAGATTTGCTAGCGATTGCAACGCAACATCTATAAAAAGGCAGACCAAAGGCTGAAAAGATTGTTAGATCTCTCGGAAGAATTCCTAAGTGACAGCAGAGTCCTTTCCAGACGACAACCGGAGACAAATAGCTTAAGAGAGAAGAGTCTTCCCTCCACCTAATCACTTCACAGCATAATTCACGCTACCACCTCGACGGGTTCAAGAGATTGAGCAGTCATACCATTTCATGCTTTCTATCTTTTTCTACTTGTGTTTCTGTTTATTGACAAGAGATTGTATTTTCTGAAACATTTGATCTGTTCATTAATCTATACAACTACCATGACTATCCATTTTTTATCACTTTCCATTTGCTATTTATCATCAATGAGTAACTAACTCTCTTGAGGGTTATGGGTTGTGTTATTATCTAAATAAAGAACCATAGTTTTGACTGTTCCATCTTGTCGATTGTACTTTAATCTAATGCTTATGTTCATCTAGCTAATCGATATAAGTAGTAATAATTAGACTGCTTGAGAGAGTAGGTGATTGTGGAACTCAGTTGACAAGGCTAAAAAGTGTTGTCTAGACATAGAAATAACCTTGATACTTAACACTCTCTATGCGTTATAAACATATAAGCATAACGGTTGACAACCGAGAGGTGTAGTTCATAGTTGCTGGTATGAAATATATCTCATTATGCGTTTCTGAATTTAGATGATGACCAACCCTAACCCTGCTTTTACCATTCATATAATTCCATTAGCTGAACTTTGCTGAGTTGCATACCTATCCATTCCATCATTTTAGCTTAGTTTACTGCTTTTTATTTACTTAAATACATCACTCCTCTCCATTTTCTTGTAACGTATAACTTAAATAATCCAACGAATTCTAGAATCTGCATAGTCCCTGCGTTCGACCTCGGACTCATCGAGAAAACCTCATTCTTCGCTTATACTTGGATGAAGAATAGGAAAACTTGACAAATTAATATCGCATATATTTAGCAAGTTAAACGCACAAAAAATTTTGGAAGATTTTAGCTCTTTTCATCATGTTCGTACTAGGACCACCCAAATGAAGGGCTATGGACCATCAAATCTATCGTAATAGACCACCCAGATAAAGGTTATGGACAACTATAATGTTTTGAGTCCACTATTCTTGACAATTTCTATAGCAGCTTGTCAATCACAATACAAGGAAATTGGTACTGATGCCCCCACAATGGTACATCTCGCAATAGACTTCTAAGCCACTCATACTAATGCCCTCCACAATGGTGCATCTCCCAGTAGGCTTCTAAGCCAATTAGCCTCTTGTCCTGCTAATTCTAGAGCAATAAATTCAAACTCCATGATGGATTTTGCTATACAAGCCTGTTTCGCAAACTTCCATGAAATGGCTCCTCTAACCTAATAAGAACACATGTCCACTAGTAAAACTTAATTTGTCATTCTATGTTACCCAGTTTGCATACACTATCCTTCTAGTATGACAGAAAAATATTAAAATGCAAACAATAATCTATTGTACCCTTAAGATACCTAATAAACGACAAAGAACAATCAAATGATCTTTATTAAGATTATGTGTATATCCATTCAATCTTCTCACAACATATGCAAATACAAGTCTAGTTTAGTTCATACAAATTAACACTTTATGTAATCTTTGCATATTTAGATCGAGAAACACTATCTTCCTTATTTTCCTCAAGATTCATACTAGCATCGTAAGGTGTTCTTACAGGAGCATCAATAAAACAATCAAATCTGATTGTCATAAAGAAAAAACAATTTTCACTTTTTCTTATCTTAATATCAAGTATTACATCCCTCACCTAAAATTTCCATTTCAATTAATTGTGAAGACATAAATAACTTAGCATTGTTACTTACATTTATGTTTGTATCAAAAATGAATATATCATCCACATACAAACAGATAATCACACAATCAACTCAAATAAATTTGAGTAAACGATTTGAGTAAACGCATATATCAATGGATATTAACAAATTTACATAATAAACTCAAACAACTTGAGTAAATGACTTCTTTACATCCATACGATGTATTATACAAATGGCATTAAGGGTTTATAGTAGATATTTCAAATATTTTAGTCATATGAGAATATGCATCAAAATATTTGAAAATCCATTTAAACCTAACTGTTTTGTTTCCTTTCAGAAATTGAAGATCCATTTAAACCTAACTACTTTGTTTCTTTTCAGGAATTGAAGATCCATGTTTAATTCATAATATCTTTTCATTTTCTCTTTTCAATATCCTAAACATGCTCAATAAAATAAAGACTTATATTTTCGACCAATGAAAATTATATATATGTACACCTACGTACCTATGACCTTATCTAACTAATGTGGGACTTTGGTTGCATTCCCAACAATCCTCCCCACGAACAAAGTTCCAACTAAGCCTCCCCTGAAGTAGGCACCAATTCATCTAACTCTTATCCAGCTAACTCCTTTTCATCAGAGCATACTGCTTATTCGATAGAGTTCAACCATGGATCACACCATGACTATTTTCGAGGTTCCACTACATATTTGTTCAACACCTAAGGATTATATCAACATGGCTAAACTAGGGACATGACTCAGATATCACTTACTAGGGATAACAACTCTCTAAAGATCTCCACATTGTTATGATATTGTCCACTTTGGGTATAAACCCTCATGACATTGCTTTTGGTTTCACCCAAAAAGCCTCATACTGATGGAGATAGTTGTCCTCATGGCATTTTATAGCTAGATAATATCCTTAATATCATCCAATTCTATAAGCTTCGTGGATGATGGATTTTTCATAGTTTCATATTACCAACAAGCTAGGTAGTAATCAAAATAATGTTGCAGGGCCAAATTAAATTTAAAAGTAATATTTATACTTTTCAACTTCATGAAATTTAAAATTGAAATATTGTTGAGCTTAAAAGGATAAGACAGACAACATATGTAAAGTTTATTTAAATTCGGCCAAAGAAAGCTCAACTGTCTTAAATTATATTCATGGAATAAAGTACCAACCAAAATATTTTCAAAAGAAAATTTCACTATCAACATCATCCAAATTAATAGTAATTTGAAAAAAGAAAAAATTGGAAACCAAAAAACTTTCTATCACAAGCACATATGGCAATTAGTAAAAATCAAGAACTCTATGTCACAAATTAGTAGAAACTCATTATGAGAAGTTGTCTCTCCACTAATTTATTAGGTCATTATTTTCTTAATTTATTATGTCCAATATTCACTTTTCTTATTTTCATAATTTGCTATGAGAATCTTTCCTAATTTTAGATAATCTCCTAGCAAAGTACTGGTAATGGTAACTTCTCGAAATATTTCATATTTCTACCCCATAGAAAAGTTCTAATGTACTTTAATATTTGCAACTTTTCATTTAGCATTTGATATGTCCTTGGTTAGATTATATATTATTTCTAGAATATAATAATAATAATAATAATAAAAACACCAAGAAATTTGAGCACCCCAAAAGCTTCAAACCATCAAATATGTCTAGTAATTGACATCAACTAAATTAACAAAGAACCAAATTCCAAATCCACTACCTTATTGCAAAATTTGGCCTTTATTTTGCCAATAGTATCACATTTATAGAAGGCTGAGATACGGCACGCTTGCTAATTTATTTAACACTTTGCCATACCATGTCAGCACAGCTGGAAGTTATCTAATGATGTCATGCACAATCTTATTTTAGTTCAAATTTCAGGACCATAATTGATGTTTTTTTTTAAACAAAACAGGTTTTATTTTTAATATCTAAGCTGATATCTTCTATATATAATATAATTGCTCATGCACTTTTCATCAACATCTTGCGAACATGAAGAGTTTAGCTCTTCTACGCATTTTAACAAACAGTTAGAGCGCAAAAAGTAATGGCACTTCGATATCACAATCAACCAGCAATAAATCACCACATTCTTCCACATTTGTACTAAATTAGAAAAATAAAGAGAGCCCTTAATGAACTGACTGACCTTACATCTTTGAACGGCTAGGAAGTGATGAAAGAACTAGCAAGCGTCATGTCGAAGCTAGGAAAAACAGAAGAAATTATTGGACAATAGTTGCGACGAAAGCACATGCTTACTCTGATTGAATCACTATCCGATCTGTCCACTTTTCGGCGAAGTTTTCGGGCTGGTGTCTCACATAGGTAACGATTTTCTTACCATACTTCATCAAGATTGCGGCGGCGGGCTTCAGCTGATGAAAGGATCATAGTGGGTAGCTGTGAAACCCAACTCAGAAGCCCTTGTTGTCAATAGTGGAGATCTTCTTCAGGTACAAACTCTTCGTCGTGTTCTAAATTTGATCGATACTGGGTCGAAACTAAGTTTACTTTCAAATTGTAGATAGCAAATGTCGATCGTTGTTGTGCCGTGGAAGATCCACCGTCTTGAAAGAAAAACTCAGCGCAGCGCCTCAAGGTTTACACAACTTTCAATCTCAAACGTGCACGAAAGGAACATTCAAAGAAAAGCTTCGAGAAAATCAAAATAGATGAAAATAGGGAGGAAAGAAGATTTTTTTTGTCTCTCTTCAAATCAGAATCATTGTTCTCAATTTATAGGGAAACGTTTTAGATCTAAAATTAATTTTAGATCTATAATGGTTAAGCTAATTAAAATATTAGATTTATAACCATCAAATGGATACAAGATCTGTAACCATCAGAATATTTTTATTTCAAATTTGTAACAAACGGTCACATAATTATAGGTAGAATTGATTATAATGTTAAGTCATTCCTAACACGTTTGAATTTGGTTTCTGTAAATTAGATTTAGGAGATTCGATTTTATATTTTGAAATTCATAAGTCTTAAGTATTGTGAAACTTTTGAATCGGTTGTTCCCCAAAAGATGGTAACTTATCTAGGTTACCTTTCATGATAAGAATTATTCGCTCATTAGGATCAAGAGTGCATTAGGGTTCTTTTCCTTTTGCATTTTAGAGGTCTTTAATGCTATTTATTTTATGAATTAATGAGTTTAAATGAGTGGTTGTTCAGTTACAAGCTTCAATGATTTCTGTTTAGTTATTCAGTTAATCAATTAAGTTCTATTAGACTTATTAGAAAACTGATCGACGAAGACTATTACTACGGTTCACCTTGGTAGTTGGATGAGATTTTTCTTTTCTTTTTTTGGGTTGGTTTGGTTAAAGATTCCTCAGCCATACCCTAAGTTAAAATGGTATCCGAGCACCCAATTCCAGGTCTATTTTTTTGGCCACTAAGAATATCTGGTGATTGTGTTCTCATTGATGGTAAGTTTGAAGTTGTAGAAAAAGCTCCAACAACACATTCTTTTCACTTGAAGAAAGATCCATCAGTTGCATTGAAGAAAGGTTCCTTGGTTGGGGTTTATTGTGAAATTTACGCATTGTCATAAGCATTGATATTTTGGAAGTCTTTGGAGGGTATCTTTAGGAATAACATTTTCCTTTTGTTTTTAGAATTTGGAATGTGGGAATAGATAGCAATCAAAACATGGCGGGGTTGGGGATGGGACAGTGAATATACTCATGAAAAACATATATGACTGATCTGTCAATTTGTTTCCGCAGTATTTAACAAAATATCTTTATCTGAGAGTTCAGACTAGACACTTCAATTTGAGGACGAGTTTATTTCTTGATAATTTGTTAGATTCAGCTATAACGGGTGACGGTAGACTTTTAGGCTTCACTAGTAATCGTGTGTAATTGGTCCAAGACTAGTAAATCAGTCTTAAGTATTGTGCAATATGAAGTTTTTCACCATTCTAGTTCAGTAGTCTTGACTATAGGGTGGTTTTAATGGTTTGTAGTAGGTGGTTTTAACTTTGACTAGAAAAGTTACTACTTATCAATTTAAACCGAAAGTTATGAGTAATTTAACGTGGTATTGGAACATTTAGTGCTTAAACATCCTCAAAGTATTTCTACTTGGTTTGACATTTTGATACTAATTAGATCTGTGTCTAACTTTAATATCTAATTTGATTGCCTATTTTGCAATTTAGGCGAGACTTAGATTCTAACACTTTGATTTCTAACTTAGGTACTTTAATTTGTACTTGTAATGTATTGAAGTTGGATAAATTTAAGAGATCGAATGTCTAGTCAATATTCTAGCGGTGTTGATAATTGTATTGAGGTCGCGAAGAATTATTTAGACAAAGAAGGAAGAACAAGATGCCCTTGTTCAAACTGTGTGAATATCAGTTGGATTAAACTGGAGATCATAGAACGTCATTTATATAAGTATGGTATGTCTCTAACTTATAGTCGATGGATATTCTATGGAGATAATGTTGATCTTTCTCCATTTTTAAGATCTAATTCAAGGTTTCTAGGTTCGACATTTTCAGATTTAGTTGAAAGTAGAGAAGATGATGGACATCTTAGAACAAATATTGGAGTTATATACACTATGGATTATGAGATGCTAGAAATGATTCAAGATTTGCATGTGCCAATTGTTGAAGAAACTACAAGAGAATCAAATGAACAAGATGAGTCAATTAGAACAAATGGAATGATCCATGAAGTAGAAGAGGAGTTATATCTAGGATATCTAAAGTCTACGTTATTTAATTTATTAGTGAAATTTATGCACATTAAGGTGTTTAACCGTTGCAGCGATAAATCATTTGATTTGTTGCTTAAATTATTAAACAAAGCCTTTCCAGATGGTGTAAAGACTATGTGACTTGGGATGGGATACAAATCAATTCACTTGTGTAAGTTGATGCAATCTACAAGTGCAGAGGTCAAGTTATAATATAAGACGGTTCAAGTCGGAATATCATTCTAGTGAGGATCCAATTTGGAGTTTAAATCACCTAGCTATTCTAAAATTTAATCAATTTTATTTGAAGATTTGAAATCGAGTTTCTGTTTTGAAAATCTTGAAAGTAATAAGGAAAACAAATAAAGTTTGAAATATCAAGAGTGAAATAGTGTTCTAGAGTATTTGAATCCTTATTTAATTCATTATGCAATATTCTAGGTTTCATGGAATTAATTTCAATTCTTATGCCTAAGTCTAGAAACATAAATATGAGTTATTTTCTATCAAAAACAACATTTTCTCATACAACTTAATTGATTACTAACTGCTTGAAACCAAATTAAATCACATGACATTAAAAGTAAAATGCAATTCATTATTAGCCTAACTATTTCCATGAAAGCTTAATAACAATTCATTGTTTAAGTCTAGTTAAAAATGCAATGCATCAAATTGAATATCAAACCTAACAAATATTGATGGCCAATCAACAAGAATCAAGCACAATAACAATGAAAAACGTATTACTTACAACCCATGAAAAGTCTACCATATTAACATAACTTCATAAATAGTTCATCAATACCCTAAAACTAAATAGTTTAGCCACTAATAGCTTTAGAAAACATTATGACATAGAATCTCAACATAAAAAAAATAGAAGAATGAAAGAGCAAGAAAACTCTACTGTGAAGAGCCCCTTGATTGAATGGAATCGCCAAGGCTCCTTTGATCGACACGTTGAGAACTCGAGCGGCCTCCAAAATTACTCTCAAACTTTTTTTTTTCTTTCTTTTTTTTTTTTTTTTTTGTAGAAACCTCACACTTTAATGCTCCGAGACTTCATGTCTAGTGCTACTGAGGACCTCTCGATTTATAAAATTTCCCAAACTTACAGCCCAATTTATTTCCAAAGGTATCAAATTATCAAATTTGGAATACTAGCACCACTGTGCTATGGGACAGCGCCGCGACGTTGACCACAATAAAAGGGTATCCCCAAGCATTTTTTGCTCTCAGATTATAGTGTCGAGGCAACACCGCATTGGTGCTCCTTGCATAGTGATGTGTTGTGGCGCTCGCTTGGACGCCCTTCACAGCGTCGCAACACTCTTCTAGTTGCTGAAGTTTTCTGCTGTCAGGTTATAGCGTCGAGGCAACGCAACACTGGTGTCGTGATGCTGCCCTGCTTTTAGGGTTCTTGCATTTTTTTTCCTTCATCTTTCATCTGGTTTTGGCTGGATTTGGTTATTTTGGACTTCAATACTTATTCTCCACATTTACCTGAGAACCACTAGCAAATACATGAAATCTAATAACAACATTCCTAAATTAAGAGAACTAAAGCACTTTTTGAGTGCTTTTCATAAGTTTTATAGTGATTTATTTTGGAAAGAACATGCATCGTTTGACAATTGTCCGCATTGTGGAGTTGAGATACAAATTAAATGATAGAAAGGGGAAACAAATTCCACATAAAGTGTTGAGATATTTTCCATTACAGACAACGTTACCAAGATTATTTATGTCAAAACATATCGTTGAGGATTAGGGATGGCAACCGAACGGGGCGGGGTGGGGTCGAGGATGCACTCCCCATCCTCATCCTAGGGGCCAGGGTTGGGGAATCCCCATTCGGGGATCGGGTCCCCGCAAGGAAAATTTCCCACTTTTTTATTTTTATTTTAGAATCAATTAAAATTTAGAAATTATATTGGATTATAAATATTTTAGGTAACAAATTAGTATTATTATTGTTTTGTTTATTTAAATAAATAATTAAAAAATATTTTAGCTCTTTTATCTGTAAATTAATAAAAAAAATATAAAGTTAATTATTTATGACACAAAGGTAAAAGGTGTGAAACTGAAGGAATACTTCGACATCCTACTGATGCCCAAGGTTGGAAACATTTTGATGCCCAGTAACCTTCCTTTGCTTCAAACGCTCGTAATGTCAGATTAGCACTTTCTTCTAAGGTTTTAACCCATTTGGAAACATGAGCACATCATATAAAATGTGGCTAGTTATGCTCCTTTCATACAACTTGCCCCCTTCGATTTGTATGAAAGCACCGTTTATTTTTCTATCTTTACTCATCCTTGGTCCAAGGTCTCTTGAAAAGAATATTGATATTTACCTACAACCACTTGTAGATGATTTAAATGGGTTGTGGGTTAATGGCGTTCAAACATCTGATAGTTTTAGTGCTTCTTTCTTCCAACTTCATGTTGCACTGTTGCGGACAATCAATGATTTTCCAGCTTATGGTGATCTATATGGTTGTAAGATAAAAGGTCACAGAGCATGTCTAGTTTGCAATGTTGATACAAGCTCAATGACACTAAAAAGCAAAATTTTTTATATGGGACATCATTGATATCTACCTTTAACACATGCATGGCGTAAAAGTAGGCAAAAAACAAGAAATGCAAGCAAGTCCAAATATATTATCTAGACAAGATATTATAAATCAATTGAATTTAATAAGTTTTCCTATGTTGAGCAAGAATCCTACTAGGCACGATAACAAACGAAAAAGAGTAATTAATGAGCACAACTAGACTAAAAAAAGCATTTTTCCATCTCCCTTATTAGCAAAATCTTAAATTACGTCATAAACTTGACATGATGCATATTGAGAAAAACATGTGATAATTTGGTGGGTACAATGTTGAATATCAATTGAAAGACTAAAGACACCATTAAAGCTTGTGAGGATTTAGCTAACTTGAAAATAAGAAAGGAATTTCACATACAAAAAATTTGAGATAGGCGTGTCAAGCCTCATGCATCCTACACATTAACTGCTACTGAAAAATTGAACTTTGTCTTGGTCCTCAAGCGTAGTGACAATTTTGTTGTATCCAAAGTATCCATCTAAGAAGCACTAATGAGAATAACCTGCAAGCCTGTCAAACATTTGAGCGACAAAAGGAAGAGGAAAATGATATTTTCTAGTGGCCTTATTCAACTTCCTATAATCAATACACGCACACCATCATGTTACAGTCCTAGTTGAGATTAATTCATCTTTCTCATCTTTTACAACAATCATTCCACCTTTCTTGGGTACCACTTGCGTAGGACTTACCTAAAAATTGTCAGAGATAGCATAAATAATTTATGCAATGAAAAGCTTTAGCACTTTTTTCTTAACTACCTCCTTCATAGCAGGGTAGGTCTCTTTAGTGGAAACTAAAGGAGTGAAGGTATCTTCCATCAAGATTCTGTGCATACAAACTGATGGACTAATACATTTAAGATCCTCAATAACCAACCAATAGCAGACTTATGCTCCCTTAATACTCTCAACTTCTCTTCCTCCACAGAATTTAATTTAAAAGATATAATAATAGGAGGAGAAGAAGAGTCATCCAAAAATGCATATTTCAAATGAGGAGGTTTTAATTATAAGGTAGGTTTCTCAAGATTTACATCATTCACATCATGTAAAGGAACTAGAGCCATAGGTTTATATAGTTTGTCACATACTTGCATATTATCTAATCATTTAGCATACAAAGTAATGTCATCATCAAAATCAAAATCTAATATGCTTTGTTCCAAGTAATCAATAACAAACACAATCTCCACATGCTCAGAAACAGTCTTATCAATCACATGAACAATATGGCAAGTACTAACCTCATCATGATGACTCGATGACTTGTAGATATTAAATACAACATTCTTATCATTTACCTTTAGAGTCAACTTCTCTTATTGGACATCAACGAGGACCCTTCCAGTTGCTAAGAATGTGCATCCAAGAATGATAGGTGTCTTTGAATCCTCTTCTATGTCCAAGACTACAAAATCTGCAGGGAAGATAAATTTGTTAATCTTAACTAAACATCCTCAAGTATACCTCTTGGATAAGCCAATGATCTATTAGCTAGCTGTAGTGATATCATAGTGGGTTTCACTTCGCCAATGTCAAGTTTCTAGTAAACAGATAAAAGCATTAAGTTAATAGAAGCACCAAGATCACATAAGACTCTAGTAACATTTAAAGAACCTATAGTGCAAGGGATAGTAAAACTCCCCAGATCCTTCAATTTCTGTGGTAGCCTCTATTGCAGCACAACCTGCACTCTTCAGTCATGCTAATCATTTCATAGTGCCCATGTTGGGTTTTATGTCCTAAAACTCTTAGTTTGTAAACGATAAACATATTCTATTTTTTAATAAAGTTGATATTGAAGAATATTAAGTATAGATGATATTGAATATGTAAGTTACGTAAAAATCTAAATCCAATAAACTAGAAACCTCTAGCTATATCATGAATACTTAGACTTTATTTGTAGACATAAAAATTGATCAAGTTTAAGTAAAAACCAAAACGGTCTAAAGTATAGGGATAAGGCTAGATATCTTATCTTGGAAACACTATGGATACAACATACTTTGTATTTGATACAAACAATGTGATCCTATATTGTTCATTTAAAGACATGTATGTAGGGGAATCATATGCAATGAATTTGCATAAGACTAGACCACGAGATAGTCACTTTTACTTTATAGAACGTCGTTCACTGTTAAGACAGATTATTTAGAAAATGATGACCTGGGTAACTCTATCTTAATCCTAAGCTAACTATGAACTCCTATTTATTTGAGATTATCCTTTGATCTATATGGGTGAGAGTGGCCTGAGTTCGCTGACTCAATAAGCCTACTATTTTCGGGATAAGACCAAATACATAGATGAGGACATAGTCTTGCGAGATGGAATTCACTACTACTTGTCTCTGTGATAGTAGAAAAGTTATTCCCTTAAGTATTGAGTCCGTATCTTGGACAAGGGGCCTCAGGTTGGGATTTATGCTCTAAAGCCTCGTAATTGATTAGTTAATTAATTTAATTATTAATTATGCAACATTAATTTATTCATTAATAGAAAAATCCAAGGTTATTGCATGAAACCTTAAACATGTATGTAGTTGACATATGAGTGGATCATGTTCAAGAAATAACCTAAAGGTCTATAGTATATGGACAATGTCTTTGCATAGGGATATCCTAATAGGATTAGGAGTAACCCATAGAGTTCTATAAACAGGGCCCTTAGGAGCCCTCATAGAAAGAACACACACTCTCCTCAAGAATAATCTTTGCGATTACTCTAAAACTCTCCCTCTATAAATTCTCCCAATTTTCTTTTAAAGTTCTAATAAAATTCTTCTTCCCATCCTTTTAAGAAGCGGTTCCCACAAACCAGATCCTTGACAAAGTCATAGCAAGGAAGATCTTTTGGAAAAGGAGGACTACAAGGAGAAGACTATTGGTTCGAGGAAAAATTTTGCTGAAATTATGGATCAACAAAGGTATGTTGTTTAACGTTTCTTAACTTTTTGTATTTTTAATTCTTTCAAGAAATCAAAAAACGGGATCACACGCTTTTGTTGGGATTCAATTCCCTTCACCTCACCCTCTCATTGGCCAGAGAGGAACTCAGTTTCATTAAAGGATCAGCGAGATTTAAGGAACAAGAAGTAACTATAGGGGTAAACCGATAATTTTGACCTAGTTATAATTACGAACAACTTGTAAATGATCAACTTACAAATAATGGTTATATCAAGTGGACAAAAATATATTTACAGTGAGTCGAGTACAGCTACTAGGCTATAGTGGAATGTCCTACTAGTTAACGGATATTAATTAGCTAGGCTAAAGATTTTGTTGGACTGGTATGGCAACCTTAGAGGGGGGTGAATAGGGTTTAATTAAACTTATTCCTAAATATGTTTAAATTAAACTAATTGAATTAATTTTTGAATTAAATTAATAATAACCTTAATTGATGCTAAATATCAAGATTGATTAAAATATATGAAACACAATATTCAATCAATCTCAACCAAGAAGGATAGTGATCTATAACATGCTACTAAAACTTGAATGCAAAATTAATTGAGAAAGAATTGGAGAAGACGACACCGTGATTTTTATAGTGGTTCGGTCAAACTCGACCTATATCCACTTTCTCAAGCGCCTCTTGGGGTTTCGATTAAAAATCTTCTTCGACTCTTTCCACGGATGAGAGCTGAACCGTTACTTTGCTCATTTTTTCGGGTTCAAGAGCAAACTCGATCCTTTCCATCGGTTAGGATCCAACCATTACAATATTCTTGAAGCTTTAAATCACACACTAAACCTCTCTAAAAGGAATAGATGTACAAATTTGAACTCACAATATTCAATCCTCACAATACAATAAAAGTATCTCTCTAGAATAAGATGAGAAGAAAGAAATTTGAGAGCTAGGAGAAAGAGCAACAATGGTGACCTTTTTTAATTTTTGAGAATTATAAATTTGTAAAAGTTGGAAAAACCTTTTGGAGAAGATGAAGTTTAAAAAGAGAGAGAAGTGGGGTAAAAAGTGTCTTTTAATTTGGGTCATTGGACTGATGAAAAAGTAAAACTAAAGGTGGAGATTAAAAGTAAAAAGTATTTTTTTTATTATTATTTTAAAGACATCTAGCCGTTAGATACAAACATATATAATATTAAATTATTCTTCTTTTCAAACCAACTAGCCGTTAGACACAAACATAAAATAATATTAAATTCATTTTCTTTTTAAATTCATTTTCTTTTTGAAATCATTTTTTTTAACATCATTTTCTTTTTAAAACCAATCCAAAAATCAAAACTCAACCATGTGTCACTCACTCCATAGCTCTAAGTGGGACTCTCCAAAATTGTCCAACTTGATGATTTGTCGCCACGTCCCAACTCGGGTAATTTTCCATTAACCTTATTTCCACTATAACTTCTTCGTTTGAACTTTGATTTGGGTGATTTAAGAGGCATCGTAATCGTTGTTTCAAGCTCTATGCTATGGACTAATCAAAATATTAAAATTTTTAGTAAACAAAATCTGGTTTGTTATCATCAAAACATTAATTAATTAATTAATTAATTAAAATTAATTAATTTGAGACTAAGGGCCAAAAATCCAAAAGAGTTTAGTCTGTTAATTTCGGATCGTTGGAGCTCATGATCTGTAGGTTTATTAGATTCCCCTGTTAGCTCATTTCGGACTAAACCTTAGAACTATATGATGAGAGAAATTGAAACATTCGAATTCGGTTTAGGGAGTAAGTATTACGTTTTGCTTAAACGTATAGTCGTTTAATTATAAGTCGAACGATAATGGACAGTTGGAAATATTTAAATGTGACTTAAATATTTTCACATGAATAAAGATTCATTGGATTGAGAAAAGTCTGGATTACTGGAAAAATTATTAATTTAATATTTAATATAATTAATTAAAGGAAAATTATCTTAAATGGAAAAACTGCTTTAAATATTTACAACTAATAGCAAAATACACAATCTATCTAAGATAAACCGCAATAGATCGCAGATAGATAGTGAAATTTTGCTATCTTTCTAAATATTTTGGTTCTTTTTGCTATACTTGAAAAGAGTCCTTAATTAAAATGTTTAATTAATTATTTAAAATTAATTTTATTTAAAATTAATTATTTGAATTAATTTTATATTTAATATTAAATTAATTAAGTTGTTTAGTTAATTATTTAAAATTAATTAATCGAATAAAATTTAGAACTCTTTTCAAATATAACAAAAGGAACCAAAATATTTACAAATATAGCAAAATTTCACTGTCTATCGAAATCTTGCGATAGACCGCATATTTTGCTATTAGTTGCTTGAATTTAAGGTGGAGGTGGGTGTTTCTCAAACCATTTTGAACCTCTATTAAACACTTCTTCTCTCACTTAAATTAGTCACCTACTTGGTGTCTTATTGAGATTAATTTCAGTTGCATGATTTCTTCTTTAAATAGAAGTTGTTTTAGTGAAAGAAAAGTTGTTGAATACTGAGAATTTCAATCAAATTTCCCTAAAAACTCTCCAAGTCCAAACTCTCTTGAATCTCCAAATTTGCTTCAAATTCATCATAATTTTAGATCCCACAATCCATTCTAAGGCTAGAGATTAACAGGGAAGACTCCAATGGTGGTCCATGAAGTGTTCGTGACCAGAAAGAACAAGAGGATTGCTTCAATTTTTTGCTACACCAATGTAAGTTTCAAAACTCTGTTTTTTGGGTCTAGAACAAGCATGTTTAATCCTTAAAATTGATGTAGTTAGAGTGTTTTAAATTCAAATTGTTTTGGCTTGCATGTTCTTTACTCTTTTAGCCCAAACTTCTTCTTTTTAGATAAAAGCATCTTTCATGAATTTTGCATAGTATGACATTTGCTTTAAAGCCTCAGCAAATAGGATATTAATGTATAGTTTGTTAAACAATTCTAGAATTTAGAAAATGTGTAAAGTACTGGGAATAAAAGGTAAAGGGTAGATGAATTACTTAAAGATGTCGGTTCCTTTTGTAAGCCCTCTTTTTTATCTTTGGAAGATGGCAAGTAAGTGGCTATGCATTGGTTTGAGGTATGCATCCATGAGATTGAGTATGGGTGATGGTAGGTGCTATGCGTTTGTTGAGGCCGTTGAGCAAGAGGTCGTGCGTTGGTTGATGTTAGTAAGGAGTTGCGTTGGTGAAGCATATGTTCAAGAGAGCTTTTGGGACAGGTGCATGGTACTATGCGTCCAAGCTAAGTTTCTAAGTCTGCCAACAGGGTTGTGTGCATATGTTGAAGGAGTTACTTTGTTTATTTGAAAATAAAATAAAATAAAAAGAGAGAGTGAAAGTAAGTCGGCAGCTCATTTAAGTGTGTAAAGCCGAGTTTTCGATCATTTTTCACCATTTTCAAAAGCTTCAACCGACTCCATCTTTCAGTTGAGCGATGAAGAGAGGTAGAAGAAGGAGTCTAGGGCAAGTTTGTATAGAATTTTGGTTGGTTTCGTGATGTAATTGAAGCTGGAACAGAAGGTTTGACTACTGTCGCACAATCTAAGCAAGGTTTGGTATTTGGAGAATAGCGAGCTGTGAAGATTGAGTTTAAGGCTGAACATTTGAGATTAGTAAGTTAACTCAATTCGTAACAATTCCTATGAAGGATGGTTGAGCTGAATATGAAGAGAAACTTGTTAAAGTTTAGGTGGAAGCGACTTATATGAATTTCTTAAGTGATTTGGTGCAACTCGAAGTAATTTGAAAATATCTGTCGAACGAAGAAGAGTTAAGCTTTGAAATCTTGAGGTAAGCTAGAAAACACATTTCTTTTCAAGTTTGTAGAAGGGAAAAAGTTCTAATTCAGGCTAGAAATATGATGTTTAATAGATAGAATTATAAATAGAAGTAAAGGCAGAAGCCGTGGGAGACAAGTATCGCTGGAAAAGCAGCGACAGTGAAGGTATAAGGGTGAGCAGCGAGACGAGTGTCGCTGGTGTCGCTGGAGGCTTTGCGTCTCACAACTCTCGCTCGGTATAGCTGGTCTCGCTAATCAGGCAAGTCTTGCTGGTCTCGCTAGTTTACAATCTCGTTGGTACAATTTTGTTTGTAGCTCAGTTTCGCTAGTCTAGTCTCTATGATTGTTTGAGTCTCACTCATTAATGATTGTTCTTATGAAATTTGGTCTCGATGGTGAACAATTGGACAAGTATAAATGTTTAAAACTTGTTGGTTATATTAAAGGTAATTTTAAGGAAATCTAATAAAGGGAAATATATTATTACAGGCCAAGAAGAGCTAGGAAAGGTGTATAACTCGCTAAAAGCCCAGGACAAGTAGTGAGTGACAATTTTATTTAAAATGTGCTTACTTTGAACAAGGTGTTACTGCTGAAAAGATTATGTTTGTAGACATGTTTATATGTTTGTGATCTCGTGGGTTTTAACGTGCATATTTTGTGTTTTACATTGGAAATCATTTGAAGCATTCTTGTTGTTTAATGAGTTTAATGAAAAGCATGTTGTTTATTAATTCATGATTTCATGGAAAGCATTGAAGCTTGTGAATTAAATTGTGAAGATTTAAAATGTTGAAACTCGTGAATTTATCTTATGCTACTTTTAAAGCATGTTGTTGTTGAAAAACGTTTGAGAAAATAGTTCCCAATGCTGAAAGACTAGGAGAAGGCATATGACTATCCTGAGTATGGAGATAGTCCCCAATGCTGAAGGACTCAGAGAAGGCAGGTGGGTGCCTGAAATCTTATATATAAGGCCCGGTACTGAAGGACTCGGAGAAGATACTTGGGTAACCTAGGATAGGATATCTATGTGCATATAGAGGAATGATAGACGTTGCTGTGTTGAGATTACTCCATACAGCTAAGAACTTACGACGTTGGGTGTGTTGAGATTGCTTTGCCCTAACTAAGGATGTTTTCGACATTGAGTAGCATTGAGCTTCGCTCCGCCTCAACTAAGGGAAATGGTTTGAAATAAACTAAATTTCTAAGTATCTTTTCCTGAAATGAACATATATGATTTGACAATGCTATTTAAGCATGTTTTGCATTGGGTATAACTTTGAATCGATGTTTTATACGCATTGTTTTATAATGTTTACACTATGATCAGTTTCCGAGCTAAAGGGAAGTTTTACAAAACAAGTCACTCACTGGGCAACCTAGCTCATGTTTTCCTTGTTTTTCTGTTTTTTAGGTAGAAAGCGAGTCCAAGGTGCTTAGCCTACACCGAAACTCGTCTGGGCCCATCATTAGTGTTTAGTATTTTGAAAATTGTAAATATTTAAACTTAATCATGTGTTGTCCATATAAAGTGTTAAGGGCGGTGTTGATGAACTTATGTAATTATATGATTTGAGTGGAAAACAATGTCTGCATGATAACTTAACCCTGGTTTAAGTATGTTGTTCAATTATAGTGTTTAACTGCTTATTAGGTGATGGTCAAGTTTTATGGTTGGCAATGGATGCTGTAAGAGGGTCGGGGTCTGCTGTCATCACATTTTCCCCTGGGTTAGAAGGGTACCTGGGAAGGGGTGTGACACCTTTACCTTTTCTTTTTCTTTGGCTCATGGCTTGTTTCATTCATCTTCTGTGCCTCATCCTCATCATCTATCAAAGGTGTGGACAACTTTTTCCCACTCCTCAAAGTCAAGGACTTGCATTCCTCTTTTGGATTCTTCTTATAGCAACTAAGAAACTTGCCCTTTTGCATTGTTTGAGGAGAAGTGGCTATTTGACTAATTTGTACCTTAATGTTGTGGATAGCCTTGCCATGATTTTGTATGGTGTTCTCTAGTGCGATGGTCCTTCCTCTTGATTCTTTGATAAATTCAACCATCAAATCTTCTATATTGGACTTGTTTTTAGTGTGGGATAGACCTGCAGTAGAGAAACTAGGAAGACCTTGCAAAACATTCCTAATATTAGCATAAGAAAAGATTTCATGGTTCCTCAAGCTCGGGTGGTAATGAGTTGGAAGTTGTTGTTTGCCTCTATAATGTCCTCGATCAATGTAATTGGTTGTCTCATTGTCACCTTGCTCTAACTTTTTTTAAGTAGCTGTTTCCATAGACATGGCGGCCATGGCGGCTAGAGAGGCTATAGATGGTGCATTCACTTAAGCTTGGCCCCTTGTAGTCAATTTTGAAAGATCATTAGAAAGGGAAGTCATTTGAGCTTTAAAAGAATTTACCTCATACACTACAACGGGTTTTGTGGTAATTGTTGATGACCTTTCACATGGGCAATTGTAAAATGTGTTGGCCAAATTTGGATAGCCATGTTGTGAGCACCGCCTGAACAGGTCCTTGTACCTCTCCCAGGCCTCATAAAATTGTTTATCTTCTTGTTGATAGAATGTGTCAATCTCCGTTCTCAACCTATGACTTTGTCGATGAAAAAATATTTTTCAAGAAAGATTGAGGCAAGATCTCCTATGTAGTTATACTCTTCGGCGGTATGGTTTCT
The DNA here is from genome assembly GCA_031780015.1 of Citrullus colocynthis. Classification (NCBI taxonomy): domain Eukaryota; kingdom Viridiplantae; phylum Streptophyta; class Magnoliopsida; order Cucurbitales; family Cucurbitaceae; genus Citrullus; species Citrullus colocynthis. The sequence goes on along the minus strand of QLSR01000607.1, from coordinate 43,715 downwards.
AAACAATCCTTCGCTCGGTCCTGTGAAGAGAGGAAAAAGTCTAACTTTAATGGCATCGTTAAAAACTCCATTCATCTTTATCATTATGCATATCTTTAAGGAAGATCGGTGAGGATCTTTAGTTGACCGTCCTCAAATTCTTGAGCCATTTGAATCAACCCTGGGTTGAGTTCAAAGTTATTGAGATTGATGGGTATGTTCACATTTATAGGTTGATTTGCCAAGAGCATTGGTTGGAAATAGTCTCGCATCGCCTTAGGTATCTCTTCCGCTATCTCTCCGCTGGGATTGTTTTGAACTGTTAGATTCCTTTTAGATGTCCTATCAATCTCAGGATTAGGAGGAAGAAGATTAGTATAGTTAAGAGGCATAAACCAACCCATTTACAACCAAACAAAATAATTTACACCTCAAGTTAAGATCTATCAACTCTTGTGAATATTAAGTAGTTAAGGAGTCAAGAAATAGAACAAATTGGCTAAAGAATACAGTGGTCAATCATGGGAAGGCCATTTAGAACATTGAGACTTAGGTGGGGCAGATGGCTACAATTATTAGGAATATGCAGAAGGAAAAATCTTCTAACAACTCCAAAGATAATCAATAGGAGTAGTGCAAAGCGGTGACTCTTCGAAGTGGCAGACCATTCGTGAGCCGATTGTAAAAGTTGAGGATGGAGATGTTGACATTAAGGAAAGGTTATCTGAAGAAGAGAAAATGAAGAAGAAAATATTGAGGACGGAGAGGAGGATGGATGATAACTTGTAGAAATACAAGTTATTACAGTTTTTTTCTTAGAAAAATAGAGATTAAATAGAGTATCATGCGGCAGTTGATGTTAAATTCTATTGATAAATCTTCCTATGTGTTCTACTCTTGTAAATTGATGAAGATAATTATTTTATTACTTTTTGAGCCTAAAACGCATGTTTTAATGCAGGAACGCGAGCGGCCTGTAGATTCTTAACGCAGGACTATGCGTTGGCAACCTGTGATGCGTTGACATCCGCTCAATGCAGGATGATGTGTTAGAACATATGGCTGCATAGACATGAGTGAACGCATGAACCTAAATTCTTCATGGACGCATAACGACCAGAAATGCAAGGCAGCAGAAAATCAGAACAGAATCTTGAGAGATTGTCGGAAGATTGATATGCATGATCTGTAGGTAAATTGGTGGATCTAAATTGAATTGAGAATTATGTAATTAGGCGAGAAAGACGCACGACATCAATTTCCTCCAATCACGCAGATTTGCCACTGATTACGAACGCGGCCTCTATAAAAGGGCAGACCTGCAAGTTGAAAAAGGGTTGTTCATACCCTGAAGAATTCCTAAGTGACAGCAGAGTTCTCTTCAGAAGACAACCGGAGACGAATAGCTCGAGAGTGAAGAGTCTTCCCTCTGCCTGACCACTTCACAGCAGAACCTCACGCTTCCGTTCCGGCGACTCAAGACATTGACTCCTTTTCCTGCTTTCTATCTTTTTTTCTAGCTTTGATTTTAGATTTGTGTCAAGACATTGAGCTGTCTAAAATTGTATTCCATTCATTAATCTAAAATTTATCCATGTTTATCCATTTCTCTACACTTTCCGCTTATTACTTTTAATCCATGAGTAGCTAATCTTTCAAGGGTCACGGGTTGCATTAGCATCTAAATAAGAACCACAGTGTAACTATTGCATCTTGTCAATTGTAATCTTAATCCGATGCTTATGTCCATCTAGCTAATCGATATAAGTAGTAATAATCAGACTGCTCGAAAGGGTAAGTGATTGTGGAACTCAATTGACAAGGCTAAGTAGTGTTGCCTAGACATAGGAACAACCTTGGTACTTAACACTCTCCTATGCGGTATAGACATATGACGGATAGCGGCTGACAACTAGGAGAAAAGTCGCAAGTATGAATATAATATCACCATGCATTTCTGATTTTAGATGTTAACCAACCCGAACCATGTTTTTATCCATTCATTCAATCCATTTAGCTAACTTTGCTGTGTCGCATACCTTACCATTTTCCACATTTTAATCTAGTGTACATGTTATCGCTTTCTTTAGTTAGGCGCATCCTTCTCAACTATTTTTGGTTACCACTCCAACTCTAATAATCCAACAAATTATAGAATTAGCATAGTCCCTGTGTTTGACCTCGGATTCACTGAGTATACCTATTTCTTTGCTTATAATTGGGTTAAGAATAGGAAAACTTGACAGATCACAAACGCATAATATTAAGCATGTTCAACGCATAGTATGTTAAACGCATAGAAAGCTTAATAATAATAGATAGACGCAGTAACAAGTTTTGCACTTTAGATCTGCATCGCAACAAGTTTTTGGAGCCGTTGTCAGGGATTTTTGTATTGATTCAATCTTTTTGTTTGGATTATTTGTGTTGTAGGAATTCCTTAGTCGAAAGAGTATAGCAAGTTTCTCTTTTGTCAAAAGCTTCTAACAGTACATGAGTGACGGGAGCATTCCAACACTTGATATTGACCAAGAAATTGAGAGGACCTTCAGAAGAAGGACAAGGCAGAATAAACAAAGAAGGAACAACCGAGCTACAGAAGAAAATATGGAAGCACAACACAATTAGCCTTAAGTTCCTCAAGGTGGGGTTAGGCAAACTGCAGATGCGCAAGAACATGCAGACCAAGAGATAAACCCAATTCGCTTGGCACATGATAGAAATTGCCCAATGAGGGAGTATGCGTCACCAAACCTGTCTACTTTTGCACCAGGAATTTTACAACCAACCTTTAAAGGTAATGGAAGGCTTGAAATGAAGCCAGTGATGTTGCAGATGTGCAAGCCGCGGGACAATTTGGGGGTGCAATGGGTGACGACCCGCATGCACACTTGAAAAGCTTCTTGGAGATATGTAGCACATTCTCCATGGCTGGAGTACCGTAAGACAGCATCAGGATGATGCTATTCCCATTCTCTCTCAGAGATGAGGCAAGACAATGGGCAAATTCATTTGAACCTGGTGAGATTACAACTTGGGGGCAAATGGTTGAAAAATTTATGCAGAAATATTTTCCTCCGACGGTGAGTGCAAAGAGGCAACGAGACATTGTCACCTTTGAGCAAAAGGATTTGGAGACTCTTAGTGAGGCTTGGACCCGATTTAAGAGGCTGGTAAGGAATTGTCTGCTAAATGGCATTCCTGATTGTGTGCAGATGGAGATCTTCTACGGAGGATTAAACAAAACATCACAATCAGTGGCTGATGCCTCAGCAGCAGGAGGATTAATGGACAAGACTTATATGCAAGCCAAGGATATTCTCGATAGAATTTCGAGGAACACTGATGAATGGGTGGATAATGGGTATGGATCCCGATCCATTGACAAGAGACGAACGCAAGCTAGTACGCTTGAAACTGATGTTGCCACTAATCTTTCAGCTTAGATTGCCACTATGACATCTTTGCTGAAGACAATAGCAATAAACAACCAAGGTGGATCTGTTACTGCGATGGACGCAATGAATGCGACAGCATCTATAAGCTGTGTGCAATGTGGTGAGGGACACCTGTATAATATGTGTCCTTACAATCCACAGTTCGTTTGCTATGTTCAGAATAACCCGTACGCTAAAACGTATAATCCGAGTTGGAGGAAATATCCTAACTTTGGATGGGGAGGAAACCAACAACAGATGCAGGGAACTGAGCAACAGTCGCAGAAAAGCAACCCTCCTGTTTACAACCAAGGTATTCAAGGGCATCAACCACAAAAAAAACCAATCAGCAAATGCATCATTATCATCCATGGAAGCTCTACTACGAGAATATATCAGTAAGAATGATGTGATGCTCCAAAGTCAGGCCACTGTAATTCGCAATTTAGAAGTTCAAATGGGACAAATTGCTGGTGAGCTCAAAAATAGACCTTAAGGAGCATTGCCAAGTAATACCGAAGCCCCATAAGGTAACGGTATAGAACAATGTTAAGCTGTGACATTGAGGAGTGGGAAAATTCTTCCCACTGAAACGCAGGAGCAGAGGACGCAAGGAAACCTGCAACCTCACATCACTCTACAACCAACTCCAACAGCACCAACTAATGATCCGCAGCCATCATCAATCACCACAACTTCTCAAGAGTAGGAGAATGGAGGAAGGAGAGAAAAAGCAACACAGGTAGACCTGCGTCAGTATATCAAGATGCCACTCTTCTTATGCGTCCATAGTTTCCTTAACGCCTAAGGAAGAAAAATGATGAGGGCCAATTTAGAAAATTTCTGGACGTTCTCAAACAACTTCACATCAACATTCCGTTGGTGGAAGCCCTGGAACAAATGCCAAGTTATGTCAAATTTCTGAAAGACATACTATCCAAGAAGAGAAAGCTTGGAGAATTTGAGACAGTTGCATTAACGCAAGAATGCAGTGCGTTGTTCAAAAACAATATACCGGCTAAAATGAAAGATCCAAGGAGTTTTACATTGCCATGCTCCATAGGGGGAATGGATGTAGGTCAGGCATTATGGAGCTAGCATAAACTTAATGCCACTGTCTATATTCAAGAAGTTGGGTATAGAGGAAGCACGGCCCACTACAGTCACACTTCAACTTGCGGACCGCTCCATCAAGCATCCCGAGGGCAAAATCGAGGATGTTCTTGTGAAGGTGGACAAATTCATCTTCCTAGCCGACTTTATAATCCTGGATTATAAAGCTAACAGAGAGGTGCCCATTATCCTGGGAAGACCTTTCTTAGCTACGGGACGCACCCTGATTGACGTCCAGGAAGAGGAATTAACAATCCGTGTGGACGACCAGCAGGTAAAGTTTAATGTCTTTAATGCGTTGAAATATCCTGATGATTTTCAATTTTGTCAGGTGATTGAGGACATAACTGAAGAAAAGGCAAGTATTACAGACGCATTGTTAGAAGATGAAGCAATTCTGGATAAATTAGAAGATGGAAAAGAGGAAGGAATCGGTATAATTTCCAACGCAAGTTTTGAACACATAGATTTGAGCAACCGATCCATGGAGAAGACAAAGCCATCTCTAGAAGAACCACCAAAACTTGAGCTAAAAACACTACTGACGCATCTTAAGTATCTATATTTGGGAGAAGAGAGCATGCTACCGGTCATCATATCCTCTGCGTTGACCACAGACCGTGAAAAGGCTTTGCTGCAGATACTAAAAAATCATATGAAAGCCATTGGATGGACCCTAGCAGACATTAGAGGAATAAGCCCTTCATACTGCATGCATAAAATTCGGTTGGAAGAGGGTAAGGAAGTTTCAGTAGAAAGGCAGCGCAGGCTTAACCCAGCCATAAAGGAGGTTGTGAAGAAAGAAATCATCAAATGGCTCGAAGCAGGGGTCATTTATCCAATCTACGACAGCAGCTGGGTAAGCCCAGTTCAGCGTGTACCGAAGAAAGGGGGGATGATAGTGATTACGAACAGTAAAAATGAGCTGATACCAACATGAACGGTCACTGGTTGGCGCATCTGTATGGACTACCGCAAGCTAAACGCGCGACAAAGAAGATCACTTCCCATTGCCATTCATCGACCAGATGCTAGATAGGCTAGCAGGAAATGAATTCTTTTGCTTGACAGATTTCGGCTATAATCAGATCATGATAGCTCTGGAAGATCAAGAGAAGACAATGTTCACATGCCCGTATGGCACCTTTGCATTCAGACGCATGCCATTTGGGCTATGTAATGCACCGGAAACGTTCCAAAGGTGCATGATGGCGATATTTTCCGAATATCTGGAACATTCAGTAGATGTGTTTTTGGACAACTTCTTAGTATTTGGGGAATCATACGATGAATGCTTGGCCAACCTGGAACGAGTATTAAAGAAATGCGAAGACACAAACCTAGTCCTCAACTGGGAGAAATGCCACTTCATGGTCATGGAAGGTATTGTGTTGGGACATAAGATATCTAAGGTTGGACTAGAAGTTGATCAAGCAAAAATAGATGTGATAGCCAAACTACTAGCCCCCACAAATGTAAAGACTTTGCAAAGCTTCGTAGGCCATGTGGGCTTTTATAGACGATTCATCAAAGGATTTTCGCAAGTCGCAAAACCATTGAGCGCGCTACTAGAAGCTAATAGGGAGTTCAACTTTGATAACGCATGTTTGCATGCGTTTGAGTCTTTAAGGTACGCCCTAATCTCAGCACCAGTTTTAGTTGCACCAGATTGGTCTTTCCCATTTGGCTGATGTGCAACACAAGCAACCATGTAGTGGGAGCAGTGCTGGGGCAAAGGAAAGAGAAAATCATGCACCCGATCTTTTATGCCAGTAAAACATTGAACACTGCTTAAGAGAACTACAAGACTACTACTGAGAAGGAAATGTTAGCCGTAGTCTTTGTGGTTGACAAATTTGGGGCATATTTGGTAGGGTCAAAGGTGACCATCTATACTGATCATTCTGCGATCAAGTATTTAATGGTGAAAAAGGACGCAAAGCCTAGACTCATCCAATGGATCTTATTATTACAAGAATTTAATTTGGAGATCAAAGATAGGAAGGGAACGGAGAATCAAGTTGCGGACCATCTATCTCGGTTGGAAAATAAAAACGTCCAAGAAAGTTGGAGTGATTTAGAGGAGCGGTTCCCAGACGAGAACATCATGAACGCAGAGAGTCAGGAACTGTAGTGTGCAGACATAGTGAATTATTTGGTCTGCAACCAATGGCCTGAAGATTTCAACGCTCAACAAAGGAAGAGGCTCCGACACGAAAGTAAGTTCTACTGTTGGGATGAGCCATATCTATACAAACTTGGACCGGACCACATCCTGCGTCGATGCGTTCCAGAATATGAAACGCATAGCATTCTGAGAAGCTGTCATGAAGCACCTTACGGAGGACACTTCGAGGGACAGAGAACAACTGCGAAGGTATTGCAGAGTGGGTATTTCTGGCCCACATTATTCAAAGACGCAAGGGCATATGCGGTAGCTTGCGATCATTGTGAGAGAACAGGCAACATTTCCAACCGAAATGAGATGCCTTTGAACTCAATCCTGGAAGTTGAGTTGTTCGACGTATGGGGAATCGATTTTATGGGACCATTCCTTCCTTCTTGCGGTAATCAATACATCCTAGTAGCGGTTGACTACGTATCAAAATGGGTAGAAGCAACGGCCTGTGCGAAGAACGACGCAAACACAGTGTCCAAGTTTTTAAAGAGACAAATCTTTTCTCGATTTGGGACACCAAGGGCGATAATTAGTGATGAAGGTACACATTTTATAAATCGCATAATCACTAACTTATTGACAAAATTTAATGTCTCGCACAAGGTAGCAACTGCCTATCACCCACAGACAAATAGCCAAGCTGAGATAACAAATAGGGAGATTAAGTCCATACTTGAAAAAGTTGTGAGCACATCAAGGAAAGATTGGATGGAGAGATTAAATGAAGCTCTCTAGGCATACAGGACGGCAATTAAAACACCCATAGGCATGTCACCCCATGTGTTGGTGTTTGGAAAAGCATGCCATCTTCCGCTAGAGCTAGAACACAAGGCCATGTGGGCCATGAAGAAGCTCAATCTAGACTAGGATGCAACTGGCGAAGCAAGAAAGCTTCAATCAAACGAACTCATGGAGTGGAGACATTCAGCTTACGAAAACGCAAAGCTGTATAAAGAAAGGACCACAAAATAGCACGACAAAAATATCAGTAAGAAAATGCTATACGTCGGCTAGAAGGTCCTATTATTTAACTCAAGGTTACATTTATTTCCAGTTAAGCTGAAGTCTCGCTAGTCTGGACCATTCATAATTAAGGAAGTGTTTCCACATGGTGCTGTCAAGCTAACGAATGAAGACAGAACCACGTCCTTCAAGGTCAATAGACAAAGGGTAAAACCCTACCACATTAGAGAGTTGGAAATCGACAAAACCTCCATTAACCTACGCGAGTGTAATGACTGAGCTTGCATTGAAAGGTCCCTGCATTGCTGAACGCCAAATTTTCCAAGGACGTTTTCTTTTACTCTTGCTTCCTTTATTCTATTCGTACTTTGTTTTCAGTATTTATTTCTCATTCTTTGAATTTAGTTTTAGGAGTAGTGTAAATTAAATAAGCATGAAATTATGCGTCGAGCTTCAATGCAAACTTTGATTTCACCGCATACTTTGCCATTCATGTTGCGTCCAACGCATAAGTGAACTGAGAACCATGCGTTCATCGGTTATGCGTTTATCAATTGAATGTATGCGTTTTAGAAGGAGCAAACCGGGGAACGCATGCGTCTTTTGACTCGATGCGTTTTCCCAGAAGCACTCGAGTGCTCATTTACGTCATTAGCTGCCCATCACACTTTATGGGTGTGCGGCTCAATAAATTTGCCTAGATCAGTGGGCTTTCAGATATCGCGTATCTGCATTTATTACCGACGGTTTAATTAGCCCTTTATCAACGCGATTCAATTTTCCATTTTCCATTTTCAAAACCTTTATCTCTCAAACCTCTGGCAATTTGAATTCTTCGCACCCTTGTCTATGTCTGGCCAATCAGACTCCCAAAACCAAGAACACTTCGCTGGCGACGTTTCCCCAATATCTCCTTACAATACCTAGTATTCGACCCCATCTTCTTCTTCATCCGAACCGCGACCAGTCCCCGAGGTATTTCCTAACCCTCGAGCTCCATTTTTCTTTTCACCACTATTCCGACCCACCCGACCTGTGAGGCTTTTCGCTTTTCCGGTCCGCCCTAGACCTCCAAACCCCAGCCCACCATTTATCCCAACTTTCTCGGCGTCACGAATCAGGGCTAGTGCCCAAAGACCGCCTATAACCCCATTTTTTCAACCATTCGTCAGACCTCTAGTCCGTCCACCAGTAGTCGATCTTGACTCAGACGACTGCGTGGAAGTCCTAAATATTCAATCCTTGAGCCGAATTGACCCAACACCTACTCCAAAACCCAAAACCCGAGTCAAGTCCTGCATTCCAAAGCACAGAATGAAGAATGTGAAGGAGTTTTCCGTCACGAACTTCAATGCCAGAAACCAACTTCTAAGCATGAAAAACTCCAAAGCCGAGCAACCGGGTCCTGGAACGGTTCACGATGAAGCTAGCACACTGTATGGAAGTAGTGAAATCTGCCGTAAAGACGAGCGAAATGTCTTCGGCGATATCCTCAAGAGGATTGCTCAAGAGGAAAAAGACGCAAAGGTAAGAGAGGATGACGGGGAGGTCAACCAACCTTTGCCTTCATCAAAACACCCCAGCACAAGAGGGACTGATGAAGTGGGGGGAGGAGTAGAAGAGGATGTGGTTGTGGGAGAAGGAGAAGTGAACTCTGCGCGTTCCCCAGACGGATGGATCGCACTCATTCTCAGTGGCCTGCAAAACTCATTTGAAGCATGCATTTCAGACTCAAGATCGGAATCACCCTCACCGATAAAAAAGGACCAGAGTCAGCCAAAAGAGACTCGAGAGGGTGAAGAGACTGGGGGAAATAAGGAAGGAGACACTGCCCACAGCAAGGAGGTCGTAGGCGAGCCATTCAAAACGCATTGGTTAGTCCCTGAGTCTATCAGTCCTGAGGAGTGACCCTAGACTCTAATGAAGGACCTATTAAAAAGGTTGTGATGGCCACAGAGGCCAAGAGGAGAAGAGAAGAAGAAGAAGAAATGGTACCCCTGATAAGGAAGAAAAGAAGGGTATCACAAGAAACCGCTAAGGATGAAGAGCCGAAAAACACAGGGCAAGGAGACGGTCCTGAGTCCTCGATTACGACAATATCCTTTGATCGGCTGGCAGAAAAGATGAAGAAGAAAAGGGCCAAGTTGAGGAAAGAGCTCAGGGCCCTAAGAAAAAGAGCGGAGAAAATTGCTAAGGACGCATTGTCCAGCAAAAAGGTGCGCAAGGTAATGCGACCTGAGGAAAAATCGGAAACGCAAGGCCTTCCTGATCCTCGAATTGACAAAGCTGCTATGGCATTGGAGGAGAAAATGAGGGAAAAAGAAAGAATAGAAAAGGCAGTTGAGGAGCTTGAGCGAGAGCTGCAAATAGAAGAACATGAGGAGCTGGCTGCACGAATAAATGCCTAAGAAGAAAAGGAGGGCAAGAAGAAAAAAAGAAAAAAAGTAGGCACCACTTGCCTACAAGGAAGGAACGCATAGGGGAGGATGCGTTAGAGGAGCAAGGTGTCAGCACCTTGAAAAAGAAGAAAAAGAAAGAAAAAGAGGAGTCAGTCACCAAATTCCCAGGCATTCACCAAGAGAAACACAAAGGGAAGGAGAAAGTGATTGACGTTCCAACTGAAGTGACCAAGAGCAAGAAAAAGACAGTGGATAAAATCCCTGCTAAGGCCAAAGGAAAAGAGAAGGTGGCGGATGCGTCACCAAAGAAGAAGGATGGAAAGGGGAGACGCAGGGCGTTCCCTGATTTATTGATGGAAGTGGGATTTTTGAAGAAGTCCTGTTGTTGCTGTATATCTCTGAAATCATCGACTACCACGGTTGGAGAAATTTCTTTTCCAGCACTCCTTGGATCCAACCTGACTTAGTCCGCAACTTTTATAACGGATGCATTGACGAAGAGGAGTACGTGGTAATGGTTGAAGGAAATGAAGTCCCATTCAACGCAAGGGAAATAAACGCAATCTATAAGTTGAGGGACAACGCGGATGCAGAAGGAAACAAAATAATAGAATCAACTCCACCGAAGTTAATGGAAGACGCAGTCCGAATATTGGCAAAGCCTGGGGCAAGTGGGACGTATCACCCACAGGCTTTAAAACCTTGCCTGCTAACAGCCTACGGCCAGAGGCCAACCTGTGGGTATACCTGGTGAAGAAGCGGCTAATCCCCACGACGCATGACAAAACAGTGTCAAGGGATCGGGTAATGGCAGCTTATTGCATCATGCGTCGCATCCCCCTTGATGTCGGACGCATAATTTCGGCGCAGATAAAAAGGGTCTTCAACAAACCAAGAGGCCAGCTCTTTTTCCCCTCACTTATCATGAACCTATGCGCCAATGCTGCCATCCGAGGGCAGGCAGAAGTGTTAGACGCAGAGAAGATGATCGAAGTCAGTGGGGTAATTGCGCATAAGACTCTGCATCGGTTGATGAAAGGATCGCAACATCTGCCACAGCCTGCTAAGGCCACCAAAAGACCTTATCATCCCACTCAGTCACCTAAAGTGTCACCTCTGAAGTGGCAAACGCCAAAGAAGGGGAAGTCATCCAAACTGAAATGCAAGACTGTGGCAAGTCCTGATGTCACCATTAGACCTTCCCCTTCCTCAAGTTCTTCACTCTCACTTCCAACAACCAGAAGAGAACCAACTCCACCTCCTCCTAAAACGCATCGCCCAGAACCTTTTCAACCTCAACCTTCCGCAAAACCTATCTCCCCAATCTCCTCAATAAGAGTTGATGACTCACACTATGGGATTTTGGCGCGACTACTATGCATCCATCTTCCCCTGCGTTTGATGAACTCCATCAACTTCTCTCCCCCAGCCAAACCATCCTCAACCACAACTGCAACCTCAATCTCAAGAAGCCCAACTTGACCTCGACTAGGAGACAGTGCAAACATACCTTCAACAATCAATCTTGCGTCCAATGATGCATTCAATGAATATGTTAGCACGTTGGTAGACGGAGCAGTTTCACTTCACATTGAATTATATTCAACAACTGTTTTCGATTCGACCGGAAGTCCCGCACCCTAACATTCCTGAACGCCTACAACATCCTCTTGTCTTCCCTATGCTGTAACGCCCTGCACATGAGCAGAAACATAAACCTGATGAACACAAGTCGGATAGTTAAAATTTAGAGGTGTAGTTCGAGTTGTATCTTCTTTATAACTTTCCTTGCATTTATCTTCATCTCCAACTGTATGCGTTTGTAGGAAAAGAATTAATAGAATGAAAATTTCTTCATCGCATTGAAATTCTAATTACCTCTTTGCGTTGTCCTTGTGTTGTAAATTCATTTTAAGTACATTTAATTATTCCCAAATTTTATCCTTGCGTTGAAAAGTTAGTCACTATGATGATAATCATGCTTACACTTTTTGTACACTCTTAAGCCAGATTACTTTCAAAGCGTCTGCATACTATTCCTTAGAAATGCAAACCTACTCTAAATGTATGTAAGCTGCCAATTCAAACCTCTCTTACAAAATTTTTCAACATAATCTTTGTTTACAATTTAAGCAATGAGGACCTTGCTACTCTCAAGTTTAGGGGTGGAAGAGGCTTGAACTGTCAAAGATAAAAATATGAAGAACTTATTTCTAAAAAAAAAAAAAAAAAATCTTTTAAATGCCAAACTCCACTGACAAGACTAATATATTCATCTTGTTAAGAGTTTAGCTGAAAACGACACCTGCTTGTAGTTGGCCGCCTTCATGTGGGTAATCGTAATCAGAGACGCATAGATAAATAACAAACTCCAATGTCTAGTGAGGAAACCAAACTTAAATAAGAGTTTAGTCGAGAAGGGCACTTGCTCGTAGTTGGCTGCCTCCATGCATCCCATAGTTGGTATGTCAGAACAAAGGTGGGTAACCCTACCCGACGCATGGTTACTTATAAACAATAAAACAAATGAAAGAAAAATGAACTTTATATCTTCATCTTTTCAGACTCAATGTTAAAAGAAGAAACAAAAATTTTGTGAATAATGAGTAAAGAATTTTGAAAAGAAAGCTTGCCACATACAAATTAGACCCGTTCTAAAGAAAAGAATATAGAGGAAGAGAAGTAATATAACTGACGGGTAGCTGATTGAGTATAGCAATCTGAGAGACTAGTCAATGCGTTGATAAAATTTTAGGGTCAATTGAAGTCTTAGATAGAAGTTATGCTTGAGGACAAGCATTTCTCTAAGTTTGGGGGTATGGCGCCAAAAAACTTGTTGCAATGCAGATCTAAAGTGCAAAACTTGTTACTACGTCTATCTATTATTATTAAGCTTTCTATGCGTTTAACATACCATGCGTTGAACATGCTTAATGTTATGCGTTTGTGATTTGTTAAGTTTTCCTATTCTTAATCCAAGTATAAGCAATGAAATAAGTATACTCGGTGAGTCCGAGGTCGAACACAGGGACTATGCTGATTCTATAATTCATTGGATTATTAGAGTTGGAGTGGTAACAAAAAATAGTTGAGAAGGATGCGTATAACTAAAGAAAGCGATAACATGTACACTAGATTAAAATGTGGAAAATGGTAAGGTATGCGACACAGCAAAGTCAGCTATACTTGCGACTCTTCTCTCGGTTGTCAGCCACTATGCGTTATATGTCTGTACCGCATAGGAGAGTGTTAAGTACCAAGGTTGTTCCTATATCTAGGCAACACTATTTAGCCTTGTCAATTGAGTTCCACCGTTCCACAATCACTTACCCTTTCGAGCGGTTTGATTATTACTACTTATATCGATTAGCTAGATGGACATAAGCATCAGATTAAGATTACAATTGACAAGATGCAATAGTTACACTATGGTTCTTATTTAGATGCTAACGCAACCCGTGACCCTTGAAAGATTAGCTACTCATGGATTCAAAGTAATAAGCGGAAAGTGTAGAGAAATGGACAAACATGGAGAAATTTTAGATTAATGAACGGAATACAATTTTAGACAGCTCAATGTCTTGACACAAATCTAAAATCAAAGCTAGAAAAAGAGATAGAAAGCAGGAAAGGCGTCAATGTCTTGAGTCGCCGGAACGGAAGCGTGAGGTTCTGCTATGAAGTGGTCAGGCGGAGGGAAGACTCTTCTCTCTCGAGCTATTCGTCTCCGGTTGTCTTCTGGAGAGAACTCTGCTATCACTTAGGAATTCTTCAGAGAATGAACAACCCTTTTTCAACTTGCAGGTCTACCCTTTTATAGAGGTTGCGTTCGTAATCAGTGGCAAATCTGCGTGATTGGAGGAAATTGATGTCGTGCGTCTTTCTCACCAAATTACATAATTCTCAATTTAATTTAGATCCACCACTTTACCCACAGATCATGCATGTCAATCTTCCAACAATCTCTCAAGATTCTGATCTGATTTTCTGCTACCTTGCATTTCTGGTCATTATGCGTCCATGAAGAATTTATGTTCATGCGTTCACTCATGTCTACGCATCCATATGTTCTAACGCATCATCCTGCGTTGAGTGGATCCCAACGCGTCACAAGTTGCCCACGCATAGTCCTACGTTAAGAATCTACAGGTCGTTCACGTTCCTGCGTTAAAACATGCGTTTTAGGCTCAAAAAGCTATAAAATAATTATCTTCATCAATTTACAAGAGTAGAACGCATAGGAAGATTTATCAATAGAATTTAACATCAACTGCCGCATGATTCTCTATTTAGTCTCTATTTTTCTAAGAAAAAGACTGTAATAACTTGTATTTCTACAAGTTATCAATGGACCTACAATCACTTATTCATGGAAGTATTCTAATCATACCCCTATTATTCCCTCTAAAATTCCTTATCCTTAAAGATTTCCAAAGAAGAATTTAGAAGCTCAACTTTTAAAACTTTTTGAAATTTTTAAGAAATTTCATACAGATATTCCTATTGAAAGATGTGCCTTCAAGGAAGAATAAGTTTGAGAAGTTTGAAACTGTGAGCCTGACAGAGGAATGCAGTGCAATATTGCAAAAGAAACTACCATAGAAGCTTAAAGATATAGGGAGTTTTATTATCCCTTGTAATATTGGTAGATTGTCTGTTTCTTGTGCGCTGTGTGATTTGGGTCCATTGATTAATCTTATGCCTTTGTCAATATATAGGAAGCTTGGGCTTGAAGACGTGCAATCGACTACCATATCCCCGTGGTCAATGAAAAGTAGGAAACGTTTAATATCTACCAGTCTCTAAAACTCCATGATGAGATAGTTTAGTGTCGTAGTGTAGAGAGTATTGATGAAGATGTTGCATTTGATGATGTTTGTATCTTCCCTGATCCTCATGAGAATTGTACTTTTGTTGCTAAAATTGACTTTGTTGTCTCTTCTTTCGTTGGTTCTATGATTGGTTTGGATTTACAAGAGAAGTTCGTAAAAAGTGATTCTAATGTTATTGAGAATGAGAATTTGTATGGAGAGACTATTGGAAATTTTAATTTTGTTGATTATATTTGTAAACGCTAGTGTGACAATCCAACTTTTTTGCAACCAATGCGTGGAAAAGTCCGAAGGAGAGGAATAAAAGACCATGTTGGACACATGGTCAAGATTGAAGTAACGCATAGTGAAAGTGGACGTATAGGAAGTACTCACGCACCTAAAGGGAAAGACGTAAGACGCATAGACTTCTATTATAAGATATTTCTAAGTGTTGGAAGTAGAAGGTTGTGAAGTAGACATAAAAAATTAGAACATGTGTTGATTTAAAAGGAAATAGTTAAAATAAGGAAATGTTTAAAAGAATAACCTTGGAAATAATCAAGGAATGACTAAGGATAGGTAGAAGGTCATGGACGCAGGATGGAAGTAAACGCAATAGGACCAATGCATAAAGGTAGAGCACGAGAAGGATTTGTTGTCGTTGACGCTTAGCAGTATTGTATAAACATTGGATTGTAATATGGCGACTATATGTTGAAGGTGATCACGAATGGTTATCGTGTGCTGAAGTAGTCGCTGCGTCGACGGGAGAAGAAACGTGTTGGCTTACCATGCGTTGGTGAGGATGTTATGCATTGAGGTCCCTATGCGTTGAGACGGTTATCTCTACGCGTCAAAGATGATGGTGTAGTTAGTTAAAAGTTAGACAAGTGAGTAGGGAAGCTCAAACCTTGGAGGAAACTCAAGGAACGCTTGAGGACGCTGTATGGATGGAATGGCTGTCTATTTGGAAATAATGGACGAATAAGATGAGTTATAAAGGTCAGGTGGCTCCATATAAACTTGACACCTTAAAACAAGGATGTGTTAAAAAGGCATATTAAGTGTTGCATGCAAGGTAACACTTGGACAAATGTATGGTTAGTCAGACATGCAGAGCGACATATGGCAATCAAGTGGTAAAAGAGGAGTAGGATGGCAAGATCTCTCTAAATAGGACCCTGGGGGAAGGGTAACGACTGATCATTCTGAAGTAAAATCCTTGAGAGAAGAAGGAGAATGAAGACAGAAAGAAGGAACCCCCTTGCGTTGTAAAAGGAGGTCTGCGGCAAAGAAAGAAGACATTTCTGACAACTTAATCATCTGGTGTTAAAGAAGTTATCTTGCATTGAAATAAGGTTGACCTTGCATTTGAAACGAATCTAATATTTAAGGTGAACGCGGTGTTTGAAAATGGACGATGCGTTCAAATTGACCTTGCGGTCAAGAGAAGTCGACGCATCCGAAAGAAATAAGAGGAGTTAGGCTGCACTTTACAGTAGCCATCAACTTTGCATTGAAGGGCAGGATTGTGACCAGCCAAACTGATAGAGGGAGGCCAGTCTTGCGTTCCAGAGTTAGAACGTTGTGACCAACTGAGCTACCGAGAGTGGAAATAGCTAACTAGTGGACTAGAAGCTGAAGCCTTGCGTTAAGGGCTCGCGAAACGGAAATTTGAAAGGAAAAAGGGGAAATTCCTTAAGAGATTTGTGAGTGACTTTATGGTTTGAAATAAGTTAATTTGAATGTTATTCTCTCCTATATGTTTAATGATATCTTTGAAGTATGAGATGAAATGTACCTTTATGTATAAACTAGCACATTTCTTTTATGTGAGATAAAGATTGATAATGTATTAGATAATGTTCTAAGTCTCATCAAGCTAGTTGCTACATAATGTTCTGGGAAGCTAAGATATCATGATTATAGTTAATGCGGAGAAACGTATTATGTATGTTTGTGTACTAGAATTATTTGAATGGGACCCAATGCTGAAGGACATGAGAAGGCATATGGGCAGCCCTAGCATCTCTTTTAAGCTCTCACCTAAGGATATAAAGACGGTGATTGAGTACTTTCCCTGGGACCCTAGAATCAAAGGACATGAGAAGGTACACGGGCAGCCTGAGAACAGACAGATTTATAAGCAGAATAAAAGAGCAATTGACACTGATGTGTTAAGATTACTCCACACAGCTAAGACTTATCAACGTTAAGTGCGTTGAGGTTGCTCCGCCTTAACAAAGGTTCGATGGAAAGATACCCATTTATGTAATAATAATTAAGTACAAATGTGGTTATTTACAAGTTTATGAAGCATGATCTAGCAGTTCCTATAGATGACTGTAGTTATGTTTATTGAGTTGTTTCTTAGTTAGTCACTCACTGAGCATTGTAGCTCATAATGTTTTCTGTTGTTTTCTTTCTAGGTAGCAAGCGAGTTCGGGATGCTTTGCCTACACGGAAACCTCGTCTGGGCTGTTCTTGACGGAAATGGCTGGACAGTGAACCTTACAGAAGAGTCAAGGTTGCTATCTTCACACCTCTTCTCGGGTTGAGAAAGGATAATCCGGGAGGGGGTGTGACAGCTAGTGTGGACGAGAATTTTTTTATCCCATGTGGTTTAAAGTAGGGAATAGGGAAACCATCTTAGGATCCTGCATGACGTGTGAGCCCCCATTTAGCTAAAATACATTAAACTTAGCGCTTCTTGGGAGGCAACCCAAGATTTTAATAGTTTGTTTTTTATTTGTTAAGTAGGTAGGCGTTGGAATGCATATAGATTTTTGGTGCCTCAAGCATGTATTATTTTTCAGGTGATCTCTCCACACAGAATGCATATTCACAGGCCTAATATATCAGTTCCATTACTTTTTCTAGGCCAGTACCGTTCACTCCTTCTGTGCTTTAGTTGTTTTTATAACATTAAGGACAATGTTAGTTTCTAAGTTTGGGGTAGGGGAAGTACCACGTTCTTTTGTGTTTTTGTTGTTTGATCCTATCATGCATATTAATTAGGAAAAAAAAATATGAATTATGCATGTTAATTGGGTTGAAAAGTCTGAGTGGCTAAAAATTGAGTTAGATTTTTTTATTTTAAATAGAAAGTATGGCATGATGTTGTGCTTAAATGTGAGAAACTCTACGAGTATGTTGTTGATTATGATTGCCTATGATTTATTCCGGGTTACATGTTAGACGATCTACTATGGAAAGAGGAAGACATAGTCTTGAGTTAAGTTATATTTAAGTCCCTCTTTGAATCCCTGATGGATGAAATTTGTCACCCAATTCCAAGCCAAATAAATTTTCCTAACTTACTCACAATAGTAGTGGCAAGTAGGGTTGAACACAAGGAGCCCTCGAATTTCACAGTTGAAAAGTTTTCAATTCAAGGTAACCAAAAGGGGGGTTTGAAAAAGGTTGATTGCAAGAAAAAGTAAATCTCATGAAATTAAAATGCGGAAAGTAAAAAGAGTAAAAATTCAATGGAAAAAGCTCTAGCTTGGGTTACGCGGGATTTCCTTTGTTCGATGGTCTTATCATTGGTTCGTCATTACTAAATTCATTGAAGCTAGCACCTAATCAACTCAATTGGAAACGCTAGAATTGAATTGCCCTAGTCGACAAGTTAGATTTAAGCAAATCGATAAAAAGCATGCAAAATTTGACTAAACGTAACCGCATTAAGTTCAAGGGAAAATTAGGCTGGACATGCAACTGGAAAGACCTATATTGAATGTTCTACCGATTTAATTCTAGGTTGATTAGAACAATGTACATCATCATGTTGATTTGCAAGCTAACCTAACCTATTGCTTCCTATGATCAATATACAACTAATTGTCACGAATTGTAATGCAACCAAAAGCAATAATCAAAATAAACACCAGCGTTACAAATTGATCATAATTCTTGAAAACTCGGAATTAAATCATGCATACATTGAATTAAGTTCAAAACCTCAAGAGAAACATCAATTACAATGGAAAATCCCTAATACCCAAGCTACAAAACGTTACTTTAGCCTCGATACATGCTTGTTCACCCAATAATTCTTCAAAGAAACTCTACTCAAGATGAAAAGAAGCAGAATGCAGTGAAAAACTCTAAAAACAAACTTAGGACTCGGGCTGCTCTCTCTTCCCGAATAGCTAGCAGCTAGGGTAATTTAACCCAAAATTAAAATGGCACCGCGGCATTATAGGGCAACGTTGTGGCGCTTGCTGCATTTATTCAGCAAAGTGTTTGGGGAGAAAGCGCGCGACGCTGGGGCTTTAGTGGCAATTTTGTCCTTTTGGAGTTCTATCTCTCGGTTTGTCACACCCCTTCCTGAACTACCCTCCTGTAACCCGAGACGGAGCGTGAGGACAGCAATCATCATTATCGACTTCCGCTGCGCAACTTCCCTTATGCCTATTTAACCACTCTTCCTAGGACGGCGATACCATTAACTTTTGACAAATCTCGACTTTGATCGGCAACGGGAACTGTCATGCTACCTGTAAAATGGAAAACATATAAAAAGATGAGCAAAATGCCCAATGAGTGGCAGATTTTGTAAAACTATCTTTAGTTCAAAAACAAGCACGTTATCATCATTATATCACAAAATTCTTAATTCAATTTATCATTTCTATAAAATCATACTTTCAACTTTCAATCAAATCACATAAATACATTCCAGAGCAGTTGTACATAAAATCAGTTTGTTCTCAATAATTTCCCTTAGTTGAGGCGGAGCAAGACTCAACGCTCTCAACATCAAAAACATCCTTAGTTGGGATGGAGCAAAACTCAACACACCCAACGTCGAAACCATTCCTGACTCGATGCGGAGCAAAACTCGATGCACCAGCAACATTATCCTCTATGTGCACATAGGAATATGGCGGGTCGCCCATATACCTTCTCATGTCCCTCAGTACTGGGTCCTGGGGAAACTCACATGCCTTCTCATGTCCCTCAGCATTGAACCTCCTCTAAAACATTTTAGAAACCAACATTTCACATAACTAGTTCATATGAAATCTTTCATGAAGAAATAAGATATATCTTGGTAAACTACATTTTGTAACATGGTTTTCAACAACTTATAGAAAACAATAAGACATGCCTTGTGAACTAAATATATTCAAGCATCATGCTTTTCAAATAAACACTTTTCTTCAAATCATAGCTCCGAATAAAATCAGAATAACTTTTCAAATAAAACATTTTTAAAGAAAGAAAAGTGTCACTCACAAAACACTTAAGAATAGTTTCTCCTCTATCCTGAGCTTCTTGGACGTAGCGTTCTAACCTTGGAACGCAAGGCCTTATATTCCACTGGCAGCTCAGTTGGTCGCAACTCTTCCCTTGGACGAAGGTTGATAGCTAACGCGAGGTGCTTTCGAACTCTTCCTTACTTCTCCCTTTGGAAGCATCAACCGCGTAAGGTCCAACTTGGATGCATCGTTCACCTTAAACGCATCATTCGTCTTAAATGCAAGACTGACCCTTTTAGATGCAAGACAACTTCTTTAACACAAGATATAGCTAAGATATCAAAATATCTTCTCTCTTGGTTGCAGACTTCTACTACGGACGCAAGGATTCCTCCTTTCTCTCAAGAATTCTCACTTTAGCATCATCAGTCACTTCTTTTCTCTCAAGGTTCTATATATAGCTTTGGAGTAGAGGGCTGATCATACTACTTCTCCTCCTTTCTGCCACTTGTTTCCACATGTCACGTTGCAATCTAACCAACCATGTATTTATCCAAGCGTCACTTTGCATGCAATACTTAACATGCCTTTTAACACCTCCCGTTTATAAGGTGTCAGGTTTATATGAAGCAACCTAGCCTTCATAAGCTTATCTCATATGCCCAACATATTCTAATATACAACTATTCATTCGATCATATTCCCCCTATGCGTCCACTGAATTTCCTTTAGGGTTTTAGCTTCATTATTTACTTTATTTACTCTTAGCCATAATACCTTTGAACCAGTTTCTTCACCGTACATTACTAGGTGTCAATGTCTCAAACACATACTACTATGCGTTTGTACCTTACTGCATTGTACCATGCGTCCAACTTCCTTCCCTTTAAACTCTTGAATTTCAACCTATGCGTTTACCCGAAATCAAAGTTATATTTCCATTTACCATGGAATTGAGCTCCTCAACACATAGCCTTAACGACCCTTGGTTACCTTACACACTAAATGTCCTTGTCTTTGAGCATAAACTTCTTTATCAACACTAAAATCCTTACTAACTCATAATAAACCTTCAACGCATGTTGTTCACGCCCTAAGGTTCTTGACTTCTCTTTTCTTTCTAGCTTAATACCCTCAAAAGTCAATCCCATAACTTGTTAATTTCCAAAACTAAGTGTGAGCCATGCGTTTCCTCTTTTCCGTAATTATTGTTTCCCTTTTCAAAATTCAGTATCAAATTCCCTCCAAATTAAGGTACCACGCTTTAACGCTTTACCATCTATGCATTAACCGGACTATGCTAAAAAATACATCTAAATTTTTAACTAATTCCTAAACTATGTCTTCAGTTCAGTCTCATTCTTAGTGGAATATCCATTCTTTTCCTAATATTATGCGTTCAACTAGCATTACTTCTTTTCTTACTAGCCATCTTAAGAATTTGAGTTAGGGTCTTACACGGTTGATGCCAAGAAACTTCGTTTTGGCCCATTTTGAACCAATTTTGGTGCTAATACCGCGTTCTACCTGTTAAGTATTCAAAACCTACAAAATAACACAATAGACACATTGAACAGCACAACGATCCCGAGTTAAGTTGAGGAAAATAGCACATTTAGGTGCTACCAAACACCCCCAACTTAATTCTTGATCGTCCTCGAGCAAGGTAGAATAATGTGCTTAGTCAACCAAAATTATGCTCACTCAATCATGCAAGGTTCATTACTCAAGTCTCAACAGTCCACTAAGATTCAACTTGCAATCACAATGATATCGGTTCATAATCAATCAATGTAGCACAGGTTAAAACTAATTCTAGACTAGCTCATGCAAGGGTGAGTTTAAAGCCCTTCTAATTAAGTTCCTAGCACCTCCAAATTGCAGTAAATCACTTTCAATTTGTTTTCCCCCAATGGTGGCTCATGCACAAATCATCAAGTGTCCAAAAAAATCTAAGCGGCAATATTTCAACTGAGGTGGCTAAATTTAGACTCTAGGGCCCTAAACATGCATTTATTTCACCTAGGGGCATTAACTTTCACATATTTGCTGTAGGGAATTGTACTCACTCTTTTCTCGCGAGTGTCTTAACTAATCACAACAAAGGCAACTCTTTCTACCCCTAGTCATGCATATTATTACAAGTTTTCTTTTTCCTTTTTCTCTTTCTTTTTCATGCTTTTTTTTATATGATATTTTTTTAAAGCACAACATTCTTTTTCAGCAGGCATACAAATATTATTTTCTTCCTCAGTATTATATTACAACCCATCATAAAAGACACTATCCAATTAGTGGGGCCTATCGAGATAACAACAAAAATACAAGTTAAGTAATACGATCCTAAGCATGTAGGACCTAATACAGGCAGACATAGAACTTAAGCGTGCATGAAAAATCAAAAATTTTTTAAAAAGGGCTAAAAATCATGATCAATCACTTCAAACATTGCATCATGCAAGAGAATCGAAAATAGTGCATCATCAACCAGTCATCATAACGAACCAAGCACAAATGAGCAAGCAAACATGAAACACACAATATTTAGTTCAAGCTCAGATGCTCAAGGACTCCAACCAGGACACAAACATCCCCCACCCCCACCTTAAAATCTAACATTGGCCTCAATGTTAGAAAAGAAAAGAAAAACAAGGGACAAATGAAAAGGGAAACATAAAACTTACCTGAAATTTGGCACGAAGGATGGCGGTGACGTCTGGCTAGTAAAGGTAATCTCCTTTCCAACTCCCTTCAAGCAAGAAAAAACCTAAAAGATCAAGCAAGGTAGGACGCATTAAGCTCAATAAAAGTAAAAACAAAAAAAGGAAATAACAGAAATATAAATCTTGACTGCCTCCAGGTAGCGCAATTTTTTAAGGTCGTTATGCTCGACCGTACTCGGCTTAATTATCCATATCCACTTGGGAAAGCCGAGTCCCCATCCAACACCCCCAACTTAGGGTGTTTTCCATAATCCTAAAAAATCACAAAGCTAAAACACAAAGGATTAGTGGTGGAGGAATCATCAGAAATAAAGAATTTTTCAATTTTTTCTTTGTGCCTTAGGGAAAGGGACCCTTCATCCACATCAATCACTGCCTTTGTGGTCTTTAGAGAAGGTCTTCCTAAGAGCACAGACAAGAGAGAAGCAGAATAAGTAGAATTAACATCCATATTGATCGCATAAAAATCAGCAGGAAAGCATAGGCCATTGACTCTAACTAGCGTGTTTTTAACTATACCAGTTGGCCTAACAAGAGAATGATCAACTAATTGCATTACAATTTCAGCCGGGTGCAGGATATAAGATTGAAAATCAGCATAAACAGAAGGATGCATGACATTAATTGTGGACCCTAAGTCTAACATGGCATGCCCAATCTTTCTATTTCCTATTTGACAAGGAATAGAAAACGTACCTGGGTCCTCTTGTTTAACAGGCAAATCACCTGGAAGAATTACCTCTTGGCAAATCACATATGCTTGTTTATTTTCTTCCTTCTTTTTCTCTTGGTCGACTTCAGTCCAGACCTTTTTGCTCTCAACAGCAGGCTTCTGAATTTCGAGAGACAGAGCAAACCTCACCTCTTCTTTGCGTGATCCTCCCTGAGCAACAGTCAACCTGCTAGGGAAGGGAGCACAGGGAACATAAGTGAAAAAATTGAGAGGTGGGTCGAATCTTATCCCACATTTCCTTAGTGAGCTAGCTATCTCCACTGGTTCGCTCACAGGCTCTTCAGGCAAGGGATCCATCCCACAGCTCACAGAGACGGCACTTACGTTCTGCACGTTCGGTGTGGGCTGGGAAGGAAGCTTCCCCTGGTGGATGTCCAGCCTACTCACAGCATCAGCTAGCTGGGAGAGCTGGTTAGCCATGCTCTGAATATGGTAGGTGGTGGATTGGATAAACTGCTCTTGGGTGAGCTGGATCTGAGCGTTGAAATCGGCCAGCTGTTTCACTATATCCTCCAAGGGCATCCCTGAATTTCCGTGGCCCTGGTTCGCCTGACCGCCCTAGCGGTTGTAGTTGTACATCCGTCCACGTTATTGATTGCCAGCATAACTGACCTTAGCTGGCTCCTAGTGCTGCTGCGACCTGCTTCACCAAAGAAGAAAGTTCAGAAAGTTCAGCTCTTATTTCACTTACCTCTCATGAGGGCGTGGTACTGCTGAGAGCTCGTATCCCGAACTGCTGTGCATTCTCCGCTATGGTGGAGATAAGTGCCCTAGCCTCTGTGGGAGTCTTGTTAACCAAGGCGGCACCATTAGCTGTGTCGATGGTACTTCGATCACTAGGAATAAGCCCTTCATAGAAGTACTGGATCAACAACACATCAGAAATCTGGTGGTTGGAAAAACTGGCGCACAAACGTTTGAACCGTTCTCAGTACTCGAACAGTGCCTCCCTGGCCGTTTGGGTAATCCTATAAATCTCCTTCCTTATGGGTGCAACACGTGATGCGGGAAAGAACTTCCCCCAAAAATTGACTCTGCATCTCCTTCCAGGTGGTTATAGAACCTGGAGGAAGGAAGTAAAGCCAATCCCTAACATCATCTTTCAGGGATAAAGGGAAGGCTCTGAGGTTCATTTGCTCCTCAGTCACACCATGGGGCCTCATCCCCTCGCACATGATGATGAACTTTGATAACTTGTAGAAATACAAGTTATTATAGTCACTATTTGAATTAATTAGAGTAACTTTAGAGCTAAACGCATGATTTTGGTAGTTGAATTATGTAAAATGTATCACCATGCGTTGGCACTATTTACAAAACAAAATACCTGAAAAATTATGAGCTTTTCTGTTCTTAACGCAGGATTAAGAAGAAAAAAAGCCCAAATAACCAAACTAGAGACGAAGTTGCTGCGAGAACAAATGGAAGCCCATGCGTCGAAACTATGCGTCAGAGACCATGCGTCGATACTATGCGTTGAGAAAAAGTAGATACAGACGCTTGAGCAAAAGCTGTCATGTAATTATGCAAAGGATAACACGTTATCAGATCATGGCAGAACCAATGGGCTGACAATGTGAAAAGACTACGCAGCAGGGCAGGGAATTTAATGCAAAGGTGTCAAGCCATCATGAGCTTCAACTTTTCAACACCTATAAAAAGCCCAAAGCTTCAAAGGAAAAAAAGGAGGAAAAAAACTAGTTCAGGAGGCAAAAGCTCTGCACAACTCCTCCACCATAACCAGCCTCCATTTTGAGCTCGTCTGAGAGAAGGATTCTGAGAACTTTCAGGATCATCTCTCAGTGAGTGAGAACCTTCACCCTCTGGATTTTATGTATCAGATAGCAACCATCCCAAGCCTCCATGAAGCAAGAAGTTGCCAGTGGGGGCTTGACGTCTTCCATTTTTGTTTATTTTCCATTTTCCTCCTTTTTAATTATGTTTTGTTAATGACATTCGAGAGAATGGATTATTTTCTTAATATAAGTTTGATTGACGACTATCTTCCATTTATTTCCATATTAAATATCTTACACCATGTTATTTGAATGCTAAATGGGTTAGATGTTAGAGTTATTTTTTCTTAAGCAATATGAAGTATGTTACATCCTGATGAATGCATATCATTAGCTTGCATAGCATTGTCTGACAAACAAATGTAGTAAGCACGACTGTCTAGCTTAAGAGAGTATGGTTAATCTTTAGCATTTATCAAGACTAGATGAAGTGCAGAGATGTAGTTCATCTTTTGCCAACACAAACTTACCATGCGTCTTAGAGATAAGATTAATGTGGCGTCGAAACAACGAAAGATGGATTCACAAACTTAGTTTGTAGGTATGTAATACTTAATAGGCTAAGTAACAACTAGCTCCTGCGTTAACTCTACTTTTATTGCATGGTTCCATTCATTCTCAACGTATGCTATCTAATACTAAATGACATTTGACAAACCATCGCCGCGTCCACCTCATTGTTAGTTGTAGGAAATTTTATTCATTATTTATGTATTGTTATAGATACATACAAATCTTGCACATATTAGTTATATAGTCCACCACATAGTCAAGCATCTATTCTCAACGCCTAGTTATTACAAATCCCTGCATTCGACCCTAGACTCACAAGGAAACCTATAGGAGCTTATACTTGGGCTTCTTATAGGAAAACTTGCTTAATCATTATCATACGTGAGTAATTCTTGACGCATCCTTGTACAGAAAACGATAACATCTATTTTTGTGCAACACGCTATGAAACTCAAATGTAAAACGAGAAAAGAAATCAAATCAAATCAAAACAATCAACAAACTTCTTAAGATGCTTGTGGGGTTCCTCACCTGCACGTCAAGAAAATGAAGGGAGTAAGTGAATTAAACCCGATTTAAGTTCAAAATTACCTGTCGTGGCCGGAGAGGTAATGCAAAAAGGTTATTGATCAACATTTGGGGCCGAGATGTCCTGCAATGTGCCCTCTGTAGGTTGTGCCATCGATGTTTCTTCTTCTTCTAAGACTTCTTCGAATGTGCCTCCTACACGAGTATGTTCCTCTGAAGCTCTTCGTTCTCTAGCTTCCCTCCTCCGTCGCTGGTCCTCTTTATCGATGTCTGCAAAATACAATAAATTATTTTGATCCTGGGAGGATCGGGTCATACAAAGGAGGAAAAACTAAAAAGTGATAAGAAATTATAAACCTCACAAAAGTGAAATTTCACGGCTTCTTGGCAATGGCGCCAGTTTGACGAACAAAATTTGTCGCCCAATTCCGTGCCAAATAAATTTTTCTAACTTACCTACAGTAGTAGTGGCAAGCCAAGTCAAACACAGGGAGCCCTCGAATTTCACAGTTGAAAAGTTTTCAATTCAAGGTAACCAAAAGGGGGGGGTTTTGAAAAAGGTTGATTGCAAGAGAAAGTAAATCTCATGTAATTAAAATGCGGAAAGTAAAAAGAGTAAAAATTCAATGGAAGAAGCTCTAGCTTGGTTTATGCAGGATTTCTTTTGTTCGATGTTCTTATCATTGGTTCGTCATTACTAAATTCATTGAAGCTAGCACCTAATCAACTCAACTAGAAATGCCAGAATTGAATTGCCCTAGTCGACAAGTTAGATTTAAGCAAATCGATGGAAAGCATGCAAAATTTGACTAAACGTAAACGCATTAAGTTCAAGGGAAAATTAGGCGGCACATGCAACTGGAAAGACCTATATTGAATGTCCTACCAATTTAATTCTAGGTTGATTAGAACAATATGCATCATCATCTTGATTTGCAAGCTAACCTAACCTATTGCTTCCTATCATTGACATACAATTAATTGTAACGAATTGTAATACAACCAAAAAGCAATGATCAAAATAAACACCAACGTTACAAATTGATCATAATTCTTGAAAACTCGGAATTAAATCATGCATATATTGAATTAAGTTCAAAACCTCCTTAGTCTCGATACATGCTTGTTCATCCAATAATTTTTCAAAGAAACTTTACTCAAGATGAAAAGAAGCAGCATGCAGTGAAAAACTCTAAAAACAGACTTGGGACTCGTGCTGCTCTCTTTTCCCGAATGGCTGGCGGCTAGGGTAATTTAACCCAAAATTAAAATGGCGCCGCGACGTTATAGGGCAGCGCCACTGTGCTAACAGTAATTTTTCCGCGAAAACTTTCTGGAGCGCCACGACGCTTGCTGCATTTCTTCAACAAAGCGTCTCAGGAAAAAGCATCGCGTCTGCGTCTAGGCAGAACTGCGGCACCGGGCTTCAAGGGCAATTTTGTCCTTTTGGAGTTCTATCTCTCGGTTGATGTCGTGGAACTCTGTTTTGGCTCGATTTTGGTGCTACTACCCCGTTCTACTTGTTAAGTGCTTGAAACCTACAAAATAACACAATAGACACATTAAACAACATAACAATCCCTAGTTAAGTTGAGGAAGATAGCACATTTTAGGTGTTATCAATCCCTTTCATATATGAGCACGTAGCTATGTTTTTTTTAGTTTCTAATGGTGAGGCATGAATTATTTGAATTAATCAAATTGTCATCAGTCCTAATATGAGTTATGAAATTCTGTATGTATTGTGTAGTTTCATTACTAGATTGAGTGAAAATTAAAAAAAAAATGGAAAAAAAAAGGAAAAAAACACATTTTTTTTAAAGAAGATTACTCCTCCTTCCTTTGAATGCATGGTTAGGAAGTAAGTAAGCTTAGGCACTTCAATTGAGACATTGCTTATTGTTGGCTTTCTCCATGCACCCCATAATTGGCATTTCAAAGGAAGGTAATGTGTCTTGAGAAGTTCTTCTTTTATCTAAAGTGTGTGTATGTGTGTGTGTATATATATATACATATCAAAGTTGTCTTTTTGCTGCACAAATGATAAAGAAATTTGTAATAAGTTTCACTAAACTAGAGTAGTGAGAAAACTAAAAAGGTTTCATTTAAAATCATGATCAACTAGACAGGACTTGAATGAAAAGGCTTGCAAACACACACATGTAAAGGGTGGCAAGATTTGGCCTTAAAATCTCTCTAGCAAGGGATGTGTTTGAATTTTTTCTACTTATGGATCTAACATGTCATTTTTGAATGATAAGGTTTGAGTCATTTGCATGCTTATTCTGAATTTCCCTACGATCTTATTTTTTCTTTGCTCAAGACTAGCAAGTTTCTTGGTTTGGCGTGGTGAACCACACCTCAAAAGTTTGTTCTAAGGTTTAGATTTTTGTTGGTTTTATTGTATAAATGAGTTCTTTGATGCTTGATTCATATATTTTGTAGGAAACGAGCAATTGGAGTAGAACGAGCGAAATTTAGAGTAAAATGATCAAAATAAGCCTTAAAAAAGTTGAACTTTGACCTAAGGCAAAGAATAAGCTAAAAGAAGAGTAAAAAATGTGGAGCAAAGGTAGCACGATGCCACAAACCCGAGCGGTTTTTGTGTAGATTTTCTACCGTTCATCATTTTTTGTGCATCACTAAAAGTTTCTAACTGTCGTCTGATTGTTTGTGAGGCATGGAAAGGACGTGCTCCAGAACTACAATTCTGATGTAACGTTGCAGTGTTTCACTAATTTCGGATATATTTTAAGACCTAATTGTTTTCATTTAAAGGGGAGTTCGACTTGAGACTACTTAAGGCTTTCCACAGAGGTCGAGAGACTATCACTCATAGAGAATTTCAAAGTCTAATCATGAAGTTGATTAAAGTTGGATCAAGAAGAAGACGATGATGCATTATCGACAACAGATTGATTGGCAACTAATACTTCCATCTTTAATCTCTTTCTTTATATCTCTGTACAGCATGTTTAGGGTTTATATTTGAACATGAGTGGCTAAACTATTTTGTAATTATAGGGTTTGATTGATTTTAATGTTGTTTATGGATGGTTCTTAATTATTTTGATTAATAGAATGCATTGGCTTTTATCATGTTCGCCTTTCCCAATTGAATGTTTGGTTACCATTTGATCTTCTTGTGGGTTTTAATTCTACTTGACAGATAGATTTATTAATGGAAACCACCTAAAAAGTGCTTTTCTTGCCTTTAATATAGGGATTTTTTTTTTATTGGATTTAATGTTTTTGCTAGTGGTTTTCAGGTAATTAAGGAGAAATTATGTATCCAAGGCCAAATAAACCAAGCTGAAAGCATCGTTGTGCTGCCCTCTATGCTCCAAACCTAAGAGCATCAGATGTGGTAGCATTGTTGCCCTGGCATGGACTGACGCAATGCTATTTGGTGAGCTTCGTAGCGTTGCAGTGGTGCTCTTGAAACTAGGCAAAGATGACGGATAGCGTCACGTCGCTATGCTGCCCCTTCAATGATGGAAAGCGTCGCTGAGCTCTCCAAGAGCCCAGCAACACCCGTTTTCCTTTTTTGTAAATTTTGCAAATTTGGAAAATATTTTAGGTTGCCACTTCTATATATTGAGGGGTTTCCAACAACCCTAGACATAAAGAATTGGAGAATTAGAGACTGAGAGTGAGAGTTTAATGTTATTCTATTTCCACAAAGATCAAACTCAATATAAAGCTATCCTATTTCTACAATAAGTCATCCATTATGCATATTCAAGTCCATCATAGACGATCATCATCACAAGTACACAACCATACATCATTCCCATTATCTTTTAAAGCTCAAATCTTTTGAAAAATTTTCAAAATTTTCAAAAACTCACTTCAAATGAATATAATTATTGAAAACATATTAGCATGCATAACAGGATAAGATAAACAAACACAAGTACAAAAAAACGCCTCCCACCCCTAACTTAGAATGATGCATTGTCCTCAATGCATGAAAGAAGAAATAAAAAAGATACAAGCCTGGGAGCGTGTGGGAGTCCACCAAAAGGCTTGGCTGAATGGGTACTTTGTGTTGCTAAAGAATTTCTACAAGAGAGACTAGATAAATATTAGGAATGTCATGGAAGCCAATCTACTAAAGGAAGAAAATTACAAGAAAGGAAATAATTGAAATAATAATGAAGCAAGTAAAACTTGGGTTGCCTCCAAAGAAGCGTTGGGTTTAACGTCTTCCAAACTAGACGACAAAGGAGATTCTTTATCAAGGTATATAAAAATTTTCTCATTTTTAGGGTCCTACTTGCTTGAATCAATGTAACCCACAAAGTTTTGTAGGCTTACTCTCTTTTCGTAGGCTTACTCTCTTTTCGTAGGCTCCTGAAAGCAAAGAAATATTTTTAAAACGGCTTGTAAGGCCGAGTATCGTCCTCGGGGAATTGGTTTGATTAGTCTTTTATCTATTAAGAGATCTTTCAATTTTATATAGGGAACTGAAAAGTAATGGCACTTAAGCTAAACTAATCTAGGAAAGCAAATAAAAGTGATCAAGATATGGAAAATATCAACTAAGAGTCATTTTAGCGATTGATTTCATCAAAGGTATTATTAAACACTATTGATTGACTCTTGAATTAATTAATACGACACCTAGATCTAGAAGTCTTTTATTCAGATTGAATCTTTCAAAATCAATCTTTTATTTTACTTAAACCCTAATTACTAAGTTCTTTATAATAGGTGATTAAGCAAAGCATTAAGAACCTTCATCAACAATCTCTATCGCTATCCAACTACTTTCTGTGTTTTCAAACGATAGTCTAGCATGCATGATCTAACTTAAACATATTTTCCAAGAAAGATTTAAATTATAGAATCATTTAAATGTCGATCAAACATTCAAAAGCATTAAGAATGGTCATGCTAGAAAGCATAAATGCAAATTAATATTCAAGAAGCAAAGTGTTCAACAATTTAAACCTAATTCATCTACCCTTAAAACTATGAGAAATTTAGCCTAACATGGCTTCCATAGAGAAAATCAACATTAGAACAATAAAATATAGCAAATAAACCAAGAATAAAGGAAGGTACGAAAAGTTATCTGGCTTCCAATGCCTGTCTTCAGGATGGATTTGGCCTTCCAAAGATCCTTGAACCTTTCGGCATCATCGAATCTTCATATCTTGCACTAAACCCTCACTCTTAGTCTCTAATTCTAGGGTTCTCAGAAACCCCTCAATATATAGAAGTGGCCGCCCAAAATATTTTCCAAATTTGCAAAATTTACAAAAAAGGAAAGCTAACGTTGCTCGTGCTTGGGGAGTGCAGCGATGCTGTCCGTCATCTTTGCATAGTTTCAAGCGTAGCATCGTAGTGCTGCGACGTTCACCACACAGCCTTGCGTCAGTCCATGCCAATGCAGCAACGCTACCACATCTGATGCTCTCGAGTTTGGAGGGTAGAGGGCAGCGCACTGACGCTCTCGACTACATTGCCTTGTTTTTAGGGTTTTTTTTCACTTTTTCTTCTATTTTTCGCTCGATTTGGTTTATTTGGCCTTGGACATCTAATTTCTCCTTAATTACTTAAAAACCATTAGCAAACACATTAAATCCAATAAAAAAAAATTCCTAAATCAAAGGCAAGAAAAGCACTTTTTAGGTGCTTTTCAATTAATTGAAACTAGCATGACAAAATGAGGTTGGAATATGCATGTGAATGATAGGAAAATGTTAGAGGCTAAGAAGGAAGAGGCTTAATGCCATGTTTATTAGTTTCAATTACATGAAAATAGAATTGACTTTTAGACATTAAAAAGAGTTGAGCTTGCAAGAGGAAACCCGGCCTAAGTTGATACATCAATTTAATTAAAAGAACAATATTTTGAATCCATAACAACATTAAATGAAATCAATACCCTAGGACATCTTAGTCAAGTGAATTTCTAGTTTGAACATTTATTTGCTTTCTTTTATTTTTATTGTTCGCAAATCACCCTGCTTTAATCCCTAAATAAAGTGAACAAAATTGTCTTATAGCTAGTTAGATCAAGTAGTTAATTCCATGAGGATGATACCCACTTTTGGGATTTATTACATCGAAAGTGTGGGCTTGCACGTTATCAATGACATTGGTTTGTTTTCTTTGCTACCGTAATAAATCAATTTCTGAATAGAAGTGTGTATGCCAGTGTGACTAAACAATGTCCCTCTATGAAGGATTTTGTGTTTGAATTGATTGGTGGGGCAAGATCCTCTTGGCCAAGGAAGGGTTAGTTGCTTACTGCAGTGTTGAGTGTGAAGTATGCAATTCTTCACAAAATTGGGATCTCCCATTGGTGCCCTTCTTCACAAAATCTGGCCTGTCAATATCTCTTACTACTTTACTATATCAGATTGGGATTGCTGCTCATTTTAATTATGAGGTGTTTGTTTTTAATTACATTAAACGAGACATTGCGTCACAAGCTCTCAAATTACGGATTTGCTATCCATGGCTGATTTGTGGAATTTTGTTGACTCAGAAACCCAATTTGATCACCTCTACAGAATTTGTTAGTCCTCCTTCAACTCTCCACCTGTCTATTAACCCCAAATTATTGCAGAGTCACCATGATCCTGACCTTGATGCTCAAGTCCCGACATCTCAGATTGATGGTCCTAGCCATGTTATGGTTGAGTCTCCTTTTGGCACCCGTGTTTTGTATCTTTTATGGAATGAATCTCGTGATATTGCCAACCTTATGTAGAAGCTTCAAGAGCCAAAGTCTACGGTTGCCAAACAAATCTAGTGGGCCTCCTCTTTTCAATGATAGGATTTTTTTTTTTTTTTTTTTTTTTTT
>QLSR01000607.1:0-10299 GCA_031780015.1 Citrullus colocynthis | reverse complement strand
TTTTTTTTTAAATTTTTTTTTTTTTTTGTTTTTTTTTTTTTTTTTTTTTTTTTTTTTTAAGTATGAAAGGTGGAGAAAAATGGGGTGTTGGTGGTCCTGGAGGTTCTAGTGCTGTTGATGTTTGGTAGTTTGGTTGGTTTGGAGTTTGATAGCGTGTTTTGTGGTGTTTCGTGGTGTGGTTGGCTTGTACAAACTTCTGTTTATTTTGTCTAATAGTTGTTTTAGTTTGTGTTTAAACTCTTTAAAACTATATTTCCTTACATCTTTTTAATGTTGTTTAGTTGTTGCCTTTATTGATTCTATCTTAAAAAGTATCAACTAAAGGGGGAGTTTGTTAGAGTTTTGTTTATTGGCTACATATTATTTTAAGGTTGATTGTGGTTTGTTTTGTGGATGTCATGATAGTTAACATAGAAGATGTCACAAAAGATGGCCATCTTGCAATTTATTTTATCCTCATCTTGAAAATTCTGCAGTTTTTTAGTATTTTTAAATTCTTTCCTTCTTTAAGTTGTGCAAATTTCGTATGAGGTTATTTTTTTCCTATTTTCCGCCGTGCTTATAAAAGGAGTCTTGTCTTTTTAGGGTTGCCCCTCCTAATTTGTTTTGTTGTTGATTTATGCTTTGTGGTGGCCTCACTTTGTAACAGTGATCATTCTTGTTATTGATCATTACAATCCAGTGTGCAAAATCATTGTTGAAAATTTCAAGAACAAGAAGACAATTTCAGTCTTAGAGGGAACCTACAGTGTTGCTCTTGAGAAGAGATTCTTTGTATTAAGGGGAGCCTAAGACTTTTGAACTTGAGAAGGAGTTTTCCAAATTAGGGTGTGGCTAACATACATCAACGAAGGGCATTCACTAATAGAAGGGAAGATAACATCATTAGAGAGGAAGTCTCATACACCGTCAGAAGCCGAAGTATTCAACATTAATATTAGTATACTAAGGGGAAGTTTAAGTGTCTTAGAGTGGGAGTCTCACATCCAGGGAGATCTATTAGTTAGGCTTTACATGTATCATTGTAAACGCCGCTACCTAACAGATAAGTATTACGTTGTAAACACTTGACTATTTAATATTAGTGGATTATCTTTCCTGGGCACACTGCCCCCCAGACGTAAGTGGTTGATAACTTGTAGAAATACAAGTTACAATGGTTTTTTCTTAAAATAATGGAGCGGATTTAATGGATTATGTAGCAATTGTGACTTAAATTCAATTGATAAAAATCTTCTTTGTGTTTTGCACTCTTGATTTGCTTAAGGTAAATATGCTTAAGATAAATTATTTCTAAAACACATGATTTCTTGCAGGAACGCATGACTCAAGCCTAGGTGTCTTTCAAATTAACAAACGCAAAGTCTTCAATCAGCAGACACAAGCTTTGAGATCTTCAACAGCTGGAAATTGGATCTTTAAAAAATCACTCTGCTCCTTCTGCGGCGTTATAAGCGGTCGCCAAATTAGCCAAAAGTTACGCAGTTAGGCAAAATTGATGCAAATTAGCAAATTAGTTGGAAATGACGCGAGTTTGCCAGTACTACAACGCAATCTCTATAAAAGGGTAAGATCAATGGCTAAAAAGGTTGTTGATTTTCCTAGAGATTCATCATTTATAGCAAAATTCTTCTAAGAAGACCATCGGAGATAGATCACTTGAGAGAGTAACCTTCTCCCCGATCAACCATACCACCACAACAATGAAGTACCTAATCGTCATCGACGGAATCAAGGGATTGATCCACCGCCGATTCATCCCCTGTTTTCTATCCTTATTTCTTCTATATTGTTGTTTACATCGTGTATCAAGAGATTGTGTTCTTTGTAACAATTGTACGATTTTTATTAATTTCAATTATCATCCATGATTTCTATCTCCACATATCTGTTCATTTTCTTGTTTACAAGCATGAGTAGCTAAATCTAACGAGGATTAGGGTAGAGGTATTATCTATCTAAGAACAACATTTGAGATTATTTCATCTTTGCTTGATGTATTTGAAGAAAATACTTATTTCCATTTAGCTAATTGAGATAAGTAGATATAATCAATTGCTCGAGAGAGCAAGTGATTTTGGAACTCATCAAGTAAATTAAGAAGTTTTTCTAGACATAGGAATAACCTTAAGTTCAAATAATACTTCATCCATGCGCCATAGAAATATGAGTATGCAGTATGTTACTCGAGTGGTGCAGACTATAAGTTGAGAACATGAAATAATCCAAGTTGTGTTTCTGAAGATAGATAATAATGACCCCCTAACCCTAATTTTCCTTTTCATATTATCTTTCGCTGATCAACTATTGTACACGCACTTTTCATTACATCCACTCATTAGTCGTATAGTTTTCTTTAGCTTTCTTGGTTTTCAAAAACCTCTCTTTGAATATTTTGTAATAAGATCACTAGTACACCAAGAATGTTGAATCTACAACAAGTTCTGAGTTCGCCTCGGACTCACTGAGAAACCTACTTTCTGCTTATAGTTGGGTTGAAATTAGGAAAACTTGACTGAATATACATCACATAAATTACATCTTGTTGTCACAAATTGTGCTTACACATTTAGTTTAACATCTATTTTTTAAGTTGCGAGTCATCTTAATTTTTCAGTAAGTTTAATGCTATGATTTTTGCATCCACTTCATTTTATAATAAACAATTTAAAATTATTTTGTATGAAAATATTTCAAATCCTTTAATTATGTAATTATTTTTCCATTTTTAAATTTGTGTTGTCGTATTAACATTTACACAGATTTTTACTATATACATCAAAATGTTGTCTTACTTATAGAAATGATGATTAAAAATGGTAAATTGTAGTCTAATTAAGCCACAATCAAAATTTCATTAATTAATGATAACAATTTTAATCAATTTCCACGTCGACATTGATATTTCCATCGTATTTACATAAAATTGAGACCTCGATATTTCCATCGACATCAATATTTCAAACCTTAGATACATCATATAATATAGATATGTTGCTAACCAACAATATTTTAGCAAAAATGAGATTTATAGTCATTTTGGGACTGATTTCTATCAATCACCTCAACAAAAATCACTTATCAACTAATTCTTCTAAAGCTCCTTTTGGAATTGTTGTAACTTTTAAAATAATTGCTGTCAACTTTGCATTGTGCAAAATCAGCTGTGAAAAGAAGTAAAATAGTGTTTGATAAATTTTAATTTTAAATTAGAAAAACTAATTATGATGTTAGATATATTAATACTAAATTAGTGTAATTTAATTATATGAACTAAAATAGGCCTATTATTTTAATTATTTTCACATTAATTATTAATTTATAATATATTATAATAACAGTTACAACAATCCCAAAAGGAGCTTTAGAAGAATTAGTTGATAAATGATTTTTGTTGAGGTGATATTATAAATTAGAAAAATTAGTTATGGTATTAGATATATTAATACTAAATTAGTGTAATTTAAAAGTGATTTTGATAGATTAATTAATAATTTGATATACTAAACAAAACAAGAAAGGCGGTTAAGATTTTTCCAAAATTACTTTCAGCGATTGTAAAAGCAATCTCAAATGGAGCCTAAATCAAGTTAAACGATTTTAGATTTTCGTAAAATCAATTTTATTCAATATCAAACATAAAAATTCTGATTTTTTAAAAATAATGTTATTTTAATATTTATTGACAAAAATAAGGTGGGGGAAAGTATTAACAAAATTAGGGTATTGGAATCATGGACCCCGGGTAGGGTAGTGAAATCGTGGACTAGGTCCACGAGTAGAGTA
This sequence comes from Citrullus colocynthis, assembly GCA_031780015.1. Taxonomy (NCBI): domain Eukaryota; kingdom Viridiplantae; phylum Streptophyta; class Magnoliopsida; order Cucurbitales; family Cucurbitaceae; genus Citrullus; species Citrullus colocynthis. Next base: position 6,513 of record QLSR01000607.1, on the reverse strand, counting down.
GTGAAATCATGGACTAGGTCCACGACTTATACCATACTCGTGGATGGGGTCCACAATTAGGTTCCCACGTCACAAATTCCTGCCACCAGACGCTGACCGTCCCTCTAGACTACCACATGACAGTCATGTTGGGTTGACTAGATAATTGTGGACCGAGTCCACGAGTTTGTGGGCCCTAAACCCAACAACCATTCTATCCATCCTCATCTCCTTCCCTCTCTTTCCCTTGTTTTCTTTCTTCCTTGCACTCTCCTAGCAAGCTACCAGCCACTGTCTGTGTTGATCGTTTGTGTTCCACTGTCCGTTGCTCCCATGGCGCCATTCCCGTCCATCCGGCCACTATAGGTATTTTGTTTCAAAAATAAAGATCCATAGATCTAATGTTTTGTTTAAATGTATGGATGAATAGGCTTGTAGATCTAGGGTGTAAAGTTTGTTTTATTTAAAATTTGTAGATCTAAATTGTAAAATTTGTTTTGTTTAAAATTTGGAGGATTCAGAGCGTAAAGTTTGGATCGATCTTGGTTTTTTTACCGTTACTTTTGGCATGAAATTTAGTTGTTTGATTGTTAGTTTGGACTTCAATTTTTTTTTTTTAATTGTTTGAGTTTGAACATGAAAATTTTGATGGAGATTATTATTTTAGTTGGACTAATGTTGAATGGCTGTAGGGTTTTGTTTTTTTCTTTTTGTTTTTTTACATTTTTTGTCCCCTAAAATATGATCTCTAAAAATTAGTAACTTAAACTAATATCGGATTTAAACTGATATTGGGATGTTAGTATGGACTTGAAATTTGGACCAATATTTTCTTAACTATAACACTTGTAAACAACTTGATTAAATATGTCGTTTCATCCTGAAGATTTAGTCATTTTTTAATATGGAAATAGTGGGGATAGTGAAATTGATGTACAAATTAATAAATTGTTTGGAGAAAAAAAATGTAGAAAATGAAAATGAGTTGATACCATCAAAGATATTCAAGCAAACAGAATGAGAAATTGTTAATTCAATCTATGAACAAGGACCAACATTGGAGGAAAGGGAAAGATGTGTAGATAACTTTAATCTAATACAAAAAGGAATGTTATTTGATACTCAAGAAGAGCTACAGATGGTCATAAAAGATATTGTTTTATAAAACTGTTAGGATTTATGCCATAAAGCCTCGTAATTAATTAGTTATTTGATCTAATACTTTATTATTTTAAATATGCAATAATGAGTTATCCATTATGGAAAAATCCAAGGTTATTTCAAAGACTTGAACAATGTGTCGTGGACATACATGTGGATAATGTTCAAGTAATAACCTAAGGGTCTGTAGTATATGGATAAGATTGAATGTCTTATCTTGGTAACACTGTGGATACGACTCACTTTGTAAGTGTTACAAATGTTGTAAGTGTTACAAATGATGTGATCCAAATCGTTCATGTGGAGATATGCGAGTAGGTGTATCTTATACAATGAGATTGTATCAGACCGAACCTCGAAATATTTAATCTCACTTGTAACTCCGTTGAATTAAGAGATTAATATTTCATAAGATAGCCATGTGTAACTCAATTTCAATTCTGAGTGAGTTAAGGACTCTTGCTTTTGAGGGCTTGTCATTTGATTTGTATGGGTAAGAGTGGCTCGGGTCGCCAGCTCAATAAGCCTACCATTTCGGCGACAAGACCAAATGGGGAGCTGGGAACATAACTACACAAGATGAAATTCACTCCTTCCCACCTTTAGGGTAAGTAGCGGAGTAGTTCTCCTAAGTGTTGATTTCAGGTCTTTAACAAAGGGTACCCACCCTCGCACTGGCCCGAGAGGGACTTGGTTTATGGTAGAATCATAAACAGATTGTTCATTAGAGGAATCAATGGTATTTAAGGAGTAAGAGGTAATTACATGAGTAAAATGATGATTTGACCTAGTTGTAATTACGAAATGCTCACAAATGATCGACTTACTGTAATGGTTAAGTCCATGGACGTAGAAATATTCTACAGTGCGAAGAGTGCAGCTCTAGATCTTTAATGGAGCAATCCACAATTAATGAATGTTGATTAACATAGTTAAAGAGTTTAATTAGTTAATCTCGAATTATTTGAGCTTTTAATCTATAGGTTCATTAGGTCCCTCTACTAGCTCACAATGGGTAAACAAGGACCATTAGTTTTGGAATTTGAATTGTTCAAATTATTTAAGGGAACAACATTAATTGTATATGATACAATTAATATAATGTAAATAGATACATTATAATATAAAATTAATTTTGAATGAGATTTGAAATTAAAATTATACAATAAAAAGAAGATTTAACATATTTGAATATGATTCAAATATTAAATTATTATAAATAAGATTTATATTATAATTATTAGTTAACAATTTAATATGAATGAGATTCATATTAAAACTATAAGTTATGAGAGAGAAGTATATTTGAATAACATTTAAATATAATTAATTAATTAATTAATAAGTTAATTATTATTTTTTTAATAACTAATTTAATTAAATTAAAATTATTTAATTTAATTAATGTGTTAGTGGGTAGTTGAGAGACTACCGCTTCACATTGGTTTAACAGAGAGAAGTTTTTTTCGCTTTGGTGTGGGTTGCTACAGAAACATTTTTCTCTCGACCGTTTTGCCTCTCTAAAGGGACTTTTGTCAAAGAAAAATGTTTCTCTAAGAAAATTTCTCATCTCCACAAAAGTTGGTTACCACAAACTGCTCCTTGCCAAGAGAATAGTGGGGAAGACTTTTTAGTGTCATCTTCATACTCTTAGTGGGATTACTGAAGACTTGGAGAAGATTTGAAGACTTGGAGAAGATTTGAAGAACTGTTCTACAATGGTAATGTTTTCTTTTCCCCTATTTAACTTAAAGCATGCCTAACTTATTAATTTATGCATTGTGAATGCTACATTTTTTGTTCTGTTTTGTTAATTTCATCTTCCCACAATCAAAACACAAGTGTTCATATGCTTTCGCTGTGGGATCCGATTCCTGCAGTTGGTATCAGAGCCAATTGTTGCTTTGATTTTTGGTTAAGATTGAAAATCAGAATAGAATTGGTGTGTTCAATTTTTTGTACATGTATGAGGTATGTATCGAAAATTGGTTTTGCATAATAGATGCTTATGAATTTTGGCATTAGATCTCCAATTTTTTAGTTTGATTTGATCAATGTAAGGGCTTATTGTTTTGGGCATTTATTATGTAAATCGAGTATGTAAGTCCGTGACGTTCATGTCATTTCGTTGTTGTGGAAAAGGGCCAAAAAAGAGGTGAAAAACTGGAATTTGAAGTGCAGATCCGGCAGGTTTAGTCATTTCGTTGTTGTGGAAAAGGGCCAAAAAAGAGGTGAAAAACTGGAATTTGAAGTGCAGATCCGGCAGGTTTCTATACAGGATGTTGTCATCCATCATCTTTTGTGCGGCACTAAGTCTCCTAATTGTCAAACCGTCATTGTTTGTACATCATGGATTCTCCTAATTTACCATGAAGATATGCTTTTTAAAATTATTGTAATTTTAATTTTTTTTCTTCTAGGAATGCCAAAATCCAATATATTATTGTTTTTTTAATTTAATAATGCATGGGATGTATGTATTAAATTATATTAGTTTATATGTTGCATAAAGTATGTCATATAGATTAAAATTCCACCATAGGTTAAGCATGCCATATCTCATATTTAAATATAATTGTTATAGTTAATGTTTAGGAATTTCCCTAAAGTATATGAATGCATGAAAATATCATATAGTTTTTAGGAAAATTATTTTAAATGGTAAAACTGCTGAAAATATTTACAACTAATAGCAAAATGCACAGTCTATCTGCGATAGATCGCGATAGACTACTACCTGTGTCTATCGTGACACATATAATAGTCTATCGCTGTCTATCGCAAATAGACAGTAAAAGTTTGCTATATTTGTAAATATTTTGGTTCCTTTTGCTATATTGAACAACTCATGCCTTAAGGCTTTCGACTACTCTTTACTTACATTCTTTAACTTGTTCAATATTTATTGATATATAGACTGAGCAAAAGTATTGTGAATCTAAGGATAAGACAGATGGAAGCACGGGAACTTATGATTAATATTGCGATGTGGGAGTGGACTCAAGTATATGAATATGTACGTGTTATATGGTGGTAAGGCTTAAGAAAAGTATGAAATTTATAATCAAGTGAGTAGATGGAAGCATATGAGCTTATATTTAGTGTTGTGATGTATGAAAGGTCACAAGAGTATGATTAAGTATGTGATATATGACAGTAGGACTAAAGGAAGCATATGAGCGTATGAAATGTGATTTATGATGATGAGACGTTACTAGAGTATGAATGAGAATATGAATTATGAGGTGAGAATAATGAAAGTGTGTGAGCATATGAAAAGTGTTGTGATATATGAGATATTATAAACTCATGATTTTATGTTATATTGTATTCTTATTTGAATTGCTCCCAATGTCGAGTTACGAAAAGAAGGCATGTGGGATATTTGTGTATGTAATTAGCTTCATGCTAATATTGTTCTGTTTATTCTGAAAAGATTTATAAAGAATTATTTATGCAAAGCATAATTGTTTTATAATGTTTTTTAAGGGACCCAATGCTGAGGGAAGATGTGAAGGCACGTGGGAAACCTAGTGTTATAAGAAACCCAATGCTGAGGGAAGATGTGAAGGCATGTGGGAATTCTAGTGTTGTAAGAAACCCAATGCTGAGAGACGATATGAAGACATATGGGTAATCTTGTATTTGAAAACTCAGTGCTGAGAGATGTAGAGAAAACACTTGAGTATTCTGGGGATCCAGTACTAAGGGACTGGGAGAAGGTACTTGGGTAGCTCGTGAGCAAATTGTGACTGACTGATGCTGAGGTGTTAAGAGTACTCCACTCAGCTGAGAAATATCAAACATTGGGTGCGGTGAGTTTCGCTCAGCCTCAACTAGGGAAGGAGTTTTAAGGAAACGATTTGTGAATAATGTTCCATAGATAATCAGATGTGGTTAAACTATGTTCGGATGTATGTTAGTGATGGATATGGCTGGGTTTTATATTTTGATACAACTGGGTTTTATATTTTTATACACTGTTGAGAAAAACATAAATTAGTCACTCATTGGGCATTTAAGCTCACGTTTTCCTTGTTTTTCTGTTTTCCCAGGTAGCAAGCAAGTTTAGGATGCTTAGCCTACACAAGATCTCGTCTGCGTCTACCAATGGTGTTTAGTATTCTGAAAATTGTAAATAATTGAACTGGATCATGTGTTGTCCATATAGAGAGGGTTAAGGAAGTTGTTGTATTTTTATTCTATTATATGTCTAAATGTAAAGGATGTGCGTATGGCAAGTTAACTCTGGTGTATGTGTGATGTAGTTTATGGTTTATAATTGTTTATTAGGTAAAGGCAAAGTTTATGGTTGACAGTGGATGTTGTAAGAGGGTGGATGTCCACTGTCGTCACACTTCTTCTTGGGTTAGGAGGGTACCTGGGAGGGGGTGTGACATATATTATGTATGATAATGAAAAAAATATGCATGAAATATGATTTCTATTAATTAAAATATACTGGTTATATTAAGATAATAATAATATCATGATATGCATATAATAAATTTTAATTTATAAATGTAAAGGGAAATGATCTTAAATGGCAAAACTACTGAAAATATTTACAACTAATAGCAAAATATACAATCTATTTGTGATAAACTACGATGGATCACGATAGACTAGACACAAATAGTAGTCTATCGATGATAGACCGCAAAATTTTGCTATATTTGTAAATATTTTGGTTCCTTTTACTATATTTGAAAAGAGCCCTAATATAAATATAAATGTTATATTGTATATTTAGTGAATGAAAAACTAAGAATAACGTTCCATGCTACCTGATGAGATTATGATAAGATTAATTAATTTGTTTTAAATCATTTAAATTTTAATTAATTAATCTTTAATTTTATTTATAATGAGACGAGATTTAATGTAAGCCCCGTACTTGACCTTGTGAGAAGGCAAGTTAAGAAGAGACTAAGAGTTGGGCGCTAAGTAGGGAAAGTTGGCCGGATTGTGTGGGAGCAAAATGGCTAAGTATTGGCCATGAGTTCGTAGCACTATGCGTTGGTGGAAGTATGTTGGTGTGGATGCAGATGTGAAGGAAGGCCATTAGGCGTTAAAGGCCACTCTGCGTCGAAAGCCACAATGCGTTGAACACTACCATGCGTTGAAAGCGGGTATGCATTGGTGCATAGAAGAATGGCCGGGAGGACTATGCGTTCGTCGACTATCTGGTGATGAGGCGTCGGAAAATTGTGACACACAAAACCGAGACTATGCGCTGCTGAAGGCAAGCATAGAAGGTATGCGTTGATGAGATCAATATATAGAGATGAAATGGAGATTAAGTCGGTGATATATATATAGGCAGACTGAGTATTCAATTATTTTGATTATGTTTCAGAGCTCGAGTTGATC
>QLSR01000603.1:0-12270 GCA_031780015.1 Citrullus colocynthis | reverse complement strand
AATTCTTAAACTTATACAAATGTTACAATTTAGACAAGGAATTTTTACATGCAAAATTTTCTTGACCTCAAATTATTTCATTAAAGGGTTTTAGTTATAATTTTCAACTATTATAACCTTTTTTTTTTCTCAATTATTTTAATATTTTCAAAATTATTATTATTATTTCCTTATTGATCCATTTTCAATTTTGACTTTATAGTTGTAAATATCCATTTTGGTATTAATGCATGTAATATAGGATTAATGAGATTTAATTGTAGGGGGTGTTATTTGTGTGCGTCACCCATTTTTCACCGAATCCTTCACCTTCGTTTTGAATATGAGGTTATCGTTTCGTCCAGTGTAAATCGAATTATTCATCTCTGTTTTGGTTGGTCTTTGACCTTGTTTTGTCTTAAAATTCAAAATCCAATTTTGATGAATTCCCTTGAAGGCAAAATTATAGTTATAAATCTTCATTTTTATACGCGCTCGGTTTTTCTTGTGTGTATATATAAGGTTTATATCAAATATATATAATGTTATTTCAAATATATTTCAAATATGTTAAATATATATAAGATTTATATCAAGATCCTTTTTATGTGTATATATAAGGTTTATATCAATTGAATTTGGAGTGAACAATTAAGCAGCTTTTTTGTTATCTTTTGTTAAAGATACTTTAAGTCTTCTTCTTGTTGGCTAAATTATAAAGATATTTAAGTCTTCTTCTTGTTGGCTAAATTATTAATTTATACAAGTACTCGTTTGCTCTAGGCTAATTACATTGTCAAAATTTCATCTTACAACATTATCAAATTCCGGATATAACCAAACTAGTAGCGAACGAACGAGCAGACGCAAGGATAAAAAATAATTTTTGTCTTCAAGCTTCAGACTTCTTCGTTCTTGCTTCTACCGCTATAAACCAGAAAACTTACAAGGTCTACACAAAGAGTAAAGATGAGAATTTTTTTAAAAAAAAAAATTAATGGAATTACTTATTTTCGAAGCATCCTTATAAACACCTTTTGTCTCTATTCGAAATAGGTACCCTTATTGATTCGAAGCTCAAATAGGTCATGAGTCGAGAAATGGATCGTCAAGATCGTACTCGGGCCCCTCTTTAGCTTCTTCTAATGGAGGAGGAGATGCACTCAACGATGAGTTTGAAGCCGCAAGGGCTAAAATTTTCTGAAAATCAACTTTAGATGATGTATGCGCCAAAGCTGCTAACAGTTTGGATTTTTCATTGAGAAACTCAACGTTTCTCTTGATGTCAATGTCTTAAAGGTAGTTGTTCTCGGAGAACCACTCTATTATCTTAGTGATGGTGACATGTTAGAAATTGAATTTATCCCACCATTTAATCTTTAAGATTTTTGTAATCATCTTGTACTGACGATATGAGCTAGTTGAGAAATTTCAGCAAACTATGGAATTTGAAAATAGAGGCATAGCCTCATTGAATTATGAACAGAAGTTTTTGAATGTTCTTTGCAAAATAAAAATATGATTCTTACAGAGAAGTCAGAAGAATATCATTTGTCAAGCCAAATGTATTCCACCATTAAATAAATCAAATGGGAAAATTTATTTTGTAAGCATTTTGACAAAAGGATATGAACCAAGAATGACTATAATTTGAATACCACATAACATTATACCAAGCTTTTATCTAATCTCGATATGTGTATGCTGTGGAACAAAGGGTTTGGAAAAGGATTTTTCTGTGTAGATACCTAGATTCAAGTGGATTGGGTTCAAGGCTTTGAAAATCTTAAGTTTTGAGTAAGCGATTATGGAGAGATCCTTTTTGTGTGGGACGTGAGTTATCTCTACAGACTTTGTGTCTACAAGGATGAACTCATAGAAAATTTGTGTTTTCTTAATGTCCTCTAGAATAAAATTGAAGCATTCAGGATACATTTTAGAAATAGTCTCAATAGTCTCTTCTAGGTTGAGACCTTGGAATTCTGGTTCAATGATTGATTCATTAATAACCAACTGCTTTTGAAAAATATGTTTAGATTTCAGGTCGGGATACAAATCTTTTCTCTGGTCTGACCGCCTGAGAGGAAGTTGAAGGAGAAAGGATGGAAGATCCTTGATTCGATTAAGGAGGGGGCAATAGGCCTCAATTGAGTAACGACCCCAGTAGGAGGTCTGACAAGAAAGGCCGAAGGCCGTGGCGGTGGAGTTGATGACTCCATTGGAAGTATTGGCCGTGTGCCGGTGTTTCTAGATCTGGAACGAGTTATCTAAGTAAACCCTAGATCCATGGCATATTGATCTACACTCATTGGAGTGGGTGCAAAGGAAAAAGAGGATGGACTTTTGCCCTATGAAGAAGAGGTATTCCTTCCACTATTGCTACTTCTATAACCGCTAATTCTAAAAGAGAAAGAAGGTTTTAGTTTTTGGAGTGAGAAACTCTCTTCAGAGGTAGTCAGCTAGGAGGTTTTGTTCTCATTTTATAAGCAAAACTTCAAAGTCGAAGCAAGACAGTATGACTTGCCATCTGGCAAAAATTTGTTTAGAAACAAGATTTTTTATATCTTTTCGAGGACAAAGTTTGAGGCTCTTGAATATGTTTGATAATAAATTTTTTTATTGATTAGATCTCCTTTGAATTTTTTAACACAAAGAATTATTGCAAGCAACTCCTTTTTTACGGTGGAGTAATTTTTTTTTTTTTGGGTGTTATTGTTCCCAATTCCTGAGTGGAATCAGACTATTGATTCGGTCTTATCTAGACAGTGTTTGAGGATTCCTCCATATCCAATATCTGAGGCATCTGTTTCAACGATAAGATTTGCTTTTGGATTGATAAGGCTTAAACAGGGCATTGATCTGATTAAAGTTTTAATCTTTTGAACAATTTAGGTATGCATGTCAGACCAAGGTTTTGGATTTTTCTTAAGCCTTTGATAAAGTGGTTTGCCAATGAGCTTAAGATTTTGAATAAAATCGGACATGTAATTGAGGTAGCCCAAAAGCCTTTGAAGTTGAGTTTGTTTGGAATTTGATCTGGAAAATTTGATGCAAACTCAATGAACCTTTGAATAGACTTGATCATTCCTAAATGGATTTCAAAGTCCAAAAACTTGATTTCTATTTCAAATAGTTTGACTTTTGGTAGAGAGACTACCAAACCATTTCTTCTAATAATATCTATGAAAATATTGAAATGTTTAAAATATTTTTCAATATTTGAAGAAAAAACTAAAACATCATTTATATAGACAATTGTAAAATCTTAAAAATCATTGAAAATATCACTCATGATTTTTAAAATTCTGAAGGGGCATTTTTTAGCCCACATGGCATGACATTCCATTCGTATTATCTGAATGGTACATTAAAAGCAATTTTGTATTTATCTTTTTTGGAAATTTGAATTTGCCAAAAACCTGACTTTATGTCAAATTTTAAAAATACCTTGGCATTCGAAATACTTTTAGGTAAATCTTGTTTATTTGGAATTGGATACCAGATCCATTCCAACGCTTTGTTTAACGGTTTGTAGTTGATAACTAACCTGAGAACTCAACGCTCTTTTTCAGCTACATTGTTCATGTAGAAAGCAACTCATGACCATTGACTCTTTGAAGACCTTATTAGACGTTTGTCTAATAAGTCTTGAATCTCTTTCCTATAATGTGATAGCATTTCGGAATACATTTGAATTGGTCTAGCCTTCGTGAGGATGTCTGATTCTTTGAATTCTTTGATATAGGGAAGATTAACTATATGTTTTTTTCTTTCCCAAAATGCATTTGGTAAATTTGATCAAATTTCTTTCTCAATTCTAAATTGAATTTCTTTTATTTTGTTTTGAATTGAAGGATGTTTCAATTTTTGTCAATTCTTTTACAATTGATTATTTCTTCTTTTAGAAAACGGATTTGGTTTTGTTTGAATCTGAGTTTCAAATGCAAGAAACTATGTCATCTCCAATTTCTTGCATTTGAAGGTCAGATTCATCAGTCTTTGAAAAAGTTGAGTCTGAAGAGTATTCTTCATTATCAACCTCGTTGATGTTTTTGCTATTAGGACACCTAATTTGCTTAGTGCCCTTCTTTTCTACATTTGTAACACACAACTTTTTCTTTACTTCTTTTTCTTCTTTGTTGTCTTCTTTTTTTCTTTAAACTCAGTAGATTTATAAGGAGGGTGGGTTTTTTGTGGTACCTCTTGGATTTAATATGGAATATATTCCCAAATTGAGGTTTTCTATACTAAGGTCTAGTACTATAATTCCTTGAATAATTTCTCTTTGAAATTCTTTTCTTGGAAGAGCCTAGTTATTCCAATTTGAGAACAAAAGGTTTTCATTTCTCGAGATTTGTAGCCTTTTTTCACTTTACTTTGAATTTTAATTTCATTACATAAAGCTATCCCACACTCCATAACCTTTGGTTGTCAAGTGGGCATAAGTAATTAAGGTTATCCCAAGGGATGTACTTACCATACATTTTATTGAGAGAGTTATACACTCTTTTGGCTATAAAACTTGGAAGGTCATCAATGAATTTTTCTTTCCAATGACTTTCAGTGCAGTCTTTCAGAAAATATATTATTCTTGAAAGCATATTTTTCTACCATTTAAATTTTCCCTATAGAACATTTTAAATTTTTAAAAATTCTTCTTTGGACTTTTGATCGCTCATTCCGTTTTGACTCATAGGCACTTTTGCTGCCATGAGCATTTCTTGTAAAACTTCTAAAATTAAGTTTTCAGGCATTCCAACTATCACCACTAAATTCTGTGTTTCTAATATACCTATGTCTTTGTTCATACCCCATATCTGGCATAGAGGGCCAATGGTACCAGTTGAACTTGTCGTTTTTATTTTCTTTAAAGCTTATTTTATGTATTTGTTCATTATTTTCTTCTTTCTTTAATTTTTCTAACTCCTTTATAAGTGACTCCGCATCACTTTCATTTAAGCCAAAAATTTACCATTTGACATATATATATATATATATATATATATAAATTTGGTTGTTTTTTTACTATCTAATGAGAGAGGACTTCATGGGATAGATCTTAAAAACCATTGCCATTTAAAAAAGGACAATATTTGGGTGCAACGGGAACGTGATAGCCTATACTTCTAGACAATTGAGACCTCACGAGAGTAACTATCCTACCCATGATTTGAAGTTAGCTGTGGTAGTTTTAGCTTTAAAGATATGACGACATTACCTGTTTGGAGAAAAGTGTCATATTTATACCAATCACAAGAGTTTGAAGTACATCTTTGATAAGAAGGAACTTAACATGAGCTATTCATGCCATAGGAGGCGAAACCTTATGGATGAATTATTGTTTTACACGTCAAATGAGTGTGAAAGAACGACTACTTTGGAAGAATTGGTACTCTTTGATAGATGTTCGAGATGAATTTCTTAATTAAATTGAATTGTTTCTAAGCTTGTTGCACAAAAATAGATTTTAACATTTCCGTACAAGGATGCATCGAGAATTACTCTAAAAATGTGATCATGATTAAGCAAGTTTTCCTATAAAAACCGAAGTATAAGTATTTATAGGTTTCTTGGTGAGTCCAAGGTCGAACGCAGGGATTTGTAATAACTAGGCGTTGTGATTATTTGTCTGACTATGCGGTGATCTGTACATGAAATATGTGCATTTGTTGGTCGTATGTGTCAAACTATACATAAAGAATGAAGATTTTCCTACTACTAATAATGAGGTGGATGCGGCGATGGTTAGTCATATGTCATTTAGTGTCAGATAGCATGCTTTGAGAATGAAATGAACCATGCGATAGGAGTAGAGTTAACGCAAGAGCTAGTTGTTAACTAAACCTTCTAAGTACAATTACATACCTACAAACTGCGTTTGTGAATCCATCTCTCGATGTTTCGACGCCACATTAATTTTATCTCTAAGACGCATGGTAAGTTTGCATTGGCAAAAGATGAACTACATCTCTGCAACTCATCTAGTCTTAATAAATGCTAAAGATTAACTATCCACTCTCTTAAGCTCCACAGTCATGCTTGCTACTTGTGTTTGTCAGGCAAAGTTATGCAAGCTAAAGATATGCATTAATCAAGATGTAATATACTCAGGATTGCTCAAGGAAAACTAACTTTTAACATCAAACACATTTAGCATTCAAACATGGTATAAGGTGTTTAATAAGGAAATAGATGGAAGATAATAGTCAATCAAACTTATATTAAGAAAATAAGTTATTCTCTCGAATGTCATTAACAAAATATAAGCAAGAAGGAGAGAAATGGGAATAAAACAGAAATGAAGGGTGTCAAGCCGCCCCTGGCAACGTCTTGCTTCATGGAGGCTTGAGATGATTGCTATCTGATACATAGATGCTATAGGGTGAAAGTTCTCACTCACTGGGAGACGACTCTGAAGGTGTTCAGAATCCTTCTCTCAGAAGAGCTCAAAATGGAGGCTGGTTATGGTGAGGGAGAATTAGTGCAGAGCTTTCGCCTCTTGAACTGGTTTCTATTTCTCTCCTCTTCTTTTCGGAGAAGCTTTTGGGCTATTTATAGGCGTCAAAAGGTTGATATCATGATGACCTGACACCTTTGCATTAAATTTCAGCCACGCTGCATAAACTTTTCAGATTTGTTAGCCTATTTGTTCTGCCATGATCTGATAGGTTGTTGCTCTTTTTCATTATGACATGACAGTCGTTTGAGCATGTGTCTGTTTCTTCATCGACGCATGGTCTCAACGCATAGGCTCGACACATGGTTTTCCACTTGTTCTTGCAGCAGCTTCGTCTCTTCGTACTTGGTTGTTTGCACTTCTTTTCTTCTTAACCCTGCATTAGGAACAGAAAAGCTCATCGTTTTTCAGGCATTTTCTTTTGTAAGTAATGCCAACGCATGGTGATACATTTTTCATCATTCAACTACCAAAATCATGCGTTTAACTCCAAAGTTACTCTAATTAAATCAAACAATGACTATAATAACTTGTATTTCTACAAGTTATCAATAGACAATTGTACTGTGAGTTCGAGAAAAGCATTTAGGTAATCACAGGTTTCAGTGAAGAAAGCACAGATTTACCTAGAAGAATATCTTCAAAGATAAAGTTTTCTCCAACTTAATTCCAAGGTCTTCAACTTTCTCCCTTTAAACTTAAAGTAACTTTAAGTTTGTTATCAATTTCTTCTAGAATTTTATCCTTTTATGTTTTGAGTTTCACCTTCTCGGGAGGATGAAATAAAGTTGGGATGTTTTCAAGTTTTAAAGGTTGAATTATGTCTTCAATCCTATAGATTTGTTTAGCTATATAAGATAATATTCTACTTGAATAATTATTTTGGAGTTGAATGCTCTTTATTTCTTTATTCGTAGGAGTCTTATGTTCTTCAAAGTCTTATTAATTGAAAAGGTTTTGCACCTACAGTTTTGTTATAAAAACTTTTAAACTCGACATCTTCCATAGGAGAGTAATCGGCTTTGATTTCACCTCTTTGAAGTGTTTTCTAGGTTTTTTTTCACGAATTGTACAAAGATGATCAAAATCTTTCTTTTGACTAAACCATCTAAAGAAAGATATGTGTTCTTGAAGTATTTCAAGAGTTTTGAAATACTCTTCTTTGAACCTTTTCTTCTCTTCTTCGTAATAGTTTTTAAAGAAGGTTATTCTATCCTTTTTATTTTCTTTTGACATAAACTCTTTCTGAAGGGCTTCTTTATTTAGTTTGAACTTGAATATTATGACATTCAGTTTCCTTTAAAGGTCGAACCTACATCCATATCCGTATGAGTAGGAGAAACTAGCGTTCTTCCTCATGATATTTGGTATACCATGAACCAAGTTCACTGATTTAACTCTAAGTGAGTTAGATCTATTGGGATTATGATTTACCTCGGTGCGAATACTAAATGTACTCAGTCTTGAACTCATAAATTCTTTTGAACTTATATTTTTTTTAGGATTGGAAATCTAGGAGATTCATTTTCAAATTTGATCTCAACTTTCCCATAGGAAATTCAATTACATGAGAAAACACATTTTCTTGTCTTGGAGGAACAAAAGCATTTTCCAAACCCACAGAGGATCTTTTGTAACTTCATCCCATGAAAGCGTCTTTGGAATACTTACAGAAGTTTGTTTAAATTTGATTCAATAAGCATAATCTTACCCTTTGGAGATTCAACTAGTGCTTTAGGCTCTATGGTAGTAGTCAAAAGTTTGTAAGTTATTATGTAAACAAGTCATAGTTTTTTAACACCATCTTCTAAATTTAAACCTTGGCTAGTTAAATCTAAGCTCAAGGTTTTGAGGATATGAGGGTCGTCTAAAGCAATCATATAATTTGGAAAACAATTGAAATAGACTGGACAATTGGCCAAATTTGACTCTATTATTCCTAATAGAGAGTTTGAAAAATCTTTGTGGCGTTTGTCATGCAAAATTGCAAGAATTGGGGTGTCCAAACCAGATTTGAACATTGGAATTAGTAAAGCAACTTGAATGGCTCCTATGTGGAGAAAAGTGAATTCTTCCTTGTGTTTTTCAATATTTTTTTCTAGGAAATAATTGAATTGACTCAACTTTTCCGTATATCGAGATTCTCCTTTCTACTATTTTGATACAAAGATTTTCTTTGAAATTAAAAATGTTCTGAAAATAAATTGTCTTTGAATCTAACTTGGGTAAACCCCATTTTTGGAAATTATTTTCAATCCTTGCTATACGCAAATACTCATTGTAATATTGAAATCGTTTGAAGAAGCAGTGTGTTGTTCCTCAATTTCTTTTTGAGTCGGCTCCTTAGTTGGAGCCTTTTTAGACAATTCTTTTCAAGTTTTTGGATATTAGAACAGATTTCAGAAAATCATTGAATAAAATATTTTGTTTTTCAAAATGAATTATTAAATTCGATAGATTAAAATTTCTTGGACCAAAGTTTAGAGTTCTATACCTGTGCTAAGCTGATTAACCGTTGACCAACAGACTCATTGCGCTTCACTTTACTTAATTGTGTCTTACTGCCGGGACCACGAGAACTAGTCACAAACTTACAGTTGAACTTTGAACAATGATCTTCAAAGGATCAATCAGCCGGAAGTAATAATTATTTTGAACAACAAAAAATTTATAAGATATGAAATTCTAAAGATTGAAATCAATAGCTAAAGATTGAAAGGGGATCACTTGAGAGTATAATTGAAATCAATGGTGCTCGTTGTAAATTTATGTATGAATAATTGGATAATTTAACAAGAACTGTCATTTTGTTTTCATTCGAAAGTATAAAAATGTAACGACCCGAAATTTCAGGTAAATCACCCTTTTACCCTCTTTAAGTTGAAAAAAAAAATATAATAATAATAATAATAATAATAATTAAATGTGCAACGGAGGGAGCGTTAAGGGAGATTGGAGATTCTTGGTCATTAGAAGAAATCGGGGATCAGTTTGGAGAAAGATCTCTGGATGGGTTACTTACTGATGAGTTGCGTTTTAGGAAAAGCAAAGAAAGGGGAAGAAGGGAAAGGTCAAATCTCTCTCTCGATCACCTCTTCGTCAGTCGTTTTTCGCACACCTCTTCGTCACTCAGTCGCCGTCCTCTTCAGCAATCACTATCGCCGTCACCGCAGTACTCATCGCATTATCATAGTCCTCGTCGCATCATCGCAACTTCCATCGTGCCGCATCATCAGTCCTCATTGTCGCATCATCATAACCCTTGTGCCGCATCATCACAGCCCTCCTTGCGCTGCATCATCACAGTTCATCGCCGCGTCGCCTTAGCCCTCTCCACGACGAGTCGTCACAGCCTTCATAGCACCTTGTCGCAGTGTAGGGAAGTCGCGACTTCGCATAGGCAGTCTCGCGGGCTCGCTCAATCTCGCTCAGTCTCGCTATCAAAGGTAAGGGACTTACTATCAGGCTCTAGTTACGCCTAATGCCTAATTGTGTTACTGATTCTTGAATGTCGCTGTGTAACTAATGCCTCGGTTGTTTATTACTTAAACTGTTTCTGTATGCCAAGTCTTGTAGCTTGTATGCGATGTGCTTATGTTTAGGTGTCTGTGAAATTATGAATCTCTGCGATGAACTAGCTATGCCATGACATGTTACTGCAGGTTGTCCTACTTGTCGTGCCCTGTACCCCTACGTAGTATACCTACGATGGGTGTCCCTTGGGATCACCACCTGTATCTATGTTTACAAATGTGATCACTGGGAACGCTCGGGTCACTTCCTATACTTATGCCTATGCTTATACCTATGTCGGGTACACAGGCACACACGATAAAAAAGGATAACAGCTAGACCCAGTAGTGGGTCCCTTACAGAGTATGACCACTCACCCTTTCCTATGTTTTTTTTTTTTTCAAGTAAAAAACGGGGTGGCCAGGCATATGACCGAGGGAATCCGTGAGCGTACTATGGGATCGTCGTCATTGCTTCCGCACCGTAGCCTAGGGTATAGCATATTGGACTTGTAGGGTAGCAGTGTTGGTTATTCATTTGTCCATTGTTTATTTATCTTGGCACTTTTGTGTTCGGCCTTGTTTTCTTAAGGTTTGCCTAACTGTTTAAGGGGCACCCCGCTAAAGCATTTTTACTCCTCTATGTTGATTTAATGAACTGTCAAGATCCAAGTCGTTTTACAAACTTGACCGAGTTTATTTAAAGTGTGTAACACCGTGTCTTTTAGGTTCCAACACACTCACTAAATGATCATGCATAACATAGCGCCCTGTTAGTTACAAAAGGGTCAGGTCGTTATAAAAAATGTTCTCTTTAAATAAGTACTGTTAATTATGTGGACGAATTCAATTTTTTTAAACTAAAGAAAATGTAATTAATTGAAGTGGAGAAATTCATTTATTTGATTTTTTAAAAAAGAAAAATCAAAATTGTAAAGATGTTTTGTCCTTAAGAGGAAATAAATTTCTATAGAGAACCCATCTAATTTTTTTTTCTTCTAAAAAAATAACTTGGGAAGTTAAAAGCTATCCCAAAATATCAAATATATATGCATGATTTATATGTGGAAAATCTATATACAAATGACAAAATATCCAGATATTTATTTTAAAAAAGAGTTTAGTATATATAATTTTCAGATAGGCTAATAAAAATTTCCTCAAAAGTTTAATGCACTAAAGACAAAAGAACATTCATGCATGGCTAGGGATAAGCAAAAGATCATAATAGAGATATATTCATTGTTGTTGAAGTGGTGAACACATATTCACACACATATTCACCTCTAAAAAAAACTAGGCATATGAAAGCCCAACATAAAAACATTTGACAAAGATCATGAGAGAGACTCTTGAAAATATGGAAGAGCAAATTACAAATATTTTGCAAATTACCTCAAAATAAATTCTACTTTTCTACATATCTTCCCATTCCCTTTAAGAAAAGAAAACAAGAAAACTATATATTAAACTAATGATCATGTCGATGTTCATAAATTCAATATCCATCACAATTCATGCAGCTGGAGCATAATCGTAACCTCCATCATCGTCATCATCATCTCCTTCTCTTTTTATAACACTTGTTGCTAGATTAGTAGTGAATCGTCTGCTACACTTGACATGTTTACATGCATTGTTCTTGATCATTGTTGAAGCAACCAACTCGAACATAGAAACCATGTTGAGAATGAGAGAGAAGGAAAAGAAGAGATCTCTGAAGATGTGGTTGGGTTTTAGATTGTAGCAGTTATGAGTAGAGAATGCACAAGAGAAAGGGTTTAAATAGAGGGAAAGAGTGAAATGGTAAGCTTTTAGGGCACAAGGAATACACAAGAAAGATTGTGGATAATGAGCAACAAAGAGTGTCCAACACCAACTCTCATGTGGATGTGTCACTTTTCAAATTGACAAGTCATCAAAGTAGTGTGTTTAACACATTCCCAATGTTTGTTCACTAAGTGTTGGAATCACAAATAGAGATAGAGAAAGAGGGTCCTAGCATTTTTGCGAATGGACCCACAAAAAGAATAGAGGGCATATTTAATTTAATAATAAAGAAAAGAAAAAAAAGAAAAAGAAGAAAGAAGTTGATTTGGATGCCTTTTGTCAATTTTTTGGAAAAAGATAATGGTTTTTCCTTTATTAATTATAACCAAGTGAGAAAAGATTATATTTAAATTCTCTCAAAATAAAAAACCAATTTATTTTTTAAAAAATATGGTTATCATCTTTAAATTTTTGTCCATGTGGAATACAACGTGACACTACTTTTTCTAATGGTTGTGTCGTAAAGAATGCTTATACGACTTGATTTAATAA
>QLSR01000600.1:226920-268855 GCA_031780015.1 Citrullus colocynthis | reverse complement strand
GAAAGAACCGTGAAAAGTTTGCAAGGGGGTCTGACTGAAACCATAGGCGAAATTAATGTCCATAGGATTAGGATATAAACTAACAGATAAAAATTGGAAGGAAAAAAAAGTGGTTCATAAAGATAAAGTGAAATACAGAGTTATCCTTAGTAAAGGTAAATTACAAATCACCATCCAGTATGAGATAATGTATGGGGTTTGATTAGTCAAGGAACACCATGAGCCACCATATAATGGATAAAATTAAATCAAAAGATTTGCAGCCAAGAATGGTCAGAGAAACTGACCCTATGAGCCAGAAACGCCAGGATTTTCACAAAGCATGTCGGAATAGTCGTGAATATTATTGCGACCGTAATAGGGGAGAGCTCATAACCTGTGTGCCATACTATCCCTCTGCACCATTTTGGTCTTCTTCTCCTTCAGCTGACTGCTTTTGCTTTTCCTGTTCCTCTGCATAAAATTGAACGAGCAAAGAGTTCATAAAGGCAACTAAACAGGGTACTCTAAAAATGTGTAACCACTTTGTAACTTTCTACCATTTTTTATGATGCACACAATAGCCACTTTGTAACTTCCAATGCATAGTAGCTAATACGAGTAACCTACATCAATTTGAATACAACTACAAGACATAATTCCTCCAAGATCGTAGTTTCATAGTTTCAATGATTCCATTTAGAGATCATAGGTTCATTGACTTGCCTTGTAATGTAACGTCCTTTTAAAATAAATGAATAAATAAGTAACCTGCCCAGTAAAAGATATCACAACCTTTCTAACATTCCATGTAAACAAATCTTCACGAGTTTATTAGAAGCAATGATTTAAACTGACCATAAAAATCCCTATTCGCCAAACTTTTACTGACTGTTAAATCATAAGATTCATAACCGATGACCAAATGCTCAAAACTTTTCAATGAGAAACTTGTGAAGTATTATAGAAACAATAAAGGAGATACAAACAGCCTATGGCCCAGGTACGGATGACCCCCCTCCTACAAAATCAACACCTCCCAATCATTGATAAACACAAGGAAACAATAAATAAAAAAAAAAAAAAAGGAATTCAGTGGAAGGTAACAAAGGGCTGTGATCGTTCTTATTTACCCTTGGTACGATAAGATTGAAGTCAAAAGAACTGCAAAGAAATTTCATCCAATGAGAACTTGTTAAAATGAAAATCAATGAACTTTATTCTTTTAAGATTGGATTCCGATTTGGAATTCAAGGTGACGCAATAGAGTTATACCGGTAGCTCAGTCAGAAGAAAGCCTTAATCATGGTAATAGGAGCAAAGCAATGATGATGATTAAGCTGACAGTGATGGTTGCGTCCATCAAAAAAATCATGGTAATAGGAGCAGTTTGGTTTTTTCTGCTTAGAGATTGTTCTCATTGGTCTTGTTGGACTTGTTGCATCCACGTTTTCTATAAGCAGTACATTTGGAACTGTTTTGTATACTTTTCTAGGTGGCTAGGTTGAAGATCAGTTGACGATTTCCTTTGGAAGGTTGTAGCAGGCTTCGGTTTTCAGTGTTTGGTGGAGGCCTTTTCATAGATACAGTTTTTGTTTGCAAGCTCTCCAAGTCTTTTAGGCGAAGATTTTGAAAAAGCTCTTTGATCTTTTAATGCTTTTACTCATGGCTAAATAATTTTATGGGTGTATTTGTTGTTTTGTTATTTTCCTTTTTGTTCTTATCACTAAACATTTATCCCTTTCTATTATATCAAGGAGAAGTTGTTTCTTATTTCTAAAACTCTTTTTTCTTTTTTTTTTAAAAAAAAAAGAAAAAGAAAAAAAGAAAAAAAGAAGGAAATTCTTGAATTATCCTTACAGGATTAAATTAACCCGGGTAAAAGATATTTATTTCATGCAATGGGTCTTTAATCTGTATGTGCAATGACTTTGGTTGAAAAATGAGAAAAATGTTGCAACCAACATTACATCACGCATGTTTGACTTGTACATGAATGCTTGAAAGGTGATAATCAAGATCTCTTAATTTGTTCACAAGTTAAATACGTGAAAGAAGAAACAAAACCAGCAAACAAATAATGTATTATGTATATGCTAATCAATAGAGATAGATATCTTCTCAGACAAACAACGCAAATCAAGCAAGTAAAAGAACGAGCATAAAATAATGACTGATCAAGTTCGCATAGACCTTTAATCCAATATTTCTACTTACCCATAAGCTTATATAATGCTTTCTGAGTACGTCTTTCAAGCTTATCAAGCTTCTTCTGGACATCCCTTCTAAGGTCCCAGTTTGGTTTCTTTGGAGCAATATTTACAAATGGGTCCTATAATTTTCCCGATGGAATACAATTAATAGAAAAAGATCAAACAAAACACGAGCATAGGCCTGTTTAAGAACATATAAAAGCAGAACTGACAAAACTACCTCTTTTAGCTGTGGAGGTTCAGTAGTAACAGGGTCCTCAAACTTTGGCAATACAGGTGGGGCAAGCTTGCCCTCCTGAAGCTCCTTATCATGAGGAACATAGTTCCGAAATTTCATATTAAGATTACTGCAGAATGATAATTTATTAGTGAATCAAGAACTGAAGAGGCAAATAAGGCATATAAAAATTCAACAAAAAGTAAATTTGTCTGTATATTGCACTCTTGCAAGAGGGGAGAGCTACTTAACATGCATAGTAACTGTGCATCAATTTTTCAAATGAGTTGGCAAGGACAATGACATCAAACTAAACATATATTCAATGGACAAGGGAATGTTATTAATATTGGAACACATTTTCTGCCTGCCAAGAGAAAATATATTGGAACACCTTTGAAGGTAACCATGAAAACATGTCACAAAAGACAAATAAGCAGTTAAGCTGTATGTCGCATTGCCATCATTGTCACCACCTCATCATCACCCCAAACTCCTACAAGCTCAAACGCTATTAGGAACTAGAAAGGGAAAGAGGGGGAAAAAGAATGAAAGAAAAGGAAAGAAACAATTTCTTTAAGAAAAAGGAAAGAAAGAAAGAAACAAATATCTTATTAATGGGAGGACACCACATGCATCATGTTAACATAAACTGCTTAGTTTCTAATATAATTTTATCATATATTTGGTTAGTCTTCTGCTTTATTTGGAGAGTTTGCAGCCGTTTACGACTCTAGTCTGCAAACAGAAAGATGCAGCTTACTAAGGAAAGGAAGACACTTTTTGTCTGTCCTGCCCCTACAATGCAAATACTGTTGCCAAGGCTTTTATTTGTAATATGCCACAAACCAAGTTCTAGAGAGCTTAGCACATTGGCTACAGCAGACAGTAGTCGTTTGTAACATGTCCCAAGCCAGATTCTAGAGAACTCGGCTCACTGTGCTAAGTGTGTAATTTCAGCATGGACTCCCACCGTAAAATAAAAAGGAAAAAAGAAGTCAGAAGACAGACACAAAGATAAAAAGGATGGCTAAAGGAAGAGGAAGAGAAAGGGAATGAGAAAGAAATAGTTAAAATAAAAGGAAAATAGCTCAGGCAATAAACACAGAGATAAAAGAGAGTGATTTAAGGCCTGACGAAGGACATCACCAATCCAAGGAGGAGACAGACATTCAGGACGGGAGAGTAGCATGAAATTTGTTCTTTTCTCCTCATCATCTCCTTCATAGTGTTACTTCCGATAGATAATTCTTTTTTCCAGTGGAGTCTCAGTTTCTAGGAGATACGAGAAATTAAAATCTTTCTACAGAATGATGTAGCCTTAATGTACTATTGTGCAACTTCCTCAATATCAATGGTTGCTTTCAAATCCATTCACGTTTCTTATTTTAGCTTCTAATCTATGAGTACAATTATAGTTTAGGATCATACATTCGGCGAGGATACCATAGGATATATTTTAAAAACACAATTAAATGAGAGTATAGTCGAACAGAGTAGAGAGAGGATATTGCAGTCAGAGAAGGTAAATTGAACCTATCTAAACGTTATGAATATGCTTAGAAGTGATCATTATTGATAGACTTACTCAACAAATCGAATAAAAAACTGCGAGAAAAAATTACTTCCGATATAACAGCGAATAGGACGATATATACTCACGTTTCTTCAGTATCTGCAGTAGCAGCATTCTCTTTATCCTCTCCTCCAGAATTCTTCTCATCTGAAGCGTTTAACAATTCCTGAGCAGCTCTTAGAGCTCTCAATCTCTCTTTACGTGCTGCAGCAACTTGTTCGACGGAGTCGTCTTCGGTAGCCATTACCTATTGTGCGTAAAATATGTAATACGAAACTAACTCAATATCACTCTCGATTGTTCTTGACAAAAAGAACTATGATAATACCACAATTATATACATTCGAAGGGATGAATAATCGCAAAAGGAAGATTAAAGAAAAATTAAGGTATGACAGGACACTTTCAAAGTACATCAGTCAATGATTCATCTAATTAACCTCTGAGATAGCCACAGATGGCAGAAAATTCATCAAGAGGAAGGCGAAAGAAGAGTAGACAGCGGCAGAAGCAACACGAAGATGAGGAAAGGCGAGAGGCGCAATTAACAATTTCTGCAGAAGAAATATACTTACAGAGAAACTCCAGAGGAATAACACTTTAGTTCAGAGAATTGAACTCGCGAGAGCTGCTTCAGAAGCTTCGAGCAATGGCGGGAGGGAAGAAAAGGAGTGATCCTTTCTTACGCGAAAGCCTCTTCATACGTTTCTCTTGGAATCAGCTATATATACAAGGCCCGGATCGTAAGAGGCCCATGAGGAGTTCAATCGGATCCGTTCATGAAATTCTATTACTAAAATCATTTTAAATTAATGAAATAATTGTCGCAGCCGGTTTAGCTTAACCGTAATTGAGATAGTTTCTTCTAGTCTTAAAAGATCGAATGTTTCATCTCTATTTTCGTAATTGTTATCCTGAAAAAATAAAATAATTATCACTGAACAAACCCTAAACAATTTTTTTTGTCGGACGGTCCCAATTATTTAAGGAAAATATTAATAAACCCTACTGAAATACTTATATTAAAATGGGATATGTAATGATTTCAAATGTTATATGGACTATATCTTTTCATAATTATTGAACAATTCAATAAACTATTTAAACGGTATGAAACTTCACTCTTAATTCATCATCGATTATAGTTCATTAGATGTACGTAGGAATAATTCGTTTAGTGCTTTTCTTAAAAAAAAAAAAAAAAACAATACTATAAAATGTAAACGGCAACACTTTCAAAATTGAGAGTGAAAAGTGCAAATACCTTTAAATATACAAATTTAATGAGACTGAAAACTTAGAAAAAGATGAATACACCCAGTTAAATTCAATGTTAACATTGAAGCTTTAGTAATATAAGCTACACATGCCATTGAATTAACGGTGAATTTGTGTATTCAAAGGTATTTAATAAATCTGTTATTCAAAGGTATTTAATTTCAAATATTTAAAGCCTATTCAGGATAACTTAAAAAATAAATATTTTTTAAAAATTTATTTTCATTCAAACATTTTTAATAAGAACTTTTCAAGTAGTTTTCAAAATTCATTTTTAAGTAGTTCCCAAACATATTTATTTCAAAATGACTTATTTTCTAAATTAAACACTTGATAAAGTATTCCAAACATATCTCAAATACATAATTAGAACTTAACCAACATTATAAAGTAGTTGGTATAATTTAAACTAATTTCAATCACACCTATATTTAATATTGATTTTTATTGGTTAATCTAAAAATTAATTTATTTTTTAAAATAAAATAATTAAATATTTTGAATGTGTTTGGAATACCATTTTATGCGTTTAATTTAAAAAATAAGTTATTTTGGAAAAAAAAAAAAAAAAGAGTGTTTGGATACCTTAAATATTCCGAAGGTGTTTGGAACACCTTTTATATGTTTAATTTAAATCAACTTTAAATGTCATTTTGAAAGAGAATTAAGTGTTTGGAATACCTCAAATCTTTGGAATGTGTTCGGAATACCTTTTATTTGTTTAATTTAAGTCATTTTAAATGTCATTTTGAAAGAAAATAATTAAAAATTCATAATGTGTTTGGAATACCTTTTATATATTTAATTTAAAAAATAAGCGTTTGACAACCACCCAAACTAGATTCTAAATATCATTAGTATCTTTATTTTAAATAGTTCTTAGGATGTTTTCAAAAATAGAAAAATTGTTAAAAATAATTACAAATATAGCAAAATATAGATACCAGTTTATCACATAGAAAGCAAAATCTTGCTATATTTACAAATAGTTTGATACTTTTTCTATTTATAATAATTTTCCTAATTCTTAAACAAAATGTTTAAATGAAAATGAACTTTCTAAAAAACATCCTTACCCAAATGGGCACTCACTATTAATTTCAATCTAACATTTTGAAACCAATTTTAATATCAATATCAAATTATTTTAAATAAAAAAACTATTAAAATTATTTATAAGTAATAACAAAATATTACAGTCTATCGATAGACAAAGATAGACACGTATAGTAGTCTATCGCAATTTATCACAAATAGATAATAAAATTTTTCATATTTGTAAATATTTTAATTCATTTTTCTATATTTAAAAACAACTCATACATTAATTAATGTATGTCATATTGAATGATATAAAATTAAATTCACTCCTAAATACGCAACAAATAACTAATTAATTTTGCGCT
Source organism: Citrullus colocynthis (assembly GCA_031780015.1). Classification (NCBI taxonomy): domain Eukaryota; kingdom Viridiplantae; phylum Streptophyta; class Magnoliopsida; order Cucurbitales; family Cucurbitaceae; genus Citrullus; species Citrullus colocynthis. The sequence goes on along the minus strand of QLSR01000600.1, from coordinate 262,186 downwards.
CACAAAAAAAAACCTAATTTTGAAAACTAATTATCTTACTATTTTGTAATCCAAAAATGTACGAACCAATTTGTTGAATTATTTTATTCTTATTGAACAACTGTCTAACCTTACTAGGTTTAATCATATTGAATATTCAACTACCAATATTTAATATCCCAAATATTTAAATTCCAAATATTTAATATCCATAATCATTCAATAATACCCGCTATCTAAGCAAAGCTGTCAAAGGTGCTAAAAGGTTAAAGCCAAAAAACCGTTTAACAGCTTCACTTGTTCTCATAATAAACACTCATTTATTGCTTCCTGGTCCAATTAATGAATCACAGGTTTGAGAGGATGAGCTCTCAATTTGGACAAGTCCAGATTAGAATCAAGTTCTTCATCTAGCTCCCCAACAATGCTTCTGCAGAAAATTAAGAACTTTGTGAGTTTCAAAACAATTTGAGTTTGAGTTTGTAAAATATAAAAACAATGAGAGAATAAACAACTCATTATCACCATCTCTATTCAAATTCTAGAACAGATTAATGGTTAAAAAAGTAGACCATGGTAAAATATACAAAATGAAAATAAGGAAAAAAAAAAAATATATATATATATATATATATAATTTCGAAATAGTTAAATTGAACATGTTTTCACAACAATCTTCTTTTTTTCTTTTTTCTTTTTTTCCTTTTTTCTTTTTTCAATTCAACAATATGCAGAATGAATATTTGAACCTTTAACCTCTGCCTTGGACATCAAAACACTCTTTGTTTTAAAAACTTATGAAAGAAAAAAAAGAAAGGTTTAAATACTACTTTGGTTCCTATACTTTTGGTTTTTGTTCATTTTGATCCTTGTACTTTCAGAATATTCATTTTGGTCCTTCTACTTTGAATTTTGGTTCATTTTCGTCCCTATACTTTCAAAATGTTTATTTTTTGTCCTTGTACTTTCAACTTTGGTTCATTTTGGTATCTTAAAAATGATATAAAAATGAGAATGAAAAGGGACCAAAATGGTCACTTTTCAAAAGTACAAGGACCAAAATGAATATTTTGAAAGTACAGGGCCCAAAATGAACCAAAGTTAAAAGTATATGACCAAAATGAACATATTGAAAGTATAGAAACCAAAATGAACCAAAATCAAAAGTAGAGGAACTTAAGTAGTTAAATAGTATTAAACCAAGAAAGAAAAGAAGAAAAAAGTGAGATGGTAGTTACATATTGTCGCCCCTGATTATATATAAACCCAAAACAAGTTGCTGAACGCCTTCCTGCAGATCAAGAGTAGTATGGAGTTACAAAATGATTCAAAGGCAAATGCATAGTCTTAAATCCCATGAAAACCTGTCAGAAAATTCAAGAACCCAAATCACATGAAAGTTCATCCGTTCACACAATTTAATGAGTATAAACATTTACGTTGAGTGTAAAATTATGATCCATATGAAAATGCTAGTAGTAGTTCTTTGAACTATAGGATCCATATGAAAATGCTAGTAGTAGTTATTTGCACTATGTAACCGGTAAAGAACAAAGACTATATAAATATAGTCATGGAATCAGTTTCCCAAAACAAAGGCCTATGTGGTGAATAATTGAGAATGAATACACAAAAATGAAAACTGGATGACATACTATCCATTGCATAGAATAGAGATAGCAAACTAGGGCATGCAAACCCTTCATGTATACTTTGATGTATGGTCAATTGAAAGTCTAGAACTCCCACTTTTTTCTTTTTTCTTTTTTTGATATCTATGAGTGTCCGGACCAGTTTACGCACACCTCGACTAATCTCACGGGACAAGCCACTTGACCCTACAACATTTGGGTGTCAAGGAAACTTGTAGGAAATTAATTCCTAGGTAGGTGGCCACCATGGATTGAACCCTTGAGCTCTTAGCCATTTATTGAGACTGTCTCCTTTTTACTACTAGGCCAATCCATGATGTTTTCTAGAATTCCCACTTCTTAATCACCATGTTATCCCCTTATTGCTTCTAATTCTTTTCACATCTCTCCTGATTATTTAACATCTCAAATCACATTATTTAACCAATGTATGATCGAGTAACGAAAAATACAAACAACAATCAAACATTTTGAAACTTTTTGTTTGGACCACCAGAATAGAAATGCATCCACTAAGGTGTAATAAGATTTTGCTCATATCTAGTGAGTAGAAGAAAGAAGGAACAATATCTTATTCTACTCTACTACGAAACAAGTTTTCAAGGGATGACAAAATATAAATCTGCAAAAAGAACCAGAGTAAACATTCAAAATAGCGCAAGCCAAAGAAATTGCTCGAATAGAAAGTCCAAGGACATTGACAAAATAAATCAGAAAAGGATGGCCACAAAGAGCAGAAACTGAACTATATAACTTATTTTTACATATTGATATAATTCTCTTTAAACTAACACTCAATGAAAGAGCAACAGAAAGTAGAAAATTCCATCTTAGCTACATCAGTTATTGTACAAACCTTGGTTGAGTAAACACGTTCATGAGATTCATCAAGGATAATATTCGTAGCCTGGTCAAACCCTTTCAACACTCCCTGCATAAAGTATTGTTAACATAAACACAAATTGGGTGGATGAAATATCAGTCAACTGGATGATAGCTCATGAACGTACCACTATATTGCGACCGTCATTTGTGATAACTGATATTGTTTCTAAAAAAGAAAAGTTAAGAGCATGATTTTAGTGCAAGCAGGTGAGAAGAGCAAAAAGAGCACATTAGATAACATATGGTTTCATCTCAAAACAAATTGACAATGAGAGAAGTAGTCCATGTATATTGTAAAGACTGTCAAGTCCCTTGATTTTTCCAATGTAGTATCCTCGACAAAGTATAACAGGATACAAGAGGTGCTTTTAAATCGCTGAAAACAATTCATACCCAGCACAAAAGAGGACAATTTATTCAACTTGCACACCTCAAGGACAATTTATACAATATCCTCGTAGGACTAATTACCCCGTTATCACACTGAATGAACTATGCATACTAATATATGTATAAAAACATTGAGGGATCATAAATAAAATTACTTACGATCAACCAGAGATTCAAGTCCAGGTCCACTTGCCATATTGAAGACCCTTACAATAATCCAGGAGCTATTCTATATTAACAGCTCGGCTAGATTCTGTCCAAAACAACAAGTAAAATTAAAAAACCATAACAAATTCAGTCACAATTAATCGTAGAATAAGAAAAAAGAAGCATTATAAGCTGTCAGGAAGCAGGTTTCATACTTATAAGGCAATACTTAAAGCTTAATATCAACACAAATATTTGAAGTTGCAGAATTAAAAGAAACGTACGAACAATATGAGGGGGGAAATGGCGGCACGCAGTAGGAAAAGAAGAAGAAGAACGAACAGAAATCACGGAGAATATTAATAAAGAGAGAAGGTTAAAAGAACGTCAAAATATAGGAATTTCCTTACCACAAATGAACTAGCCTCGATCTTTCCCAATTTCACACCTGTGACTGCAAGTGAATTCTTTAAATCACGTCCACGAAATACAAAGCATAATAGAAGGCTCTTAATTCCAGCAAATTTCAAATTGGAAATTCCAAGTAAAAACAAGATTCATAGTTTTCTTCTCAATTATAAGTCTACAATCTACCAAAGTAGTTCTGTCAAGCAAAAACACTCCTACAAGCAGGGGACTAAAAGAGAATTGGATGATAGATAAATTAATTCAGACGCTTCTAGATAAAAGATACAAAGAAGATCAAAGCCTCAATTGCCAGAAAAACGCACGAATTCAGAAGGCATAGGGCACACACAATAGTGCGAAAAGTTCCAATTTGCCACAACGGTTTTCTATTTCGTTGCTATTCTGCTAATGTTATAAAATAATATTAATAATAAAATCAAAACAGCTCCTCCTTTCTTCCATTAGACGATCCTAATTTGAGTTTTCGAGGGAGAGGAAAGACATAGATGGAGATTGAGAGAATACCTTTAACAATACTCAGTAGAATATCAGTGCAATACAAGGAAGGCTGCGGCAGGACGCGGGGAAGAAACGCCGTCGTCACGAGCGTAAGAGAGACGGCGGCGACGGCGGCGATACTGAGCTCCTCAAAGAGAAGAGCCGGCGTGAACTGTGAAGAAGAAGGCGGAGCACGTGAGAGGGAGAGGAAGATGAAAGGGTTTAGGTTTTCTCTCTCTTTTATTTATTTTATTTTAATTGACAAAGTGTACCCAGAAGGCAGAACACACTAGATTGAGTTTTCTTTCTTTACTTTTCCTAAGTCCTATTATTTAAATAATCTTTTTAATTAATCAATTTATTTTTTAAAAGTTATTTTCAAATATAAAAAAATAAATCAAAATATTTATAAATATAGTCAAATTTTATTATAGACTATTATTTTCAACAATTTTCTCATCTAAAATAATTTCCTTTTTTAAGATATAATTTAGAATCTAAATTGTTTACACTGTATATCATTCTTTTTAGCATAGCATTAGTGTGTATCAATTTTGACTATAAATTTTACATTTTACCTAGTATTTCATTATTGTATCAATTAAAATCTTAAACTTTCATAAATGTATCAATTCAAATCCTGAACTTTCATAAGTGTGTTAAACGAGAAATTTTGAACGAATCACAAATCGTCATATCATTTACCAAATTAATGACGAAATTACAAATCATCAAATTTGGGACCAATTAAAAGTTGGCATATGTCCCAAATTGAAATTGGAGATATGAATGGGCAAATCCTAATGCTGCCACATGTTTTCATCATAACCGTTGGATTGAATAAAATAATTTGATCCAATTTGGTATTAATATTTGAGGTAAAATCCAATTAAGTCCTAAAATAGGTTTAATTTAACTCAAAGGTCAATTAAGACACAAATCCAATTTGTCAGGTCCATGGACCAACCAAAACCAAGTCCACAAAATCTACTTAAGAACTCTATAAACGGAGGAGTTTTCTTCATTAGAGGAGTTCTTTGGAATACGTACATTATTGCTTTGGAATATATACATTCTTCCACGACTCCAACTTCAAAACAACCATGCGCTTTGCTTCCATACATCAAGTATACGCATTCACGCCTTCTGCTTCCATGCATCAAGCGTGCGGATTCAAACCACATCTGAATCAAATCTACATCGATTTAGGTCCAAATCCACGAATCGCGTTTCTCCTGAGATCTCGTGCGAACAAGTGTGTCAATTTAAACCATGTATTATGTTTTTAGTTGATACAATTATGAGTTTGAGGTATAAATTGATACAACTATTAGTTTGGGGTTCAAATTGATACGACTCCAAAGTTTAGGTATAAATTGATATTTGCAAAAAAAAAAAAAAAAAACAATTTTTTCCTTCTAATAAACTTTCAATAACTAAAAAATAGAAGACATACCCCCATTACCGTACTTAAAACTGGATATTAAACCTAAATAGATGGTTGAACCTCCAAGTCTTTTATCAAACTTATGACGCTTATTGACTAGGACGTTAACCAATATCTTTATTAGCCTTTTCTTATTAATTCAAATAAAATGAAGTATAATCTAAATTTTAATTATAAAAAATTAAGTAAAGATAATATTTATTGCAACATAGTTATGCAGGTTCACTTCTTCTCAATAAAATAATAATAATTTGAAAACCGTGGTATAAGATGACCCATCAGTTGTAGGACTAATGAATAATACACTACATTTCTCAATAATAATAACAATAACAATAATAATACACAACAAAGTACAAATTTCTTTTACTTTATAAATAAACCACTTTCATCATTCTTTCATGTAATAAAGATGAAAAAGTATAATACAAACGTTCCTGTTTGAAGCCATAGATCCTAATTCTCATAAATCAGACAGCAAAATCGTATTATCCCCATTTTCATTTTGTAACCTTGTTAAATAAAATGAAAACGGAAGATAAATGAAGAATAAACCAAGAATTTTACATGATCCAGTTCATAATAGTAACTATCAATCAACCTTCAAAACTGACCTAATGGAACCAGTTTTCAACCTACTTATGGGACTTTGCTAACTTCTTCTTTCGTTTCTTTACAGCCTTTGGAACCTTGTTCTTGCGAGCCTCTCTCTTCTCTTCCTTCACCTTCTTCTTGTTCTCTTTTCTGGCAGTTTTCCTGTCAACTGGCGTCTGCATTGTCTCGGTTGAAGAACCCGGTCCTCCTTCTGACTCATTCGAGCTCTCTTCATCTTCCTCTGATGTTGATTCAGTCTCCTTCTCGCAAGAATTTGACAAACTGGTTACGTTTTCGGACAGTTCAATTGCGTCGGCATTGTGTTCTTCCTCATCTCTTGCCTCCGAAACAGGTTGAACTCTTGGAAGGGCCTGTTTTAAGCCAGTAATGGTCTTATAATACATATCTTCAGTGTCTTGACCACTCGTTAAACGTATTACATCCTCCTCAGCATGTTTGACACTATCCAGTGTCTTCGGAATATATGACTGAAAAGAGGGGCAAAATCGATTAAAAAATATGTTGCAAACCAATCCTCGATTGATGATGCAAAATGAACCTACAATCACATAGTTGATAACTGAAAATGTAAGTTACCTGGACAAATACAGAATCTGCAATTTCATCCTCCACTGATATATCCCCTCTTGCGGAGATTTTCTCTTGCATCTACAATTATAAAAGATAAAGTAAAATAACAGTTATTTTCTAAATTTAATAATAATAATTAGAAAGATAATTTCTTCAATATCAAACCTCTTCTAGATAATTATCGATCGTCTCATCAGTGAGGCATGGATCAACTATAAAATCAAACAGTTCTCGTATTGTCATTACAGCTACACCATGTTTTTTAAAGAAATCCTGTTTGTCAGTACAAAGCATCCTCTCAAAGTCACTTCACCAAAAGATCAAATTACATGAAAGTTACGAAAAGAAGTAGCAGAATAATCCCCAAGCATAACGACACATCTGAGAGTGATTTTTAATTGGTTAAAATCACTTTTGTTAGGTTGAAAATCACTTTGAGAAACACACTTTTAATCATTCAAAATCAATTCAGTGTTTGATTTCACACTTCTAAATGTGATTTTCATACTATCAAATTTGATTTTGAATCATTAAAGGCATGTTTCGAAATGATTTTTGAATATGACAAAAGTAATTTTAACCATTTTATAACTACTTCCAAACAAACACGTCCAAAGACTTACAGAAACATGAAGACAGTCTTCACGGAGGAAATCGAGGGCATGAGGGTGGTCAAGATCAACTGCTTGAGAAACATCTATAATATAAAGATGACCCTGTCATGCAAGAGAGAAAATTGCATTAGTCTTGCGATAATGTCATTTTGTCCAGTCTACCACAATCAGTAGTCACGCACCTCAAAATAAAGTATGTTATATTCACTAAGATCTCCATGCACTAACTTGCACTTCTGGTAGAGGGTCCGCATTGTAATAATTATCTGAAAAAATGAAAAGAAAATGACCACATTGAAGCTATGCAAGCAAATGTTTTCCTTGAATGAAATATTGAACTTAAGAAACTCCAGTGCTAATCGGCCTCTTCTCGTTGCTGCAGAAAGTAGGGGCTAAAGTGCATGCAGTAACTTCCCTTTTTAACAGTAATCTATCAGTATTCATTTATCACTAAAGAGTAGTCAACAACTCCAACACTAACAGCACAAACATACCTCCAAATAACTTTCACGTAGCCTGTTCAACGACAAGGCAGCATCCTTAAGACGAGGTGCAGCCCAACCTGTCTTGCCTACAAAAGAGGAAAAGGGCAATGTTAGGCCCCCAATAGCGAATAAGTATGTTAAGAGCGGAAGAAGTGGCAATTCCCCACCTTAGGGGTACTGTTCGAGTTATGTTGTTTTTATATCTACTTTACATGTACTTTTGAGGGTAAGTCTTTTGTGTATTAGCGTGTGGTTAGCATCTCACAGCGAGGAGTGTATCACCCTCTCGAATTGGTGGTAAACTTGTGTATCCCTATTTTGTGAATGAAAGTTTGATCTCAGTAAGGAATATACTTGCAGAAAGTCAATGACAACTTCGACTTAAGATGCAACTCAAAAACAGATGCCAGTCAAATAGTGCTAGTTCGTTAGGTGAAAGTACTCAATACAACATTAGGATGATTTAGACATGTTGAACATCCAAAATACTAGTGATCCACAAACAAGAAGTCTCCCAGGCCCTCAACCCAAGCTACTTATCCGTTGCTAAAATCAGACAGAGAATACAAGCCACTTATTCTTCTTTTGCTCGATTATCAATTCGATGGTGCAGCGTGTACTTTTAATCTGGCGAGGGTTGGTCCATACCTCTCAATGCATAACAGTCGGTTCTCTTTACAGGGTGGATCTTGTCATAAAAGAAAAGCTCTTGTTTTGCTCAAGCACAATAAATAAATAAATAATAATCATAGGAGGTCTAACTAGAGAGATTATGGAATATTATTCCAAGATACAAGGAACTTTCAAACCTCTAGCGCAATAAATCTTATGTTAGTTCTCGTCTTGCTCAAGACGTTTTTCTACCTATTGCTTCTCCTTTTCTGACTCTAATTCAACCCTTTTCTGTAAGCTTTTATGAGTTTGTCCATTTTACATCATTGAAACTATTTTGAACACAGAGTAGGAGAGAAAGACGAAACTGAAAAAGCCCCTCCATTGGTTTATAAAACACTAGTTAGAGTAACGAAAAAAGTGGAAAAAGTACACCAACATGAAGATCATCCGCACACTCAAACCTAGCAACACAACAAACCAAAAATGAAGGGAACATCTGACATTAAATGAAAACGATTGATTATTCGGGAACATAATTTCAGGGAAGAGGTAGGCATACCAATGAACTCCATGACCAGCACATGTAGTCTCAAGAGGAGAGGTGTCGGACATCTAATTCCAGCAGCTTTTAACCTGAAAAATTCAAGGTAACAAACACAATGATACAAAAATAATAATAATAAAATAAAATAAAAAATAATCAATGGGTGCAAAGTTGCATGCAACTCAATTGAATGAATCAATGAATACTTAAAGTCTCATTTGATAACCATTTGGCTTTCTGTTTTTTTGTTTAAAATTTAAGCTTATAAACATTACTTATGAATCATAGGTTTATATTTTTTATTATCCAATTTTTACTCATATTTTCAAAAAACCAAGCCAGTTTTTGAAAACTAGAAAAAGTAGTTTCCAAAAACTTGTTTTGGTTTTTAGATTTTAAGAATTCAAGTGTTTCATTAAAATTGATGAAAACCATTATAGAATACTTGAGAGGAACAAGCATAAACTTCAAAACGAAAATATTACCAAATGAAGCTTAAATAACACTGTAACAATTATAATTATTAGGATCCAAAAATTCAAACAATATTTTTATCTTAAAATGCTGGTCGCAAGTCGTATATCAGATAAGCTAAGCTTAAGTTGACAGCAACCGGAACCTCAATGGAGGTCTCTTAGGAACTACAGATAGTTGGTGTGGTTACCTCATCAAATTCCTCATTTCCTTCTCGGCCCATGTCTTAACCATTTTTCTGGGATTATGCCTGCAATATCCGTGCCTGAAACGGTAGTCACCTTGGACATAGCGATCCCTATCCCTGAAATTGACCGGCATAATAAAATAAGCTCAGGACATTGATGCAAAGATGAGTTCCAAAATGACAATGTGTTACACCACTCTTAGTTCTATATCATTAGAAAACAGGGTTCACCCTCATGTCTAAAAAAATAAAGTGATAAAAGCCCCTTAAAATGAAAAGAAGATCACAAAATTGCAAGGAACGTTTTGATTAACAGATAGAAGGGATAACCAAACTACGACAATCATTCTCATGCACATTTCAATCTAACAAAAAAAAAGCTTTTATCATCATTGCTGAACCTAGATGGTAAAACCTTTAAATGGAACAAAAGCAACAAACTCCAAGTCAAACTAAATAGCCTTAAGACATACTTAAACACCAAAACCGAAGTTTTGTAGATTTTGATAGCGAATTCTTGACCATCAGATTTCGTTGCATGATAGACATTAGCCTGTTGATGAAAGACAGAGAAAACCAAAAATGAATAAACACTACTCAGAATAACCTACTAGATAAAAACAGAAAAATATAAAAAGATTTTCATACTTCAGTTACAAAATGAATTATATAGTACATACTTCTTTCCCAGTAGAAATGCAGCCATTAATGTCATGAAAAACACCTCGGTTGAGCATCTTGAATAAAACCATTCGAGTTCTAGGATCAATTGCCTACAGCAGTCATGCATTTGATGATATAAGTGCTTATAGTTCACAAGGGATTGGATTGTTTGGATTGTTTCAAGAGAAAACCAATAAAATGTTATTGCCACCAACCTGTTCAACAGTTGCGCGGTCGGCTTTCTCCGTAGTTTTCGTCTTCCCGATAGCCATTTCCTTGACACTGTCACGAATGGCAGTGGTAACAGAATTTGACATTCCCACATTAAACCTCCCTTCCCATTCCTACATTAACAAACAGGGTAAAAAATTAAGTTGTCATTCAGTTACATCGGATGGCAGCCTTATATTATTAGCACAATAGTAAACACAACCAACCATAGGAAATCATAAAATAAAAGTATAACATACTGCAAGAGGTGCAGCTCGAATGTGATTGGTAAACTTTTGGTTCCGATTTGAGAGAGGTTGAAGAGTTGAGGAATTATGACGAGAATAAAGCCCACCATGAGCATTGGGACGCCTAGCATTGAGTGAAAAAGGCCCATCTACTGCTTCTCTATCTTCCTTTGCATCCAACCAGTCCAATGCATCTCCAATCTCAGAGTCTGATGACCATGAAAGATCTTCCTCCTCTTCATCTTCTTCCACCGATTCATCATTATTCCTTATTGAAGGTTCAATTTCATCTAGCTTCTCTTCCACTGCAGACATACCTGCTTATTCCACCAGAGCTGATACTGTATCTCAAAACTCAAAACTCGCCGAAAGAATCTTCGAATACCTTGAACTGCTGTTGGACAGCACCTTAAAAACTTTCAAATCTCCAATCTAGCATAAATATGTTATGGGTAACGTTAATTTAATCCGGCAAGGAGGGGTGGTTCGCGGGGAACGTTTCTGGCAAGGCACACAGCGGGTTGGTTTGCTGATGAGCGGAGAGGACGGTTGCTGCGCAGGCGCCGCTGGAAGACTGGGCAGTGGGAGAGAGAGAGTGAAATACGTGGTTGTGATGCGCAACGAAGGGATGCCGGTGTCTGTGGCCGTCACCGCTGCTCGTGGTTTTGCTGCGATCGCCGCCAGAGAAGAAAAACCGAGCAGGAAGAGAGGGGTCGACGATAGGTGGAAGAAACTGAACCCTCGTAGGGTTTTTTTTTTTTTTTTTTTTTTGGGTTTTTTTTCTTCTTGTTTTTTTTTTTTTTTTTTTATTTTTTTTTTTTTTTTTTTATTTTTTTTTTTTTTTTTTTATTTTTTTTTTTTTTTTTTTATTTTTTTTTTTTTTTTTTTATTTTTTTTTTTTTTTTTTTATTTTTTTTTTTTTTTTTTTATTTTTTTTTTTTTTTTTTTATTTTTTTTTTTTTTTTTTTGGATCTTTTTTCATCTTGTTATTATTATTATTATTATTTGTTTTTTTTCTTTTTTTTACTAATTTTCCCTAATCTCAAAACTTTACCCGTTTTAAATCACATATTGTTAAAAATAGTTTAAAATATAATAAAAGTGATAGACACTAACAAAGATCTAACATGATAGACAGTATAATAGTAGTAGTTTATCAATATTTTATCATATTTGTAAATATTTTAGTTCATTTTAGTACATTTGAAAATAACTCTAACTTAAATGTTAAATATAATTTTTCTCAAATTTTAAGATAATTGTTTTAAATGACAAAACTGTTGAAAATATTTACAAATATAATAATATGGGATACAAATTGTGATAGATAATGGTAGTCTATCAGTGATAGTATGGGATACAAATTGTGATAGATAATGGTAGTCTATCAGTGATAGTATGGGATACGAATTGTGATAGATAATGGTAGTCTATCACTTACCATCCGTGATAGACATGACATTTTTCTATATTATAATTATTTTGAATCACAATCATATTAGATGTGATGTCACACCACACACTCTAATACTTAAGTCAAGTAAAATATTAAGCAAGCATAATCGTAAGGCATGTTTATACATTCCTCATATGTTCTCTCATTTGTACTACATTTCCTCCTTTGTGACACAAAGCATGGAAAAAAAAGTTATTGAAATGAGCAGTACTTTTAAAAGCTTATAATTAGACATATAGCAATATTTTCAAGACATATAGCAATATTTTAAAAGAATTGCAAATACAACAATTATTTTAAAGTTCATCATTTATTTTATCTTTATTCTTATGATACATTTACGTGTAAATCTTAACTTCAAATCAATCTCCCCTTTAATTATACTAGTCGGGGGCTACATGTAATGCACGTGACTAAAAATCTTTAGAATATAATTATAAAATACATATATTTTTAATTTAATTTAGATGGTAAATGTATACAAAATTTAAAATTAATGAAAGATATAAGAGTTGTTTTCAAATATAGAAAAATGAACCAAAATATTTATAAATATAGCAGTAGTCTATCGCAATCTATCTGTGATAGATTGTGATATTTTATTATTATTTGCAAAAAATTTCAGCAATTTTGCATCTAAAATAATTTTCTAAGATATAATGGCTAAAATAATACATATAATTTATTTAATAATAATGGATATCAAATGTGTTGGGTGCAATTTAAAATTTTTTAACATAATTTTAGGGTAAAATATATTTAGTTGAACGGATATAAATCTCATTGATTTTAAAACATATATATTAGACATGAAGTTTGAAAGTAATTAATGAGGTAAAATAAATACATGACACAAAATTTTGTTTAATAATTTCTCCATAAGGAGTTTATCAACTCCTCTCTCCATATCTACATCTTCCCTAATTATCTTATCCATATCTATCTCTTTTCTATTTTCTCTATTTTATTCTGCATCTCGAAATATTTGATTTGAAAGAGAATAATTTTAAAATATTATTTTTTAAAGTATATTTTCATTCTTTTTTTTTTTTTAAATGAGTTTGTTTGATATGTTAAAACTTTTTTATCACACATGCACAAGACCTTTTCATAGTATTTGATTGAAAAAGTCGATAATGAATTTTTAAGACCAATTATAAATCTCGAGCGAAGCATAAAATTATAAAATTATTATATTTTGTTAATTAAAAAAAAGGGAAATATAGTGATGGATATACAAGATATGTTTTAAAACTCCTCTCCCCACATCTCTATCTTCACCTAACTATCTCGTCCATATCTCTCTTCATTATTTTTTTTTCTACATTTTGATTCTCACTTTGACCATAAGTACAACCATAAATTTATTTCGTCAACAACAAAGAGAAGAAAATTTATAAGAATATAATAATGGATATAGAATAAGATTCAAAAAAAAAAAAAATCAAAAGATTAAATTAATTTTAATAATTTATCCTTAAATATTTTCTCAAACTCCTCTCCCCCATATCTCTATCTTCCCCTAGCTATCTCGTTCATGCCTCTCTTTCCTATTTTCTTTTTCTTTTTTTTTCTACATCTTGATTCTCATATTAACCATATCATACAACCATAAATTTATTCTATCGAAGAAAATTTGTATGAATATAGTAATGGATATAGAACATGATTCTAAAAAATAATACAACCATAAATTTGTTCTATCAACAACAAATAGAAGAAAAATTATATGAATATCTTAAATATTTTCTCAAACTCCTCTCCCCGTATTTCTATCTTCCCCTAACTGGATGAAGGGTTTCCAATAAGTCACTGACAATAAGTCTTCATGAGAAAATAATATTCTCCCTCCCTAGATTGTGTTGCATTTTTTCCCATATCTTACAGTTGGTTTCTCCAATCTTTCACTCCTCACCCATCAAAGCAACAAAAAGGGAGAGAGAATGAAGATAGTAACAATCTCAATCTCAACATCTATATTTTGGGTATCAATCCATAATTGAATCCTCTTTACCATATGGTTGGAAAGAGAGAAATTTTGAGAAGCAACCATCACAAACATATGTGTTTCTGCACTACAAAGATCAAAATTCCTAAAAGAACAAATACATAAATTGGTGACGGTGATTACCTTCTTTATTAGAAGAGAGGGGTTGCCCCTTATAAATTTGCACAAAAGTCTGATTTGTTGGGAATGATTTGTGATTGATCTTTTTATAAGGAAGTATTTTTTTTGCTCTAAAGGTTTCAAAATGAAGAGATACAATGTTTAAAAAAATTTAGGAGAAAAATGAACATGGAAATTTACCATGAGCTGTAGATTGAATGGGTCTTATATTAGTTACCGTTTATGAGTTTCCATTAGGTGTGAAGAAGGGTATGAGTGTGAGGGTAAAATAGACAATATTAAAAATGTTAGGGACAAAGAGGGAAGTTAAAAATTCTCCCCTCTTTCACCATTTTAATATAATATAGACATACTTCAAATCAGTTTCCCATTTTATTACATGTATATGATTTCACATGATTTTAACTCCTGAGACTGCTTCTAAATTTTCTAAATTATAAAAATTTGATTAACTCGACATTTGGTTTTAATTATTTGTTATAATTTTTAATAGTGTATTCATAATAAGGAATAATAAGGAATGATAACCTAACAAATTCACTTTCATTTTATTATTTTATTTTTATGTTTATTTTTATGTTTTTGATATCGATGAGTGTTTGGGTCAGTTTACGCGCACCTCGACTAATTTCATGGGACAACCCGCCTAACCCTACAACATTTGGGTGTCAAGGAAACTCATGGGATATTAAATTTACTTTTATTTTTATGTTTTTCTAAGGTTGTCTATTTTATTAGAATTGGTTTTGCATTTCTCAATGATTATCCAATAGATGATTATGTATGTCTCCCTCATTGGAATTATTGATTTCAATTTTGATTTTTCTTGATTTTGATTTTTCTCCTTGAAAATGTATCATGGTGGTTGAATCATTATTCTTGTTTTTTATTCTTTTTGGCATTTTCGATTCAAGTTTTGGATCATTATTCTCGTCAATCATAGTTTTGTTGTTGATTAAGGATCCTTTTAACTTTTAATCATTGTTGGAAGTCTAATAATGATAATAGAAGCATATCGTTGACCTATGGGGTGACAGTCCCACTTATGGGGAAAAATCAATACGTTCGAAGAAGAAAGATTGGAATATCAATCTCATCAATCTCATAAGTATCATACCAAATCCCATCAATCGAATCGCTTTTTCGAGAAATACAAGACATCTAAGTCATACAAGTAAAGAGATATATGTGTTTTAGTTTCATGCTTTTATCAATGATGCTTCCATCACTAATAAAGTTCTATCATTGATTAGTACAAACTTTATGACACTCGATATTAGCACGAACTTTAGGTTTGAATCTTTTACTTTCATTTTTTTTACCAACCTGAAAATGTTACAATGAAATTAAGTACTAAAATGAACTAAACATCTAAAAGTGATAGAAGTCTATGGTTGGCTATCATTATATAATAATAGTTGCATAATAGTGATAGTCACTAATAGATTTCTATATAAAAATTGAAGTTTATCAATGACTATCACTAATAAACTCCTATTATTACAAAATAACAATGACCACTACTGAATGATATCCCAAAAAAAAAAAAATCTACCTTCACCCATTTATCACGCACTTTTTTATCATATTTTTTCGACCATTTTCTTCCTCGTTATTAATTTCTTCGTAATTATTTCCTCTACACCTTAATTGGTGTGTGTATATATATATATATATATATATATATATATAAATAAGTAATACTCTATACATAATAAAGTATTAGTAATAGTTTTTATCATTGATATGAGTCTAGTAATGGTAAACTTATATCATCGATAGATTTTGCTATCAGTGATAGAACTAATAAAACTTTGACTGAGCATTTTAAAACATTTTTTAATATTAATAAAATACGAAAAAAAAATCATTTCAATTATTATTGAGCTAAGTTTACGTTAGTAGGCATTTTTTTACCTTTCTCATGAACTGCATTATATGTATAAATTCTTTTCCATTCGGCTATATACAGCAAGCGAAAAGAAATTCTAATAGGAAATGGGCTTTGGGCCTGAGTGCATTCGTATAATGGATCAGCCAAATGGGCCAACATCCAAAACAGGTTGGACCAAAGGAAAAGAAAGGAAATGCATCGAACGCTGGATAACTTCGAATGTATCTTTGCCGTGTTGTGTGTTTTTCGTCCTAAACGGAACAGCTCCAAAAAGTCCAAACAAATCCAAAGCAATGGAAGAGATAAGAGACTGTTTGGAATCGAAATTGAAGAGCTTACACATATCATTACGTGTCACTCCATTACCACCTTCTATTTCCACCTGTCTCTTCTCTCTCAAACCCCATTTTCCCCCATTTTAAATCCCACAATCCTCCATGCAATCTTGCAATTTCAAGCTTTCCAAGCTTAATATTTCCGTTTTCGGGTCTTTCAACAACCAAGAAAAAGAGAGAATAAATTAAACGCTTTGCTAGTTTTGGTGGTTCTCGTTTTGAGCTGTTTTTGCCGTCGTTATGCCGCCGAGACGATATGCCGTTGGACGGGCCGATGAGGCCACTCACCCTGACTCCATTCGAGCCACCTTGGCTGAGTTCATTTCCACTTTCATCTTCGTTTTCGCTGGCGAAGGCTCTGTTCTCGCTCTTGGTAATGATCACTTAGCAGACCGCTAGAACAGTAATTTTCACACGTCAAAATTGATTTAATTATTTAATTATGATTAAAAGTATGTTTTCATTACTTAGCATTCTCAGTATAAATTTTGAAAATACATATTACATATGTTGTTTCTTTCATGAAAATTATTATTGTTATTTAATCAATTTACATGAAAACTAATTTCATGTACTAACCTAAATAAAAAAATAAGCATCCAATTAGCTTACATATTAACATTTTTAAGTACATGCATGCATGGATTCTTAATTTTTTGGTTTTGCTTTTTGCAGATAAAATTTTCAGGCCAGCGGATTATGGAAGTTATGGCCATGGAAGTTATGGCCGAGGAGGACACGGTTACGGTCATGGTTATGGTTATGGTCGAAGGGGGGCCGACACGGGCAGAGCTGCGTCGGATTTAGTAGTGATAGCGATAGCGCATGCATTTGCGCTGTTCTCCGCGGTGGCGGCGAGTATCAATATTTCGGGTGGGCATGTGAATCCTGCAGTAACTTTTGGGGCTCTTCTTGGGGGGAGGATCTCTCTTATCCGTGCATTCTTCTATTGGGTTGCTCAGATATTGGGTGCCATTGTTGCTTCACTTCTCTTGAGACTCGCAACGGGTGGCATGGTAAAACAAAACACATACACACACATATATATATATATTAGTGCTTTAAAAAATGGAAGCCTTAAATTTTATTCTCACAATTATGAAGATTTTTAAAATAAAGAAAAACATGATTATTATTATTATTATTTATTTTTTAAGTACAGATTAAACATGATTGTTTGTTTATTTCATTATAGAGGGACTGTCTTCTCTCTCTCTCTCTCTCTCTCTCTCTTATACAATTTTCTTTAAAAATTTGATTTTTTTTTTTTCTGGCAGAAGATCAGTTCTCTTAGCCCCATTGCGTTGTTTTGTTTTTGATTTGTGCATGTTTCCTTGCTATTATTTATTTACTATCATTTCTTCACTTTTTGAAGACCTCTTTAGTCTTTAGTCAAATTTTTAATAAAAAATAGACTTTTATTTCTTTAAAAATCATATTTATTTATTATTATTATATTGGTAAACGATTACAAGTTTTTTAAAAATATATTCTTTTAGTTGCACTGTCTTAATTTTCAAACCAAATCTTAGGGCTCAGTCTATAAACACCCCTCGACCTCTAAATTTTTTCTTCCTTTTGTTATCTTACCTTCTACTAACTTTTTAGTTTTGGAGTGTTTTTTCTAAAAATATGGTTTTTGTTTTGAAATTTGAGTTGAATGGAAGTAAGTAGTTCACAACTGTACTCTACTTCTTGCCCCACTTCGAATCTCTCGACTCCAACCAACCTAAAATGTTTTCTTTTGTTTTTGTTTTATTGCAGAGGCCTATGGGGTTCTTTGTGTCATCAGGAATATCAGAATTACACGGATTTCTACTAGAGATAGTGCTTACATTTGCTTTGGTGTACACAGTCTACGCAACAGCAATTGACCCAAAGAGGGGGAGTTTGGGAACAATAGCACCACTGGCAATCGGGTTAATAGTCGGGGCCAATATTCTGGTGGGTGGGGCCTTCGATGGGGCCTGCATGAACCCTGCCAGGGCTTTTGGGCCGTCTTTAGTGGGCTGGAGATGGGACAATCATTGGATCTATTGGATCGGCCCATTATTGGGAGGTGGGCTTGCGGCCCTTGTATATGAGTACTTGGTTATTCCCGTTGAACCTCCTCTTCATACACACCAGCCCTTAGCTCCTGAGGATTACTGAGTTTTTGTTTTTGTTTTTCTTAATTTGTATAAACAGATTTGAATGTGTGTTTTGGATGTGGGACTGTTTTTTCTGCTCTATTTTGTAGGGTTTTGTCTTTTCCTTCTTTGAAAAAGACTGGATGCCTATGTTGGCTGAGGGTTGTTTGTTGTCTAAGTTGGGGTTTATTTGTGTTGTTTATGTTCATGAAGGTAATAAAAGTAATACAGCTTACATCTTTTTTCTTTTCCTAAAATTTAAGGGGGTAGTTGTTTTAAACAAACAAAACCCATTCAGATAATCTTTCTTTTTTCCTATTTCATTTGATAATTTCACTTGGTAAGTTGGTCCATCTTTTTTCTCTTCCGTAATGCTTTTGAGAAGTTGTAGGCTATTTCAAATGGTAATTACAACAAATGAATTTTTCAACGAGATAGGATGATAAGGTCAAGGTTTGATCTTACAAAATACCTGCTCGGGAAACTTTGATCCCTGTTACATATTCAAACATAATATTCAATAAATTTCAAAATAAAGACAAAAAAAAAGGTGGAAAAAAACAGAAGGGTAAGATTGTGCTATGGAGATACCATACCTAGGTTCAAAGTTTTGCCCTTAATCCTTATCCTTTTCGTCCTCGTACTCATTTCTGTCTATTTTATCTGCTGTATTTTGAAGACAACCAAAAATGATCCTTCTATTTTTGTCTTTGCAGTCCACATCCATTTTGGCTCTTAACACACATTTAATACGTAACTACGGTCTAATAAATATTGGTCCTAATACTAGCAAAAAGGTATTTTGATCCCTCTGATGTGAAGTTTTCACACAAATTATATACATAACTACTGCCCAACAAATGTGGTCATAAATTTATGGTGTATTGGTGTAGACTTGGATTGAAATTCTAAAAGGATAAACAAGAAGTAAATGGGACCAAAACTGACGTACAAAAGACCAAAATGCGGCTTTGACAGAACGTATACTAAAAAGAGAAACGCAAAAAAGTAGAACAAAAATAAGAATTAATCTTATACTGTTTTTTCATTTTCTTTTATAGAATTTGGCAACCCAGGGAGCAAGTTGAGTGTTGTGGGGTGATCTTGGATTGGCTGCATAATAATCAGACCAGTAACAAGGGGTGAGTTTATGAGCAAACCTTCCTTTGGAATAAATGCAAAAAGGAAGCCAATGTTCACCACCATTCATCCTCCTCTTACGTTCTCTGGGATAAGCCAATGGTGCCTGGACGTATCTGAAAATAGAACATCTCAGCAATCTTCTTATGACCAAAGATAAAAGCACAAATGAAAAAATGATCAAAATAATGAGAAGAATTTATTGTGCTCGACTCCTTTCATACACTAAAAATTGAATACAAAGTGAGGCCAAGGAAAAATCTTACATTTTATTAGTGAAGTGCGTTACCTGATGCCATCAATTACTAGATCCCAGCAGAAATGGGTATGACCAAACACATGACATGCTGATGTTGTTTCTTTACTCCCGTGTATTGACCTTACACGATCCTCGAGATAATCTGAGCCAATGATTTTAGGGAGTCTTGGGTAGAATAACATCCTCTTTTCTGGGCATAGCTCTAGCCTAAACAAGCAGCACATTAGTCTATTAACAGAAGTAACAAGTAGGAAGGCGCTTTTGATATAAAAGCCATATAGTATAATCTGCTTGACTTCGTCAAAGGGTTCAGCAATCATGCTTTCCCGTGATGAAGAAGTGATCCTAGTGGTAAGAGTATAGGATGTTTAGAGATAGTTTCTAAGATCATGGATTTGATAATTTTAATAATGTAAAACCCTTTTATCCCTTGAAGCTAGCCCTGGATCAGAGAGCTTTCTTCCAAAGGTTAATTAGAATGGGACATGAACATATACATAATGAACATAATGTATGGAGTGGGGTCCTCCAATACCTCAGTTCTTTAATATAAGTGACAGTGATTAAAAATCTAAAAAGAAAAAGTCATGCAAACTTGCCCTCTGGTTTGTGTCAGTATTTGATTGGCTTTCAGACGAACAATGTCAATCCAATCTCATTTAAGAATCTAAGTGTCAGAAATGAATCATCACACTTGTTGCTACTTTATATGCAATAACAAAGAGTGGAACAAGCACCTAGGTATATAATTGCATTCCAAAGCCAACAGCATAAGATATGCACATTGAAGACTATTGACAAAATATAAAAGATGCATCAAAATTCTCTCCATAGAAGTCCGTGATACGAGAATCAGTTTGTAAAACACAATTAATGAGTTGGGTGTTTGCGCACGTATTGTAACTGACCTGGGAACAAAGTGAGAAAATGTGACTATCTGACTGCAGGTTCTCTGGATCTTCTCAATCATTGTATGATTCTTTTCATTCATTGCATCAAAAAACAATGCTAGTGAAGTGCCTTCATTTGAAAGATCTCCAGGCCATTTGCATGCATGGAAATCTTTACACACCTGCCATTGGCCATAATACCAATTGGTTCAATTCCATGAGTTTTCATTTTCAAATTACCGCACTCAGATAAGCAAATGAAGTTACAAAATAACCAAAATAATGTTTCCGTGTTAAACAAATGAAAATAAAAATCAAGAACCAGAAAACTGCCCCCTTGACCAATAGTCAGAGCGTTAATTGAATCAGTACCAAAGTCTCAAATATCTACGATATGACTAATCATAAATTGAAAGGATTCAAAAACAGTACGAAGACACAATAATAATCTCGAGTCTTCATCAAGCACAATTAAATTACCATGCGTGAACATCTAAACTAAAGTAACTGACTGGGAGAATTGTTCGCTCATTAAAATTCTTTCACCAATTAATATAATAAGAAAAGAGATGGAGAATTAGCTATACAATTAATATTTCACCATAGGCATAAATAAAACATTGAAATTTCAGAGCCCAACTCTACATGAAAGAAGACTTCTTATTCCATCAAAACAAGTCTTGAATCAGTGCTCTAGGTAACCTTCTATAAGAAATCAACGAAACACGAAACTTGAAAGAGTACACAGACAAGTTGAAAAGATACAGCCCACCTTAAAAGAACCAAAAAAAGAAATAAGAAATGCAAAAATTACAAGGGCTGGAGGACAAAAGACAAAAAATTAGAGCTCTAGAATATTGAAAGATATTGGCGACGATTATCCGCGATAAGAATGACTAATTTTATTGTCATTTTCTATGGGCATGATTCAAAAGAAAAAAAGCCAATGAGCCCATTGCAAGAACCATGAATAATAAAGGAAAAGACTATCAGGAAACTATACCAAAGACTGAAATTAAAACTAGCTCTAAAGACTCTTACTAGGGGAAAAGAAAGTGAATCACCATCTCCAGAGATGGAATGCGGATATCCTGTATGTCCACTTCTCGATCAAAGCTCTGAAGCAAAAACATCAAACAGCCGACAAGGACAAGCATCAATGTCACTAGAACCGAAAGCTACAAAAAGAAAGTAACAGTCGATCACTCACCTCATGATACCAAGAGAACAACGGAACGATTCCCAATCCATTCAAGATCGTCGGATTGGTATCAATTCCAAGAGCTCTACATGCATCAAGAAGTTTACTCATCTTCTCAAGAGAATCGAGCTGGGGAAAAAAAGGTGTGTAATGTAATAGCTAAGAAGGAAAATCTGCTGAAAATCACAATGTATGGATAATAAAAACTGGTAAATCAGCCTGAAAAGATAAAAACTAAGAAATTACGAGAGAATTAACAGCAGGAAACCTAACCTCCGACAACTTACATAAATGTCTCCCTCCCGACGGCACCACAGATCGTGATTCCCAGGGACAAAGAAGACGCGCTCGAATCTATCCTTCAACGAAGCCATTGTTGAGACAAAATTACTTATGGTCTCGGCCACATCTCCGGCGACAAGAAGAACATCGTCTCTATATTTGACCGAAGACAAGGAGTGAATCCAGTTCATATTTTCCTCATAATCCGTATGCAGATCGGAGAGAACGAAGACTCGCAGGCCATCGTCTTCTCCGAGTGCAGACGGCAGAATCTGAGGCCTGGCAACACCGCAACATTTCAAGTTTGCGCCTCTCTGATTTTTGCATAACGCTGCGAGGATCAAAGGGCGATTACGACGGCCGAGTTTTAGGGTAAAGTTCGAGCAAAAAGGGACAAACGTCGCCACCATGTGCAGTGTGGCGATTGGCCGTCCGACGGCCTTCGTGAAATTTGCAGAGTCGGGATTCTTGCCTTTCGTCGGAGTTAACAAAATTTGTGCCTCTCATTAAAATATGGATAAAATGTTAAATGTGACGCCTAAAATTAAATAAAGGTTCGGTTGGAGCTCATAAAAATAAAATAAATAAATAAAGTTTGGTTACCATTTTGCTTTTCAAAGTCAAATTATTAGCTATTAGCAATAATACTGATGGATTTTGATGGCTTGAGTGATAAACTTCTGATAGAGGTTTGGAGGTATATTAGGATAACCTATCTTTTCGAGTTGAGACACGCGAGGGCATGTCTCATGAACTCAATCGCCTCCTCTAGGCCCATTTTTGTCCTAGGACAATATTTAGGCTCAACATCTGGCTTGGCCAAGGCCGAGGTCAAGGTTGTGCAACTTTTAGCCCAAATCTTGTTATCTTTTGAGCCATGTCACTTATCTTCCTATTTTATGTTTCGCAGTTCAAAATCATCCCCAACAAGAGTGGTACCATATATATCTATATATATATATATAGAATCCAAGCTAACACTTTCAAAATATTTAAATAAGTTCATTCATAGATCATTTTTTACCTATTTCTTCTCGAGAGTTGGAGTTAAAAAATTTAAGGTAAAAATTAATACAATATTTTACAACTAAGAAGCAAAAATAATAATTGTGCCACTAAAAACAACAATAGTTTATAACATATTATATCCATTTGTTTGCAATTTTGCATTTAAAACAATTTTTCTAAGGATCGTTTGTCTTTTGGGAATGAAGATAACTAGAATCTTAGATGCCCAAAATTATAGACATATAGAATTATAGATGTCTTGTTGGGTTTTATGTCCCAAAACTAATAGTTTGTAAATTTTTTTAGCTTATTCTCAATAAAATTGTTATCGATATTTATTCAGTAAAGTTGTTATTGAATATATGAATTGCATTTATTCAATAACAACTCTACTTAATAAATCTCTAGCTATAGGTTGTATACTTAGACTTTATGTATAGACATAAAAGTAGATCACGTTTAGGTAATAGCCAAAACGGTCTATAATATAGGAATAAGATTGTATACCTTATCCTAGGGATACTATGGATGCGACCCACTTTGTATTTGATACAGACAATGTGATCCTCTATTGTTCATGTGGAGACATGTGAGCGAGGGTATCCTATACAATGAGTTTGCATAAGACCGAACCATGAAATAATCACTTTTACCTTACAACACTGTTTAATGTTAAAAATGATTATTTCAACCTGATGACCTAGGTAACTCAATCTTAATCTTGAGCGAACTATGAACTCCTGTCTGTTTGAGATTATTTAATCTACATAGGTGAGAGTGGCCCGAGTTCGCCGGCTCAATATGCCTCCCATTTTAGGGATAAAATCAGACAGATAGCTTGGGACATAGTCCTACAAGATGGGATTCACTCCTACCTATTATTAGGTTAGTAGAAAAGTTGTTTCCTTAAGTACTGACTGCAGGACTTGAACAAGGGGCCCCGCCTTCTCATTGGCTTGAGAGGTACTAGATTTGGTGGTTGGACCACAAACCAATTATTCACTAGAGGATCAGCAGGACTTAAGGAACGAGTTGTAATTACAGGGGTAAAAAGGTAATTTTGACCTAGCTGTAATTATGAATAACTTGTGAATGATCAACTTACTTATTAGTGAAGTGTCCCAGTAGTTAATAAATGTTAATTAACTAGGTTAAAGAGTTTAATCGGTTAATTTCGAATCATTGGAGTTCATGATCTGTAGGTCCATTAGATCCTCTTGTTAGATCATGTACTAAACCCTAAAATAGTGTGTTGAAAAAATTTGAAACGTTCGAATTTAGTTGATGAGCAAATTTTACAGTTTGATCGTTTAATTGTGAATTATATGAAATTGGAGAGTTAGAAATATTTAGATGTGATTTAAATATTTTTTAAATGAATAGAGATTCATTGGATTGAAAATTGCCGGAAAAAGTGAAAAAAATAATTAATTTAATATAATTAATTATATTTAAAAAGTGATTTTAGAAAATTAATTTTAAATTAAAACCAATTTGTGAAATTGGAATATCCCACTAATGCATGGTGGTAGGATGTGGGATTCATGCAAGACCTTCATCACCTTCTTCATTCCACCTCCAAATTGAGTGAGTTAATCAGCAAATTTGTTGTCAATTTGCATGCTAATTGGTTGTGCATGGTTTCTTCTTTAAATAGAAGAAAGGAATTGAGAAGAAAGGTTAAGCTTCTTAATCAATTTCTGCTGAAAAACTCATCTACTCAAAACTCTCCAAAATAGTTGCTCCAAATTCAACCTAATTTGAATCTCACAATCTGTTCTAAAGTCAGAGAATAACAAAGAAGACTTTTGTGGTGGTCCACAAAATGTTCGTGATCAGAAATTCAATGGAATTTGATTCAATTTTATGCTACAACAAGTAAGTATTATTTCTCTGTTTTTCCGGTTTTAGAATAAACATGTTTAATCTTCAAAATTGATGTAGTTAGAGTGCTTTAGATCCTAATTGCTTCCATTTTTACGTTGCTAACTCATTTACCGAAATCTTTAGATTACTATGTTTGTTTTGTAGGAATATTTTTACAATTATCTGAGAATATTTTCATAACTATGTTTGTTTTGTAGGAATTCTACCCGAGAATATCTTAAAGTTACATAATGTTCTAAGAATGTTCTTACGACCATTTATTAATTT
This sequence comes from Citrullus colocynthis, assembly GCA_031780015.1. Lineage (NCBI taxonomy): Eukaryota > Viridiplantae > Streptophyta > Magnoliopsida > Cucurbitales > Cucurbitaceae > Citrullus > Citrullus colocynthis. The sequence continues at coordinate 236,679 of QLSR01000600.1, read as the reverse complement.
ATAATTAATTTAATATAATTGAATTTATATACCGTTTTTGCTTTTATCAACTTGAATTTCTTTCTAAATTAAAATAATTTATATTGTTTTTATATGTTATTTTCTCCACAAAATAGTATATCATGATTTAAGATTTTTTTTAATAAAATAAATATTAATTTGAATATCTTACTAAAAAATAATAAGAATTACGATATAGCAAGTTGCCAGTATTTAATATAATGCAAATGAAGATTAATATATATATAATTTTAAAAAATGAAGGACAAAAATGTAAAATGAGCATGCCCTCAACTTGAGAATCTAGAAAATCCATGTTTAAGAGGGCATCTAACCATCTGTAAGGGTATCTTAGGATGCCTGAGAATCATCTAACAATATTGCAAAACAAATACAGTAATCCAAATACCCACTCCATGGAAATCTAGAATGTCTGCGAAACAAACCGCTCCTAATACTAATTATCTTTTAGGTTTAAATACTACTTTGATTACTGTACTTTTGGCTTTGATTCATTTTGGTCATTCTATTTTCAAAATGTTCATTTTGAAAATAGTCTATTTTAATCCTATACTTTTAACTTTGGATCAATTTGGTCTTTGAAATTTTAAAAAGTGACCATTTTGATCTCTTAAAAATAAAATAAAAATAAAAATGAAAGGACCAAAATAATCTATTTTAAAAGTATAAGGATGAAATTAAACTAAAATTAAAAGTACAAATATCAAATCAAATATTTTGGAAATATAGAGACTACAATACTCAAAATTTAAATTATGAAAACTAAAATGGAAAATTTTTAAAGTCTACCCACTAAAATGAACCAAAATAATATTTAAAGCTATGCTTTATTACATAATAGTTTAACAACCTCCTGTTTATTGGTATCCGATTGCTTGCAGGTTCTTTCGCGATGCAAGAGCGGCGAAGTTAATAAATAAATGCAGATTCATAGGTTCTCCCCATCTTCCACCTTGATTATTAAGAGGCCTCTTTATCTATGGAACTTGTCGATTAGAAGCTCTGTCAATGGTGGGTTCTTCGCCGAATCTCTTGAAACCTATTCGTTTATGCGCCACTCTGGAATTCATGGCAACAATTTCACCTTTCCTCTCCTCCTCAAGGCTTGCGCCAATCTTGCTTCGATCGGCGATGGCACAATGCTCCACGCTCACCTCATCCGTGTCGGGTTCGAATCAGACATCTTTGTTCAAACCTCGCTCGTCGACGTGTACTCCAAGTGCTCTGACTTGCCTGCTTCACGCCAAGTGTTCGACGAAATGCCTACAAGAAGTGTCATCTCTTGGAATTCTATGATTGCCGCTTATTCTCGTGGTTTTGGTGTTAATGATGCGTTAAAGCTATTCAGAGAGATGTTGGGGGTTGGGTTTGAGCCAAATTCCTCGACGTTTGTATGCTTATTGTCAAGTTTTGCGGACCCAACTCATGGATCTCTCTTTCAGGGGCTTTTGGTACACGGTTGCATTACCAAGTTTCAACTTCATAATGACACGCCGGTGGCAAATTCTCTTATGCAAATGTATGTAAACTTTGGTCAAATTGATTCTGCTTGCTCTGTTTTTTATGCCACTGTTGACAAGACAGTAATTTCTTGGACAATAATGCTTGGTGGTTACTTGAAAGCTGGGGTTATTGCCAAAGTATTCGACATCTTTAGTCAAATGAGGCAAGATAATGTTGTATTGGATAGATTCGTTTTTGTAGATATAATTTCCTCTTGTATACAACTAGGAAATTTGTTTTTAGCTTCTTCACTTCATTCCCTCCTCTTGAAAACTGGGCTGAATTATGAGGATCCTATTGGCTGTTTGCTTATTAGCATGTATTCAAAATGTGGAAACCTCTTGTCTGCTCGAGCAGTATTTGATTTGTTATCTGAAAAAAGCATTTATTCATGGACATCAATGATAAGTGGATATGCCAATTCCGGGTATCCCAAAGAAGCATTACGTCTATTTACAATAGCAACACAAAATAATATTAGACCAAATGGAGCAATGCTAGCTACTGCAGTTTCTGCTTGTGCTGAATTAGGATCATTGAGCATGTATAGGGAGATTGAGGCATTCATACAGCCGAACAGTGTAGCATCCGATTGTCAAGTTTCGACATCGTTGATACATTTGTATTGCAAATGTGGAAGTATCAAGAAGGCAGAAAAAGTTTTTAACAGTATGATACACAGAGACTTGGCAGCTTGGAGTTCCATGATGAATGGTTACGCTATGCATGGGATGGGAGAAGAGGCAATAAATCTGTTTCACGAGATGCAAAGATCAGGAATAAAACCAGATGCTTCTGTTTATGCAAGCATTTTATTGGCTTGCAGTCATTCAGGTCTAGTGGAAGATGGACTGAAGCATTTCAAGAACATGCAATTGGATTTTGGAATAGTACCTACCGTGGTACATTACACTTGTTTGGTAGATATTCTAAGCCGTGCTGGTCATCTAGAATTGGCTTTGAACACAATTCAAGAGATGCCTACCCAATTTCAAGCTCAAGCTTGGGCTCCTTTTCTCAGTGCTTGCAGAACTTATTGTGATGTTGGACTTGGAGAGGTTGCAAATAGAAGTATATTATGTTCAAATCCTAGAAACCCAGTAAATCATGTTTTGATGGCTAATTTATATACATCTATGGGTAAGTGGAAAGAAGCAGCTACACTGAGAAGTTTGATTGCTGATAAAGGTTTGGTCAAAGAACCAGGATGCAGCCAGCTTTAAATCAATGGCTCTTTCCATATAATTATTGGGGAACTCCATTATTGCTCCATTGATATATACAAGTAAAATGAGCTAATCTTCGGAAAGCTTTGTAATTTGATGTGGAAAATGACGAGGGGTAGCTTGAAAATGAAGGGAACGGATAAGTTTGGATGCTGGCGGCTTTGAAAAGCTTTGATATTCATATGAGAGGTCGGCTCTCAGCCTCATAAACCATCTTACGATGCAATCGGGTACTGCTTTGTGGTATGAATAACCTGCAAGGCTATCATATTTGCTGTTGCTTCAATATTTGAATATAAGATGAATGCTATCATGTTTTGGTATTTGAACATAAGTCAGAGTCAGGCATCTTATAGGGCAAGATGATAGTCAACCACTTCCATCAATTGATTCTAGTTCTTCCTTGTGATAGAGCAGCAGGATTTGCTTGCTTGATGAATCCGGAAGCTTAAAGTTACACCTGGCCAATCTGTGTTCATTTTTTGTTGATAAAAGGGAGATCGTTCCTTCTACCTCTACAAAAATTGCTTAGAAGTTTCAAATATTTAAAAATCAGAAGATTCTCATATGGTCCTAGTTTCTATGAAACTGAAGATTCTTACCTGGGGTTTCCTTGCAAGTGCGGTTCTTGTTCATGTGAGGACTTTTGAAACTAATTAAAGAAGAAAAGAAGAGGTCCAATAAATGCTGGAGACAAAGATAGGCAAATTTTTGTCATTGGACTTCAATTATGGTACGTTTTCTCCCCAGTTACCCTCCATTGCTTCACTTGCAATTTTGAAAATTGACTTTTGACATCACAATCCACTGTTTTTCTTCCAATATGTATTAGTTTATTTCTCACGTTCTACTATATGTGACAGAGGAAGGGTGGATTAGGGAGAAAGATTGGGTAGCCTCAAGTTCCAAACTGGCAGAGAAATTAAAATCCAATAGAATTAATGTCTCTCGATTTTAAAAACAAAATACAACACCTTTTATTAAGAGATTGAAAGGGACTAATGCTCAAAGATACAAAACTCCGAAAGGAGGTGAAAAGAAAGGGGCCAAAACAAAAAGTAAACAGTACGGCCATAGCGGTAACAAAGAAACATAAGCTTTAAAATTTTGAAAGGCATAATAGATGCAAATAAATATCTTGAATTGGAAAATGAAAATCCTTGCAAGCTTCTTAGAGAGGGAGCACTATGAAGAAGACTTTTAATCAAGCTGAATCAAATTTATCATGCGTAGAATTTTAGAAGATGGGTTGATTTCTTTCCATTCATAGCTCAAAATGGAAAACTTTTTGACGGCAATAAGTACCACATAGAAGCTGAAAGCACTTCCATTCAAAGAATTTGAAAAAAAACCCATTAGAGATCGAAGAAGGCAAATAACATAAACCAACACTTTTGAGAATATGAACATTCAAAGAAAGTGTTGTTAAGAGATTCCCTACCTTTAAACAAAGAGAGCAAGCTGATGGCATAAGACATTGTGAGAACTTTTTCTACAAGATTTCAGAGAAATTGAGGCTGCCATTAAACACAATGCATATAAGATTATTTGTTGTCTTTGAACTCTCTCTCCATCTTTCAGAAACCTTCTAAAAATAAGAAAACCAAACCAAACCGTTTGGATGAGCAACATAAGAAATAGTTAGAACCATTAAACCAAGGATCCTTCCAAAAAAAGAAAGAAAACTCTTCGATTGGCCACTTCATTTAACAACCTTTCTTTCAAGAGAGTTAGGAAAACATATATCTTAAAAGAATACAGAGAAAAATTACTTTACGTATTGATAAGCCCCAATTATTCGATGTACCCTATGGCTAACAAATGTTCATGAGGGCTAAGCTGTAATGTATCTATACAGAGAAAAATGTTGATCTAACCCATAAAAACAACAATATCACATTTAAGGATTTCCTATGCCCAGGACTGGACCAATACAATTTGAATTACCTAGCTCCACCTGAATCGAACTCTAGTATTGAGAAAGAAAACAATGATTGCAAGATTTGTACTATGGCGGTTGCTTAAGTATTGTGAGTTTGGAAGAAACGGAGAACCGTCATTTGCTCTCAGAATCACATGCACATTTTCTGCCGCTCATCTTCAAATATTGAGGTTTCGTAATTTATGGTCCTCGCATCTTCTCAACAATGTTCCTACTCTTTTCTTCAATATTACGTCTCTTTTCTTCTAGTTTCTCCCCCATCTTCTTCCCTATTTCTAGCATTCTCGCTCTTCTTCCTATTCTCCTTGGCTTTGCCTCATCTTCTTCGGCGTTATGATTTTCCTGCTCAGATGATAAGCTGCTTATAGACCTAGATGGTGATTGATTCTCTTGGGCGAACTCTCTGTTTTGCTGGAAAATTTCTACTGCTTGGTCATTTTCTAATAAAGGGATTTTCATTTCATTTTCGTCCGATGTCTTTTTTGTAGCTGGAGCTGGATTAGCAGTACTTGATGAAGGCTTTGATGCATTTGACAAGTCAGAGTGTGGTTGAGAAGATTCAATGTTCTTAGGTCTTTTATGCTCAATGCTCTGTTGGTCTGTGGAGGTGGTCTTACTGGCTTCAGATCTATTTTTGGCCTCAACAGGATGTGATCTTTGATTTTCACATGAAGTTTTGTTCTCAGAAGCTCCTTGGTTAAGCCACATAAATGGTGCAACATCCCTTGGAACCCAGTCATCCTTCTCTGCCATCATAAATGGGATGTAAATACTTTCACTGTTGGGGAGCACTAAAGTATCCCTGATCACTGCCTGCAAAGTTAATCGGTAACAGTGGCAGTATCAGCAATAGTTACACAACAATATTGCTCAATTTCTTAAATTCATCCGACTATGCTTAAGAAACTTGTATTTTTCCATAGCAAAATGACTATGAATCCTATTTATCAGGTATGTACAATAATTATAGAAATATCAAAGTGAGCATAACTCAGTAGTTATTGAGTTATTGACATGCACTCATTTATTAGAAGTTCAAATTCCTATATCTCCACTCGTACTAAAAAATACGATGATTATGGAATGTTGCGAATGCTAACAAATTGACATACTTGAGGCCTGATTTTCTATTTGAAACCATCCAATGTGATTCTTTCTTATCATTTACTTCCTCCCTTTTAATATGAAACAAAAATATCCTGACACAGTTTCTTTTGGTGACTTCCACAAATGTCTGTCTGATTCACCATGCTCTACATGAAAAGCTAACATCCCAGCCTCTTAATGCTCGTGTGACACCAACTCTAAAATCTTAGGATCTCAATCACAAGAGAACTTATAAAGAGAAATTACAATATGCTTTTGAGAGGATTATCTCTATCCTACAATCTACCCATTATGGATCGCTTCTCCAAAATTAAGCCTAGTTTCCTCTATTTACAACCAACCAAGTAACTTTTAACAAACTACCAAACAATTGCCGTTGTGCCACTGCTAATATCCCAATAACATTGTCAATATTTTCACATTAATACTCTTAACAACGTCGCGAGTGATATAACATAAACATATTTATATTCATAAAACAGTGGAGAAACATATCCCATCATGTTAGGAAACACATCTCCATACCTTAAGCCGATTGTTCAAAAATTGAGCAACATGTGCACTAGTTATCTTATGGTCCCCAAACGATGAATCCAAGCGCAACTCCAAATAAGGCATGGATGTAAAACTGTACCATAGCTGATCAGAAGGAGGCGGCTTTATATGTAACCGAAGTGTCCCTCGAAGAGATGCAATCTTTATTACCAAAGAGATCGGCACCTATAAATTTAAAACCAAAATGAGAAAAGTATTGAAGGGGCTAACTTCATGCATCCAAGACATCTAACACAATGGCTCTTCTATATTTATATATTTTTTTAATCTGTGAGTGTTGGACCAACTTATGTGCACATCGACTAATCTCATGGGACAACCCGCTTAACCCTAAAACATTTGAGTGTCAAGGAAACTCGTAGAATATTAATTCCTAATTAGGTGGCCACCATGAATTAAACCCATGACCTCTTAGCTAAAGTCTGTGTCTCATTTTTTATGACTAGGTCAACCCATGATGGTTAATGGCTCTTTTAGTTTCAAGATATACTCCTACTTAATTCTCAAGTGCATAAATTCTACAAACCTGAGAAACCTGTTTAGCAATGGAATTCATTAGATATTTCCACCTGGATCCACTGGAGGATGAGGACGTGGGGTTCTTACTGTTTCCTGACCCACCTGCAACCAAACATTGTATTGAACTTCGAACTACTCAGAAAATATATTTGTCTAGCATTTTCAGGATGAGAATATAATTGAACCTAAAATCAGAATTGTAACTGCATATCTGTTTGACGGTGTACATCATGGCAAACAAAAGTCACTAGGTTCCAAATTTCCAATTAAAGAAAACCTTAGATCGAAGCCTTTCGTAAAATAAGAGTCAGCAAACAGAGTAAAAAAGTAAACAGTGTATTAATAGATCATAGCGAAAACTACCTCTTATCTAACTTGTAACTTTATCAACTTCACTCATTTGATTATAACTAACTATATCCATTTCAATACCGCCTCATAGACAAACTAGAAATTTAGTTACCCTTACCCATTTAATACTTTCAAAGTTCAAAAATTCCAAATACAGAATTTAGCTTGCAGATATGTACAGATATACGAAGACCATTTTTTGACTGAAGTTTCTAAATTTTAGGTCTCCTAATCACTTCCGATATTATCATTATATTCATTTCACCTTTAGATGATCTTAGGTCATCTGGACTTTGTGCAAGCAATACGGTCAAAGTAAGTAGAAACATAAGCAAAAAGCAATTTAGGTTATCAATTCATGAGGATATCATATAACACAAATATATCATGAAAACCATCTGTTGGTTAATCAGTCACCTTCCTCGTTCTGGTCTGTTCCTTCAGAGGTACTGAGCTGCTTTCCAAGATAATCTTCTAGAAATGAAGAGACCTCCCCAACATCAGTGGAATCAGATTTTGAGTCTACTGCGCTTTTTTGAAGATCTAATTCATGAACTTCAATTCTAGTTTCGATGTCTAAGGCAAAGCCCCCAGAGTATTCAAAATCGACCTCCAAGGCCCATACCTCATTCAATTCAAAAGGAAGAACCCTAATAATATTAATATTGGGCGGGAGGTTTCCAGGATGAACTTTAGTACAGATAATTTCGCCAATGTAACTTGGAGTCCTCATCTTGGACAACATCCTCTGCCATGAGAAAAAAAAGTAAAAAGACTCTTATTAAATTGCAAGAACTAAAACAGTAACATTGCATTTATTCCAAGAAATGACAGTCCAGAATGATAATATCCTAATCATTCAACCATAAATGACTTATACAACATCTACAAGTTTTGCAGTTGACACCATTATTGAGCGAATAAATATGCGTTCCTCATTTTCCCAGTTGAGACTTTTCCAGTAACAAATAGGTTTGTATTTAAGGATTAAGTTCCAAATATTCATCAAACAATAGAAGAAAGAAATGACAGGAGTATGTTTGGTACTTAAGCACCTTGGAGAACCACACCCCAAAAGCTAGCTATTGTGGTGGGAGAGCCAAGCCACTTAAGTACCACACTGGTCATCCCATTCTAATCAATGTGGGACAACGGTAGCCCATACTACCTTGGATCCTATCCCCAGAAAGCCGACGTCCCAGCGGCTACTCCGACGGTACTTCACTCGGCCACACCCGGTTAGAATCCTCCACCAGTTCCACTCTGGAACATCAACAACCGGTTTTGATACCATTGTTAGGTACTTAAGCACCTTGGAGAACCACACCCCAAAAGCTAGCTATTGTGCTGGGAGAGCCAAGCCACTTAAGTACCACATTGGTCATCTCATTCTAACTAATGTGGGACAAAGATAGCCCATATTACCTTGGTTCTTAACATAGTATTAAAAACTGAAAAAAATCATCTAAATGCCTTGACACTCATAAATTGATTCAACATGCCAAAAAAAAAAAAAAAAAAAAAAAAAAAAAAAAAAAAAAAAAAGGAAAAGAAGAAAAAGGATCTCAAGACATGAACCTGAATTCGATCATGTAAGGATTTCATTAGCCCTTCATTGCTTGTGGCGTCAAAAAAGAATCTTGATATCAACAAATTCCAACAAAGCGTTCCTTCATCAGTCCAGAATCTGTCATCAGTATCTGCGTCAGAGATAACAGAGGCATGACTTTGGCTAATTGAATGAGTCAAGGTTGGTGGGGCTGCCATATCTTCCTCAAAGAAGCTTTTAGTACTCTGCACCTTTGGAATTCCCCTTCCTAAGCCCGCTGATGAAATAAAATCTGGACTCGGATGAAACCTCTCACTAAACTTTTTTTCTTCACGCAAAGAAGAAGAAGCATTTACTTTGTAGTCTGAAGCAGCTTTTGAAGTCTTCTTTGCCAGCTTTTTGAAAAATTGTCGGACCTTTGAAGGAGGAGCGTTAGGCTTGATCTCCTTATCTGTTGCTTCAGCATAGCACCCTGTAGAGGGCTTCATAAATGAAGGATACCCAGTACTCAATGAAGAGATATAACTTTGGAACTCTTTCTGCAATTTAGCAAACCACTGCAATCTTTCTTTGTCAACACATGAAGCTAAACGGAGGGCTTTACACCATGATTCCTTCTCCCAGGAAGTCTCAAGAAAAATGAAAATTTTTTTACTTTCATTATAAATTACAGAGGCCTTATTTTCCAATTTTAAAGGGAACCTTTTCACCCTGAAATTTAAAAGATGACGTCTGAAATTCAGAAGAAGAATCAAAGGAAAAACTTATATTCTCATTATATACCTAAAAGTCAAATTCCATAATGATGTCAAGTATCCCACTCTAACACAGCAGAAAAGATTTCCAACAGGTTGAAACCATTAAGGACCCATATAAATTCAAACAGACAACAAAACAAATATCTGCACTTTCCATACATCAAGAATATCAACATTTTCATAGCTACATCATGCAGCCTTTTCAAAAAAAAAAAAAAAAAAAAAAAA
>QLSR01000600.1:179410-221297 GCA_031780015.1 Citrullus colocynthis | reverse complement strand
ATAGGGTACCTGAATCAAGTTGAAAACGGAAAAAAAAAAAAAAAAAAAAAAAAGGAACTACTAAAAGGAAACATGAAGAGAGGAGAATTAAAGAAACAACAGCAAAGAAGCTCTTGCGTAAATCGGTCGATAGAGGAAGGCGATTTTTACCAAGAAACAGCCATCCAACTAGCTGGAGAAAGATCCACACTCCTAAGTGTAGTTAGTGCAGGATAAGTTTGAGATAGCTCTGTTATCTGAAATGAAGATTGTCCAACATAAGCAAGGAAGAAGATTTTGATAATATCATATTACACTTCTTCTATGCTCTATGTATAATTCCACCTAATCTTTTCATTTGAATATCAAAACTTTCTTAAGATCTTCTATCCAACGCTTACCAACAATGAACTGTTAAATTTGAAAACATTATGAGAAATTCCTTTTGTAACATCAACAACAATGAAGATCTATTTAAAACAATAGACTAAAGATCTACCTTGTCCATGAAAGGCACTCTCCAATAAGGAGAAGACATCTCCATATACTGTAAAGAGAGGTATCCAAGCTTTTCCCTCAGCGGCCATGATCCCTCCTGCTCGATGCTCGAATCTTCAGAAACCGCATCCCATGTTCTGCTGGAGTTGTTGCTCAGGGATCTTGACAGGTTATCACTCCAGCTATCGTCGCTCCAAGAATCGCTTTCACATTCTGCCATGTCACTATCATATCTTCGGTTTCTACAAAGAGGAATCGAACAAATATAAGCTTAGGTGCAATGCAATGCAAAGCAATCACAACTAAATTGCATATAAAAAATTTCCCTTTAAAACCAATACTAATCTTAATGAAGATTGTAAACAACCATTTTTCAAAGAGAAACAGAGTTTTCCAACTTCAAAGGCAGCAACATAAAACGAAAGTTGCTTCTGTATACCTGGAAGGAGCAACAGGCTTGCTTGTGTAGATCTGAATTGCAGACAGATACGGCACGTAGAACTGCGTAGCAGTTTCCGAACCATTCAACTGTATCGGGATCCCAGCACCATATGCACTCCACTCATCGTAGTAATCCCACAGCTCGCCGAGCGTGAAGTATTGAATGGCATCTTTATCGGGCTGTTGCCACTGACTATTGAGATCATTAAGGCAGCTCTATACGAAACAGAAAGCTGTTAGGTTCAGAGAAAGTAAGATAGAAACATATTACATTCTCACTAACAAAAGGATGAAATGTAGAGATATCAGAAATGAATAAGCAAAGAAGACTAAAAGTCAGTCATAGCCCATTTTGAATGACTGCAGTCTGCACAAGAGAAGATCAAGCTGGCAACCATAGATGGAAACAAAATGGAGCAAATCATGATTTCCTTTTTCCATTTTCACATCAGAGAGGCAAATTCTACTCTACTGGAGCAAATCATCATACAGCAGAATGATGCCTGAAGTGAGAAACTTCTACATAATTTTTTCTTTGAAAAAAAAGTTCAGATTTTTTACTAGTTAGAACTTAGTAAAACAGCAAATCATGCTTAGTTCTCACGTTTGTGATAATCTTCCTTCCTAATAACTTTGTAAATCACCACTAAACACAAAATCTTAAGATAAAGCAATAAATTTAATTTTACATTACTCCCTCCCTTAAGCTCAAGCTCTAGAATCTTATCAAATATTAAGCTCAGATAAAATGAAATTATAAATGTTCGAACGCTTAGCACTAAATCTAAAAAGTTAATTTGATAGATTACGGTAAATTTAATCATATATAACAATCCTCTTAAAAAAAAAGAAAAAAAAAAAGCTTTGATTAGAGAAATAATGATGGGCAGAGAAAACAAGTGGAGCCAACTGAAAACTAGTCAAGTAAGTATTATGAAGAATGTTTAATTTACAAGTTAAAATAATAATGAAATCATGACAACATTTTTTAAGCATATCACGACAACATATGATGACCCATAACTTCTGTCGTCTGTGGATGAGTATGAATGAAATTTAATTTATAAAACTCTTTATTTATGGAAGGGAAAAATAGAACTTTAAACCAATCAAAATGCCACGTGACGCGGGGGGGAAGACTTCTAAAGATGAGGCATTTGATAACATCTTATATGTCGTTTCTATTTAATTTGGGCCCAGTTTCTTAGGCACGTTACTTTATGGCCATTCTTGTAGGGTAATTTCAAAATTAGAGTTATTTTTGTTTTTGTATTTTTAAGCAAACGACAAAAAATAGGAAATTTTGAAGATAAGGTGGGGGCGGCTTCGACCCAGCACTAAATTTTCTTATCTGTCAATTAGTTTCAAAACATTTGTGCTTTAAAAATTAGTTTCTAAAATTTCATTATATTTAGGATTAAGAGAAGAGACAAGAACAGGAAGGCCCTTTCATTTTCCGTTTTTTTTTTTTTTTTATATATATGTTTTTTACGAAACAGTAGTTTAATAAATTATATCCAAAGTCTTATATTAAGATTTAAATACTACTTTATGATGGTTTTTATTTTGGCTTCTAAATATTCTAAATATTCATTTTGGTTTCTACCTTTCAACTTTAGTTCATTTTGTTCAAGAGACTTAAACGGTCATTTTTTAAAATACAATGACAAAAATATTCTAAAATTGAAAATACAAAGATTCAAATTAATATTATAGAAGTACAATAACCAAAATAAACTATAATAACCAAAATAAACTAAAGTTTAAAATCGTAGGTACCAAAATGAACATTTTCAAAGTAAAATTACAAAAATGAACAAAAATTAAAAATATGGAATCAAATCAGTATTTAAACTAAGGCTCTCTTTTTGTAAGACTAATTTCATCCCACTTTATTATCTAATTCTTTTAGTTTTTAAAATTTAACTAAAAATTCGACTATTAAATTTTGAAAAAAAATGTAAATAATTATAAAAAATATGAAAAAATAGACTTAATTTTTTACCAAAACTAAAAAACGAAATAGTTATGGAAACGGGTTTAAATATTTATCTTATCACTACAAATTTCGCCCCCTCGAGAAAGAGAAGGAAAAAAGAAATACATGTTGAATGGAAAATAATGGTTAAATATTGGTATAGAAAGAGGGAGGTATATTCCGAGTATATTCGGAGAATATAGGACCAGTCACCGTCTTAATGGGCCCAGAAGGGTAAAGACATCGGCCCATTAAGGGCCCATAGAAAATTGACATTGAAAGGCAAGGAGAGTGACTCAGCGAGTTTAAGGAAATTAGAAATCTATCCGCCACGTTTTGTATTATTCCGGACTCTTATTTTTTATGAAAAAAAAAAAAGAAAAAGAAAATCTCTCTCTCTCCTCCACACAAAATATCAAAAATATAATTAATATCTGTAAAAAATCAGAAATGGTAAGAAAATTAAGAATAGCCTTTTTTTTTTTCAACCCCTTTTTCAATTTAAACAAGAAAATATTACAAAGCTGACCGTGGAGGAATGGAATACTACAACGTCGATTGAAAAATGGGGGCATTTTAAATTGTTATTTTGTCGATTGGATTAAGATTATGGTGGAAATTGGAAAGAAAATTAAAATAAAAATAACCCAAACGTGCATCACATGGACGAGCATCGACAAATGCAGAAATAAATAAATGAAAAGTTATGGTGGGAGTTAGGGGAAAATGTAGGAATTGTAGTGAAGAATAAAGAATAATAAAACAATAAAATAAATAAATAAATAAAAACAAATTGTAAGAAGAAGAAACTTACCCGAGGAAGAGTTCGCCAAGGAACACAAGGAGTAACGCATTGAAGAAAGCGCTCCAAATTGGAAGAAGTTTTATGGTTACCGAAACTAAACGACGCCGTTTGAGCCATTGATTTCTCTTTCTTCTCGTCTTCTCCGATCGGAATTCCGGCTAGGTTTTTGGAAGAATGTGAGTTTTCCGGTGGTCTCAGACGAATTAGTTGAATTGAATATATAGAAAAATGAAAGAAGCACCTGATCGGGGAATCCGGCTGTTGAAAAAGGAAAGAACAAAAGAAATTGAAAAAAATAAAATTAAAAAAAAAAAAGGAAAAAGCAAATTCAGCGGCAGAGTCGTGGAATTGATTATAGAGAATGACAAGTGGAAGCAAAAGGAAAGGAAAAATCAAAGAGAGAAGAAGAGGAAAAACATACTCTTCAGCTCTTAATTAGCAATCAATCCTTCAGTCATTTCTCTTTCAGTAGATTTCCGAAATGGTAGAAGAAAGAAGCCATTGAAGATTTATAAGAAGAAGAAGGCGATCCAGAGATGAAGAAGACGAGGAATTGAGGATAACGCTGGATTTCGAACAGAAATTTTGACTGAGAATTTCTTTTTCTTTTTCTTTTTTCTTTTTTTTTTTTTTTTAATGTAAAATGTGAACTGAAAAGAGAGAGAAAGAGAGAAGCAGAAAGGGCATCTCAGAGGCACAGATTCATTGCATTATTTTAATCAGTTTATTGGGAATTAATTGAAGTAATTGGGTGAAGGAAACTGATTCTTTGGCTGTGCCAATAAATAAATGTCTGAGGAGATAAAGACGAGAGAAATTAATAAAATAAGTAAGGAATGGAAAATTAAATTATAATAATTTAATAAAGTTGGAGGGAGGAATGGGAGAGGACACAAAAGGAGGGGTTTAAAAAGGAATATTGTGTTTCTTTAGGGGTTGTTTTGGAAATAAGGAAAAAGTTGAGAGATTTTTTTGTTTTCGCCGCGTGTAGAAGGGACGCAGCGGCAAGGCGATGGAGGACACTGCTGAGTGATGCTACTGAGGGTTTAGCGAAGCAACACGTTTGCAATCAAAGGGTTCTATTGATAGGCCACTTTGACAACTCAATATCTTCTTTGTTTCCTTTGATTTTGGTTTCTTGTGTCTTTCGTGCCAACAAAAATACTCTTTCTTTTTTCCTATATTTTAAATTTAGTTTCCATTTCATGTTTTAATTTTTTCATTTTCATTCATGATTTTTATTTTTATTTTTATTTTTTTACTTTATTATCTCATTTCTATAAATGTTTTAAAAAATTAAATTAAAATTTTCAAAACTAAAAAAAATAGGTCATAGTTTGTAATTATTTTGTTTTTGTATTTGGTTTTTGAAAATTAAGCATATTTCTCTTTGTTTTGTTACATTGGTTTGCATCTTTTTTAAATACAAGAATTGTATTTTTAGTCAAATTTTAAAACAAAAATAAATTTTTAAAAATTACTCATTTAGTTTTCAAAATTTGACTTAGATTTTGAAAAAATTAGTAATATGTAAATAGTAAAACAAAAAATTTAGAGGTGGGAGAGGTGATTATAGAGTTAATTTTCAAAAACAAAAAACTAAAAACTAAAGTTCCAGTTTGGTAATCATTTGTTTTTAGTTTTTGTTTTAAAAAGTAAGCCTATAAAAACTAATTCTACCTCTAAATTTCTTTTTTTGTTGTCTAGTTTTTACCAATGATTTAAAAAATAAGCCAAATTTTGAAAACGAAAAAAGTGGTTTCTAAAAACTTGTTTTTGTTTTTAGAATTTGACTAAGAATTCAACCATTGTACTTAGAAAAAATATAAGATGTGAGAAATGTGGAGGAAATAGACTTAATTTTCAAAAACGAAATGATTACTAAATGGGGCCACATTTTTAAAAAGTTGTTTTTGTTTTTGAAATTTGATTAATAATTCAACTCTTGTACTTAACAAATATACAAATTATGGTAAAAAATTGAGAGGAAGTAGAATTACTTTTAAAAACCAAAAACTAAAAACGAAATAGTTACTAAACTGGCTTAAATTTTTATCATTGAATTTTAAGTTTTGTTTTTATTTAATAATACATTTCAATCTTTCTTTTAGCTCCCACCTTTCACTTTATGCTTATTTTATTTTTGTCTTTTGGCGTTAATTTTGTATTAATTAATTTGATGTAATTAAGATAATGAATTTTTTGTTACTTTTAAAACTAATTTAATTTAATTATTTTAAATTGATTCATTTACATTAGCATGAAATATAAAAAAAAAATAAATAAGTACTTATTGAAAATAAAGTATATAGTGTATCTTTCAGAACCCTGATTTGTCTAAAAAAAAACTTAGAGAGAGTAAATAAGATCAAAATATAACATTTTTAAAATTTATGAATCAAAATGAAAATTAAACTTAAAGCGTAGTTTTTAAAAATTTAGTCACTTTATAAAAACTAGACCCAAAATTTAAGAGTAGTATGATATTTTTTTCCTTAAATTTTAACATTTCTATTTTAAAACTGTGTTTGAAATTTAGTTTGAAGACGTTAAAAGTAATTATTAGAAGATTTTATTTGTTTTTAGTATTTAACAAAACTGATTTTAAGTTAATTTAAATAGAACCATTTTTTCAACTATGTTGGTTTGTAAAATTTAGTTGAGCTTACCTTAAAGATTAACTTTCCTAAAAATTGAATGTCTTTTCTAACAATATTTTATTTTATTCCACACTTCTTAGATCTAAATTTGAAATTTATCAAACCAGATTACTACAAATTACAACTAAAATTTATCATAAAGTACAATTGTTAACCATCATTTTAAAAGTTATAACGATCTCAAACTAAACATAGTTACAATCGTTTCAAGCTAAGCATAAACCTATAATTGCTCTATTCTTAATTTCCTATGTTTAAAATTTGTATTTGCTTCTCTACGATTCTTTTAGTATATTTTTCTTATTTTATGTACTAGTGATCGAATTGTTAGTTAATTATATGAACATGGAAATAAGTTTTTAGGGTTGTTTTATTGACAATCTAAATTTTAGACTTTCATTTGTACTAATTTAGTCCATAAATTTATATGAGTAAAAATATAGTTCGTGTACTTTAAAATTTATAACAATTTCATTGATTATATATATATATATATATTATATAATACTAGTCGTTCATTTTTGTTATGAAAAAACTCAATTTTCATAATTTATAAGTGCATTCAATCTCTTATTAGTTCCTATAAATAAGAAATTTAATTGTATCATACAAATATTAATCATAGTAGAGACTAAGATCATTTTAATACATAAAACAAAAAACAAAGCCATATTTATATATGGCCCTTGAAATTAACATATACTAAAAATATAATTAATTTTGAATTATCAAAAAAAAAAAACTATGTTTAGTCTATCTTGCCTTATGTTATTATTTTGAGAAATTGTATTGAATAACAACTTTTGGGATAATAAGTATATAACAACATTTTAAAAAATTTATAAATATAATAAAATAGATCATCACCAACAATATGGTCTATCATTGATAGTGATAGATCATAAGAGTCTATCACTTTGAAATAATTTTATATGTATTAATACTTTAAATTTAATTGTTATATTTACAACGTCTCCCTGTAAATTTTTTTTTAGTAAAATAGTTGGCTTTTTAAAGTTCAACTATATGAGTATATATTAAAACATTATATTTAACCTTTTGCTCGTGAATTGGTGTTGGTCGTTGCTATATTGTATTTTGATTGTGGTTTTAATCTTTATTATAATCTTTTGTTTTTAGTTTTAATATTTGCATTCGTACACTTTATTTTCTCGCTAAAATTTCAATAATCATTTAATATCCTCTTTTTATATCCGTATTTGATCTACATCCAGTATGCTTACATAGAGATACACTATTTATACGCAGAGATACACTATTTATACACAATATAATAATCTATAACTTGTAAATTTTTTAATTGTTATTTGTTAATTTTAGTTAAGAAAAAGTTAATCAATTTAAATTACTGTTTTATTAACACATGCTAAATTCTTGAACATGCATACTTGTGAATGCTATTTGACACATGAATTCAATCCGTTTATCTTAAAAATCCAACCCACCTATTAATAAAGTAAACCCTTTAAACAATGTGACTAACAATACTCTAAAAGATAGTTATTAATTTGATTAATCAAATCTATCTGTTAATGTATATAATTGGAATCTTCGTTATTATTATTATTTGAGGAAGAAAAAATTTGTGGCACCATCCAGATGGGCTTAATCTCTTCAACAAAGAAGAAGACTTCGAAAAAATAAAATAAAATTATCATTGAGCAGGTGAATAATTTTCAAACAGTCAGATTCAACCATGATATTCATTATATTGATAAAAAGAATGTTATCCAAACCATTACATATAGACATAGCTTCAAGAATCATTTCTATCGAGGATTTTAAATAAGTTTATGCCTAAAATATAGTACAAATCTAGGCCAAAACGATATACATAAATATTTCGAAACTAGAATGTATTAAAACGTGAGGCAAAGCCTAAAATTTAATATCTTGATTTTATCTAAATCATCGATGAAATAAAAGAATAAATAAATAAAGGCAAAAAATTTAATCTTGAGAGAATAATAAATAAATAAATAAAAAGAAAGGAAAGTTGGAAATTTCGATTCGTGTAGTAGTGCGCTACTTAGGTCCGTGAATATTATATTATGAATATATTGTTAAAATTGAAAATTAAAATAGGAAACTCTGAATTTTCAACACGTTTCCCATGCGGCGGACAGACAGTGGATGGCCGACCTTGACAGCTCTCTTGTCCTCTTATTCTCACTCTTTGTTTTATCTCCTTCAATTTTATCTCTTTAAATATTTTACTTTGAAAATTATTTTTGTTTCAATCTCATTAATCTTAACACATTACTCCTTCCCTAAATTGTAAAAATCATCTTAAAGTATGGTGGTAATTGCATTTATACTATAAACTTTCAATTCTAAAATTTGAGTCCTAAAAATTATATAAGTGTTAAAATTGAGTCGAATTGAACCTTCAAATTTACATAAGTGTATAAATTGCAACACTTGTATAAGTTTGAGCGTTTTATTTTTATCATTTGTGGATCCCATTTGTAGAATTATTGTAAACTTGAGAGTCCAATTTTAACACGTGTAACAGCTTAGGGGTCTAATTTTTACAATTGAAAGTTTGAGGACGTACTTGAAACTACCGGCATATTTTAAAGGTGGTTTTTGCAATTTAGCTTATGATTTTTATGGTTATATATATATATATATGGTACAACAATAAGAACAAATACAAAAGAATTTAAGACCTAGACAAATAAAAAAAAAAAAAGCAAAAACTATTTATGGAGGATGGTTTTCAAGTCAGATTTTTTAGATTTGAGATGATGAGTATGGAAAGCTAACACATGAACAATAAAATTATATTATTGTTAATTTTATTATATAATTAGTTAGTTTTGTAATGTATAAATATATTTAATTTATCAATATACATACATGAGAGACTTTATTAAACTTTGATTGCATTTTTTAAAAAAATATCATTATTATCTAATTACAAGGATGTAATGGTTGCACTTTAAAATTTAGTGATTAAATTGTGATAAATTTAATAGTACAATTTAGTGTACAATAAAAACATGTGAACCAACCGAATTTTTATGTATTTTAAGTAAGTATATGAATAGAAATCGTTAATATCTCTAGTCGTAAAAATAACTTTAAAATAAAAAAAAGGTTAAAAATTGCTCCTAATGTTAATATTTTGATAAATTTGTTTGAAGTTTTATTAAATCCAAAAAATGATTTTTAAAACAAATTATTATCATATTCTCATTTTTCCATATAGATACTCTCATTTTTCTCTCTTAGTTTTCCAAATCTTAGCTTACACCAATTTTCTCAACAATCAAAATTTTAAGTTACAACATAAAATCCCATACCTAAAAAAATTTCAAAATTAAAATCTTCCCTTAAAACATGCTAAAACACTAAATAGTCAAATAAAAAAAAATGTAATTGACTATTAACACACACTCAACTAATAACGTACAACTTTGTTACAACATTTAAGTCCTAAAATCTCTCGGTGATTCATTTATTCTCTTGCTTTTTATATAGTACATAATTCCTATACATTAAACGGAGGATGTAGTTTCAGTTATTTATGTATTTTAGATAAGCAAATGTCACACAAAAAGTGGGAGAGGAGAAAAAATATGGAAAATAGAGAAGTAAGATAATACTGAGGTTTTTTTAACTTTTTTTTTTTAATTTAAAGGTATTTTTTAAACTTTTGAAAGTTTAGGAGTATTTTTGACACAAAACATTAACTGTTTCCATCCAAAATTAACAATTAGGGTACATTTGAACTCATTTTAGAAGTTTAAGAGTATTTTAAAACTTTTGAAAGTTTAAAGATATTTTTGACACAAAGTTGAAAGTTTATATAATATAAATGATTCATATTTTTACCCAACTTTTGGAGAAAAAATAAAATTTTTAAAATTATATATATAAAACTTGAACTCCAAACATGTAATAAGGTTACAATATTCTTATTTGAGATAATATTTTAGTCAAAAATTTTGGTTTGACCAAGGTACTCATCGTGTTATATTTTTTTTTTGGAAAATATCAAACTTATACTCCTAAATTTTGTAGGTTGTTCATTTTTTTTAAAAGAGGTTCTTTTAATTAAAATTTTTAACTAATAATTGTATCAATTCATATTATAAACTTTTGTAAGTATATTAAATTACGTCTATTTCCTTTAGATTTCATTTGAAAATATCGTGTGAGACGTAGTTTGTTTCAATTGCATAAATTCTTAAACGTAAACAAACTTCTTCAAATATTGGACTAATAGAATGAACTATTATAATTGATGTATTGATGATTTTCAAAATTAATCATAATTGCGAGTCTAAATTGGTTCGTTTATGAAAATTTAAAAGTTTAATTGATACACTTTCGTAATCGATTAGTTTATGAAACTTCATAAATCTTATACAAGGTTTATGAAAACGGGTGATACACTTATAAAAGTTAAAGTTTTAAAATTGGTATAATTATTAGTTGGTGCCTTAATTGATACATGCCTAAAATAATATAGGTGTACAAATCCATATTTTTATTAAATTGAACTAAAAATGAAAATAATATTAAAAACAAATAACATGGGTTTAAATATGATTTTGTATGTAGTTCTAAGTGGACAAATAGTCTCATTTTTATTTTTTCAATTTTTTTTTTTTATGTAATTTCTATTGAAAAACACGTGAAATAAGAGCACTGTTGCGAATACTTTAAAATAATATTAAATTTTCTATTTAATTTTTTTATATTAATCCTAAAAGTATATAATTTTACAGTAAGTTTTTAAAATTCGAAGGGTGGGTAACTTATCCATCTATTTTTTTTAGTTGGGTGAGGACTTCAAACCACAAAATTTTTAATGGCTAATACATCTGAAATTATGCTTGTTTTAACGTCAAGTTATATAAGAAAAAAATAATAATAATAATAAAGAAAATTAAAAATAAAGAAAAAATTTTCCCAATTCTATTTGGGCCAGTAAGAATAGTGACTTGATAGATTAAAACAAGACTTCAATTTTAACAAGATCCAAAATGCTAATTGCATTTTCTCGTGAATTGTGGTTGTATACATTCAAATAAAATTTCCCCCTTTATTCATATACAAAAAGTGAAAAAAAAAATTAATAATAAAGAAAATACTTTGATATCAATTTATTTTTATTCAACCATATTTTATTTATAGCCAATTTGAACGTAGTTCAATTGATTAAGATATATAATATTAACATATTCCTTATGAGTATTTTTCTTTGTAGTATTTTTCATTTTATATATTTTTCCCTTGTTGGTTTCTTTATTTGGTTGGGTCTATTGGAGTCTATTTATTTGTATTTGTAATGTATTATGATAACAACTAATTATTTAGTAATATATAAAATTTTTTCATGATATCAGAGTCATAAGTTTAGAGTTTTATACTTTCTGATCTCTATCTTTGTTGATGATCGATCGACATTGGCAGATCCATGCAGATCAGTTACTTGGTTCTGGATTTAGTGTTTTTGTTTTTTGTCATGAGTTTCAACCTCTTTATTTGTCATTCTCTGCTATGTTTTTAGATCTTTCAGGGTCTCTGTTCTTTTTTAAATATGCTATGGTGGGTCTCTGTTTCGTTTTCACAGCGATCATTCGTTAGTTTTGTTTTAGATCTCTATATAGATCTCTGTTTACATGCCAGAAATTCTTTGTGGATCTTTGTTTCTGGCCCAGAAGTTCGTTATGGGTGTTATTTTAAATCTTCTATAAGGATCTTTGTTTCCAGTCTAGAAGTTTTTTGTGGTCTTTGTCTCTAGCCCAGATCTATGGTGGTTTGATTTGGAAGTTTCTTCACAATCTTAAGTTGTTAGTCATACCACCTTGAGTTTGAGGAATTGTGTTAAAGTAAATTAGGGTTCATTCCTAATTAGTATTTTCCTTTATAGTATTGTTCCCTTCTTGGTTTATTTCCTTAGTTGTGTCTATTGGAGTTTATTTATTTGCCTTGTAATGTATTATGATAACAACTAATTATTCAATAATATATACAAATTTCACAGACTAAAATGTTTGAAATTCAAATCTGTGTGCTACAAATGTTTCGTATCTAACAAAAAAAAAAAATTCAACTTTCATATTTTGTTGTTTAAAATTTATACGCCTTAATAATTGTATTTTAATGTTTGAAGTTTAATGTAAAATGATTTGGTTCATATGGCTTAAGAATTGGAATGGTCTAAACTTTTAGCATTGAATATGCCATTTGTATTATCATTTAGGAATAACCCAATGGTTACTAATATGAAAATACAATTATATTTTAATATATTTTATTTTATGATTTCAATATTTTCATTTTTTTATTTGTTATCTTAAAAAGACATTTACCTTATTTAAAAACGGGTTATCCTTCTTTCTTACATGTCTTCTATGTCGGGAAACCTCTCCTTAGTGTGATTTATGTTCAATTTTTTTTTTTCTTTTAAATTTTCATCTTAGTTGACTAAAATTTTAGTAACAATTTTCAAAGCTAAAATGTCTTTAAAAAATAGAAAAAATTATAATCCTAATTTATAAACTTGAAGAAGAGATAAGTTTGAATCTTTAGTTCTCAGAACATACATTTTAGTCTCCAAACCTTTAAGAATAAGTTTAAAAGGTTTGAAGACTAAAAACGTATCTTTTGAAAACTCATGAATCAAATGCATATATATTTTCAAGATTTGAAGATTAAAAAGGTTACTTTTGAAAATTTAAAGACCGAACATACATATTTTAAAAACTCGAGGACTAAAATAGTAATTTTATAGAAAGTTGCAAAAATCACCTCTAAATTATAATGATAGTTGCAATCATATTCTCAAACTAATAAAAAGTGTTAGAATTGGACCCTCAAACTTATATAATTGTAACAACTGTATAAGTTTGATGGTTTAATTTTTATCATTTGAAGGTCCAATTTCTACAATTATTATAAATTTTTAGATCAAATTTTAATACTTCTATGATTTTAAGGGTTCATTTTTAAAATTAAAAGTTAAAAGAGAAAAATTGGGACTATAACTATTGTTGCGAGGTGGTTTTTTACGATTTGCATGATTTTATTTAATCAATAAAAATGAACTTGGATAAGGTCTTCTACTTCTTACCCTTTATGAACAAAGCCCAGAGGTATACGCTGCTTTAAAGTACGATGCATTTCAAGAAAGAAAAAAAAAGAAAAAAGGAAAAAAAAAAAAAAAAGGGATGGTTGAGATAATACACCATAGAATACACTTTTTCTTTCGGAGATGCGTACCTTAAATAAAAAGTAATTTATTTCATTCCTGTCTCTTTTAATTTTTGATTTTTTTTATTCAACTATAATATAACTATTTGATTTTTAAAAATTAGATTTTTTTTTTTTTTTTAAGTAAAATTCTTAGTCCAAACTCTAAAAACAAAAACTAATTTCGATAATTATTTTTTTGAAATTTGGAATTTTTAAAAATATTGATAAAATTAGATAACAAACAAATTTTTTTTTATGTAGAACACGTTTATAGACTTAATTTTTTTAAATTAAAAAATAAAATTTTAATAGCTACCAAATGAAGCATTAATAATTACTTCATTTGTTTCTTAAATAAATAAATAATAATAATAAGATAATTCCCTCTATGAAAAAAGAAAAAGAAAAAAGAAATGAGTTTGATTTCCATTTAGGTAGAAAAGGTGTTTATAGACTTAATTTTTTTAAGCATAAAAAAAATGAAATGGTGTTTATAAACTTAATTTTAATAATTACTTCATTTGTTTCATGAATAAATAATTGATACTTATTAATAAAATAAAATCCATTTAGTCCCTAAGAGGGTGTTTGGGGCATTGAGTTGAGTTATGAAAGCTAAACTCTAAAGTTAATATGTTGGAATTAACAAGTCCGTATTTTGGGGTGAAAAGTTATAATATAGAGTTCATCGACAAATGTATAAACTTTAATATTGTTTATTATTAAATTAATAAATATTAACACTAAAAACTAAAAGTGGGTATTTAGTGAAAAACCAAGATTAAAAGTAAAACTCCTCAATTCTTCATCAATGGAATATAATTGTTTTTATTATTTATTTATTTTTAATAACAACTGAATAGTTTTTTTAGTACAATAATTTTGATATGGGAACTATGCCTCTCATCTCTAGGAGCAAAATATATGTCAATACCAGTGAGACAACTATAGATGTTTTACCCTTACATTCTTCATAAATTTTCATATTACCTTTTGTTGAGTGGTTGTGACTTTTCAACTGTAGGTGTTTGATGTTGACGGAATGCTACTCTTCAAGATAAGATGCAAAAGATGCCGATTAGATGCATCTATTTGTGGTTTATGGAGGTGTTTACACACATTGAATTGGTGCATTGATTCTTCCAAGATGCATGTGTAAAAAAAAGAACAAAATGAATACTTGCATTTACATTCTTAAAAAAAATAATTTTATGAGATCCAAAGTTTAGATAAAATACAAACAAAAAATTAGATGATTTAATTGAATGAAAATAGTAATTAATATGATGAAACAATATGACTTCACAATAGATATATGATAACATTAGAATAAAAATTATTGCATCATATATATTACAATACTGAAATATTAACATATTAATTCGATAATTTAATTACTAGAACAACTTTTCTCTCCTTGTACTAAATAGAAGATTTATATATATATATATATATATATATATATATAAAACTATAATGTGAAGACATTAAAATAAAAGTTGTCACGTTATCTAAATTTTAAATTGATAGTAATTAAAACAAAATAATTGTACAATATTTATTTATTATATGTTAAAAAATTACTATTTAAAAGAATTATTATAACGGCAAGATTTTACGTACATTCCACGTATATATATATATATATATATATTTTTTGACGAATATATAAAAAAGGGAAATAAATTATGACCTTCCTTAGTTTGGAAATTGCATGGTTACTGTAGAATATAGCCTATACTAAAGAATTGTTTCTAAAATCAATGCTGGATTGCAAATAAATTAAATGTTTTTCAATTTAATGTTTCTAACTGACTCAAATATAAAATAATGTTATTTTGGTATTAAGTTAAATAAACTCAACGTGCCAATAATGTTTGTATCAATTCAACATTAATATGAGAGAGGTTAGTTCTTTTCTAAAAAACAGGAGCCCATGGGAGAATATCTAATAATAATTTAAAAAATTTTAAACTAATAAATCTATCAATTCAATCTCTATATTATTTGATATATCAATTTAAATTTTGAACTTTTATATGTAACTTTAAAAGCTTTTCATAAATGAATCAATTTAAACTCTCTTTTGCAATTTTTTACATATATTTAAATCATTCACGCATCAGTTTTAATCTTCAATCTTGTTAATCTAACATTTGAAACAATGTATACAAGTGCAAAAATTGATGCATTGACGTAAAAAATAATCTTAATTTAATAAAAGTCTATACTCATTCATTAATGGCAATTTAGGAGTTTAATTGAAATAATTATAAATTTTACACTACTTTTTGAATAAAATTTGGAAGGATGATGGAAATTGATACCATTATAAAAATTTAAAATTTAAATTAGTATAATAATTACTTCAATATTTTAACAGATAGAACTTCAAAGGTAAAGGAGATCCAATATTTTTCTTAGCATAAAAATATTTAACTTTTATATACACATTAAATTTCTTACCTTTATCATCAATATTTTCTCTTTTTAAAGAAAAGAATCAAATTTCTAATCCAAAATCGTATAAATTTCATGAGAGTTTAAATAATCGATGAGCAACAAAAGCTATAATTCTAAAAAAATATATACTAATATTTCAAAAAAATACGTTTGTTTTGAACGAAACCAGATTTTTCCAAGACCCACCAAACTAGCCAATGATGTCTGGTTTTTATTTTATTTTTGAGATAGATAGTTTTTTTTTTCTTTAATTTAGTCCCTAATATTAATTTATTGTAGACGTTTTGATTATTTTTTTTATTTTATTAGCATTTTCACATATTGTATTTTTTTGCATGAAAATTATTCTAATTATTTAATCAATTTTGATAAAAATTAAATTTGAGAGACTAAATTTAATATTTATTAAAAATACATAGACTAAAATTGAACAAATACCAAAATACAGAGACCAAAATGGTATTTTAACCATTTTAAAAACTCTCGAAGTATGATGGATTACCGTTACACTCTTAAACTTTCAATTTTAAAAATTAAATCCTTAAACTTAAATGAGCATTAAAATTAGGTCAAATCAGACATTCGAACTTACGTAATTGTATAAATAATAACATTTGAATAAATTTGAGGATTAAGTTTTTGTTTTTAATTTATGAGTCAAATTTTGCCTATTATTATTAATTTTAAAGTCGAATTTTAACCTCCCAAAAGTTTAGGATCCAATTTTTATAACATAAGGTTTACCCTAAACTATCTTGAGAATTTTGTTAGAGAGAGATTTGTTTATTTATTAGTTAGTTGGAAATTGGAACTCGGGACTTGGAAGAATAGAGAGAATTAGTTGGGTTTATTTGGCTTGGATTTTGCTTAAAGCATAGATTTATTATTAATAATATTATTACTTCCCGATAAAACTATATAAAAATAGGAACAAATGAAAATAAGGAAAGGTATTTTATTTAGAATTTGCGTAGAGAAAGGGAATTTCAAAATGAGTAATATTTGGATCACTCGTATTAGACTATTGGATTCAAATTCCCATGATTTTATTGCTAATTTCGAGGCCAAATATTAAGTGTTCATTTTATTTAGCTCTGACCTAAATCTAGAAATATGTGTCCCAATCTTATCTCCATTAGAGTCCAAGATAGAATTTTGTTTTATGACAAATTTGTTGTTTAGTCCTATGTTATTTTCTAAATTAAAAGTCATTTATAACCCTCTACTTATCCACCCTCAATTCCAACTTTCAACTTTTTAATTTCGAAACTAAAAATTGAAGTTCAATAAGCTTCCCATTTTTATTTTAGAAACAACAAAGGAGAATTCGAACCATTGACTAGATTTAGTTTTTTTCTTTTTTTTAAAAAAAATCTATGACTAGATCATACTTTAACAAATTCACGGATGCTCAAATAGTCAAATTAGTTAAAAGTAGAATCAATAAATCATACAAAAGTCACCGTCGCTTTAAATTATGGCATATAAGCTAATATGATCATTGCTCAATTGGCTTAATGTATGTGTCCTCAATGGTCAAAACTTCAAATTCTTTTATCCGTGCATATTGCTGAACTCAAAAAGAAAATAAAAAAAGTTACATAAGAGCTCAAATCCTACAAATCTAAATAGATATTAGAAAAAAAAGGGAAAAAAAAAACACAACAACAAAATGCTAAACAATTGTATAGATTACAGTAATTGGTATGTACTCATTCGCTTGAGATTAATGGTTTAAACCCTCATACTTCTACATTTGTTGTACGATTTTTAATTTAATGTCCGATACATTTGTGAAATTTTAACATTCTCTTTTGGTTAAATTATCATAAATACCCCTAAAATATGAGGTTGTTTCAATTATACTCTTGAAGTTTCAAATATTTCATTTTAGCCCCTAATTGTTTATTCTTCTTCAAAACAAACTTTGAAGGCTTTTACTATCAAGTTCGTGGATAAAAAAGTTGATGTATGCTTACCTGTTGCTTAAATAAACAAATCTAAACACGTTCGGGTTAATAAGTCGATAAACAAAATAATAAAAGATTAGAGTTGTGGGGTTGAAAGGAGGAAGAAGATAATAGGTATAGTTCACATATGTGTGATATATTTTTATTTATTTTTATGTAAGTATTTAGATTTGTTCACATAAGTATATATACAAAATTTTCATGTATAAATTTAACGACAACAGTTAGTTTGAAACAAATTTCAAGTCAATATGTTAAGGGTATAATTAAAACCAAACCAGCTGGTGGGAGATATTTTTTTTATATATATATAATTTAAACTTTTTCTTTTTACATCAATTGGCACACCAAGTCACGTCTTTGTACATATCTATAATATTGACTATATTAAAGGCTATCCTCCAAAACGATATTACCCTTTATAAAATCGTAAATTAACAAAACATACCACTCACAATTAATTAGTAATAAGAATACACTTTTGATTCATGGTATATGTTTTTATGCTTTCTTTTAGTTTTTTTGTTAATTACTAAGAAAAAGAACGAATAAAAACTGGCGTGATATCTATTTTATTAAAAAAATATATTTGAAATTTTAAATTATTATAAATTTTTTTAAAAATATTTATCCCTCTTCTTTCTTTAAATTATTTTAAATTCTTTCAATTTTAAATTACCTCATCCTAGCCTCCCCCAACCTTCTCCATCTCATGGTTACCATTGTCACTAGATGTTTGGTGTTATCGCCATCGTTCTACTTAGAGGTGATCAGCTAAACTATCAAAATCGAACCGCTTTTGAAATCAAATCGAAATCGCTTGCATGTGGTTAGATTCGGTTATATATAATTCCTAAATCGATTTTATGCAGTTTGGTTTGGTTTCAGTCTTGAAACCGAACCGAACTGCTTTATTTTTTAAAAAATAATATTTATTTATTTATTTCCTATTCTTCTTTTAGAATTTATGCGGTTCGGTTCGGTTTTAGCCCCAAATCGAACCGAACCGAACCGCAAATATCCCTAGAAAATACGAAATAGAGGGGATAAAATTAAAAAGAAAAAAAAAAGGTGAAATCGCAAAACCGAACCGAACATGCAGTCTATCGCAAATAGATAATAAAATTTTGTTATATTTATAAATATTTTGGTTCTTTTTATTATATCAGAAAAAATCCTTTACTTTTATCTTCTTAAAGTTATTCTCCATAAATTTTTGTCATTCTAAATAATAATAATAATAATATTTCTATCACTTTATTTCTCTGTCTTTGAATTATCGTTGTCTTTTAAATTTCTCTCTCTGAATTTTTTCGTTCCTCTCTAAATTTCTCATTTGTAAAATTTTTTTTCTTTGAAATTTTTGCTACCTCTCTATTTTTCTTGTCGTAAAATTTTATTTCTCTCTATATAATATTTGTCTACCACCCTTTACTCTTTTCAATCGCAAATGCAGTCTTTGGATGGATTCTAAAATTTATCTTTGAAAATAAATATTAATAATTTAAATATACTTTTAATTAAACTAACTCACTTGTACAACAATGGAACCAATTATATTAACATGATTTATTACAAGTTTACAAAATTAATTATAACGAAATAATTTAGCTTAAAATATTTATTTTAAAGTGAAAAACCAAACATTATAATGATTTTATTGAAATCGCTCTTAACGAATCATTGGTCAAAGAATCAATTTTGTTAATATCACTCGTTTTAAAGTCAAACCAAATATGTCTTTAGTATTTAATATAATTTACGTAAACACTGTGTGCTGATTAGAGACTAACAAGTAACAACCAGATAGTGAAAATGTTAAAAATGTCAACTTTGTAAGAAAATTGTTAATTTGGAAAAATTGAATTGGGCCTTTGTTGAATGTGGGATTACGCCTGCGCTTGAGGCCGCGTGATTGTCCTCCACTCACGAAGCCCATTATGTTTTTCACTTTTCTCTCTCTTGATTTTTTTTTTTTTATATAGATAATTTTCTAATTAATTTAGAAAAATTATTATAAATAAAAAAATATCAAACTATTTATAAATAAAGAAAAATTTCATTAAGTGATAGACCGTGATAGAGTTCTATCGCAATTTATCGCTCAAGTGATGTTTATTGTGGTTTGTCGGTGATAAACAGTAAAATTTTTCTATATTTATTTATTTTAATTTATTTATTTTAAGAATAAATTATACAAAATGCCTCTAAATAATGTACTTTGTGTCAAAAATATCCTTAAACTTTCGAAACTTAAACTTTCCAAAAAAGTTAAAAAGTACCCTTACTGTTAGTTTTAGATGGAAACCATTGGTATTTTGTTTCAAAAAATTACCCCTTAACTTTCAAAAATTTTAAAAATACCCTTAAACTTAAAAAAATTTTAAAAAAATGTCACTATTGTTAGTGTATGAACACAAACCGTTAATAATCGTTAAAAAAAATATTCTTGAACTTTCAGAAGTTATATTAATACTCTTAATCTTACGAAAAAAAATGTTTTTGCCATTAGTATATCGATTTGTTTGAAGTTTTTTGTTGAGTTTGAAAAGAATTAATTTTAAAATAAATTATATATATATATATATTTTAATAAAAAGATTCTCTCATTTTTCTTTTCTAACAACAAAATATATAAAAAAAAAAAATATTCAAGCCAAAGCACAAAATCTCATTGGACTCAGAATTCAAAATCTCCCCTCGGTGCTTTCATTAAGCCGAAGCACAAAAGCTTACTAAAACAATACATAACTTAATACAAAAATGGCTTACTAAAACAATAAATAACTCAATACAAAAAGGATGCACTTAGTTATTAACACACACTTCCTTACCAATGAACAATTCTTATTAAAACACATAAGGCTTAAAGTCCCTTTGGCACTTTCATTATTCTCTTTATTTTGTTTATAACTATATACGTTAATTGAAGGATGACACTTTTTTTTAATAAGATAAGTAAAGGCCAAAAAGTTACCGAGAAGAAGAGTAAGATGAAAGAAAAAATAGATGAAGTAAAGAAGTGTTAGATCATATATTGAAGTAGCTAGGAGAGTGAGATGAAATGAAAGAGGGAGGTAATGAGGCTTAGATAAATGTGTTGTTTTTCTTTTCTTTTAAGATAAGGATATTAACGGTTTTTGTTCATATATTAATAATAAGGGCATTTTTGAATTTTTTAAAAAAAAAAAATATTTTTTTAAAAAAATATTTTTTTAAAAAAATATTTTTTTAAAAAAATATTTTTTTAAAAAAATATTTTTTTAAAAAAATATTTTTTTAAAAAAATATTTTTTTAAAAAAATATTTTTTTAAAAAAATATTTTTTTAAAAAAATATTTTTTTAAAAAAATATTTTTTTAAAAAAATATTTTTTTAAAAAAATATTTTTTTAAAAAAATATTTTTTTAAAAAAATATTTTTTTAAAAAAATATTTTTTTAAAAAAATATTTTTTTAAAAAAATATTTTTTTAAAAAAATATTTTTTTAAAAAAATATTTTTTTAAAAAAATATTTTTTTAAAAAAATATTTTTTTAAAAAAATATTTTTTTAAAAAAATATTTTTTTAAAAAAATATTTTTTTAAAAAAATATTTTTTTAAAAAAATATTTTTTTAAAAAAATATTTTTTTAAAAAAATATTTTTTTAAAAAAATATTTTTTTAAAAAAATATTTTTTTAAAAAAATATTTTTTTAAAAAAATATTTTTTTAAAAAAATATTTTTTTAAAAAAATATTTTTTTAAAAAAATATTTTTTTAAAAAAATATTTTTTTAAAAAAATATTTTTTTAAAAAAATATTTTTTTAAAAAAATATTTTTTTAAAAAAATATTTTTTTAAAAAAATATTTTTTTAAAAAAATATTTTTTTAAAAAAATATTTTTTTAAAAAAATATTTTTTTAAAAAAATATTTTTTTAAAAAAATATTTTTTTTTTTTTATGTTTTGGGATTTTTTTTTAATAAAAAGGGCTTTTTTTATTTTTTTTGTTGTTGTTATTGTGTATATTTTTTTGTTTTTTTTTTTTTAAGTTTTACAACATAGAAAGTTGGTATTCAAACCTTGACATTTTAATAGAAAAATTAATACCTTAATCACGTTGGCTTTACAAAATAATTCTCTTTAGAAAATTATAAAAATGGTTAAAAGCATTATTTATTTATTTATAAATAAAAGCTACATTATTTATTAGACAAAGAAATAATGACACTTGTCCAACTAACCATATCTTTAATGATTTATTTTAGGGATGTAAATAAATCTATTAAAACCACATTAAAAAAATTTAAGTCGTTTTTTTAACACAATTTAAATTTTATCATTCAATTGGAGGGCAGATCCACGTCGAGGTCAAGGGCACGTGCTATCAATATATATATAGTTAATAATATATATATATCTTAATTTTTAAAATCTTTGTATGGATCATTGGTTGGGGAAGGTGACTTGTACATGATTCGTGATCAATTGAAAAATTTAGACCTACGGACATCAATATAGAGTCCACTAATATTTATAAAGGTAATTCACTGTAAACACAATAATAGTATGGTAGTGCTAGAAATTTTCTAATAATCAAATCCACCATTTTGCTTTTAGAGTTAAATTTTTTTGTGTGTTTTTTTTTTTAATTGTAGGTTTTGTTATAGATTTGTATTGAAATATTGAAAAATAATTTAGAAATCATTAATTGCTGCGTTGGTCTATGGGTGAATGGAAAGAGTCTACGTCCTTCACCACAANTTTTTTTTTTTTTTTTTTTTTTTTTTTTTTTTTTTTTTTTTTTTTTTTTTTTTTTTTTTTTTTTTTTTTTTTTTTTTTTTTTTTTTTTTTTTTTTTTTCTAAATTTTTTTAAAATTTTTTTTTTAAAATTTTTTGTTTAAATTAATTTTTTTTAATTATTATTGTTATTATTTATTTTTATTTTTAAATTCTTAATTCTTAACTTTTATTTTCTAGTATGTGTTTTCTGTATCTAAAATATTTTGGATAATTTAATTGGAAAAAATTTCATTCTATTTAAAAATTATATATACACACACAATTTGATATAGACTGTATAACCTTGGTTTCTTAAATTAGACTATGGGTTTGCGACCATGGTCTTATTTCAATATATAGTCTATAGTTATATTACGTTTAAGGTTAACCATGGTCTATACTATAAACCATGGCAAACGTTAACCGTGGTCATTATTAATAAAGCATGACTAACTATAACGGTAGTCTATACCAATAAACCACAAAAAAATAGTCATAGTCTATCACTACAGGCTACGGTTAACATCAATTGTGTTACATAGCAATAGACCACCATGAAATTCTAGTTCATCTAAATTATATTAATTAAATGAAATCTTCAATTTACTCGAACAAGTTCAACTTTAATAAACTAAAACCCAATCAAGTTATATACATAACGGAAAGATAAGTATGCAATAACTTAAAAAGGCACTAAACCGATTGAGCCAACTAAAACTATTATACATCGTTTTTCGTAAAAGTATTTTTGGAGAAACGGTTTTCACTCATTGCGTACTTCAACAATCTCAACTTGAGCATGCACCTTTTTTTTTCAGCTAGATAAATTGAAAAAAAGAAGGGAAAGAAGATAAATGTTAAAATATAAAACTTTAAGTTCTCATAATTACTCTCATCTTCCCCACCACGATTATGGAATTTAAGAGTAGACGGCTCACAATAAATTTTATTTAACCTTTTGAAGTGTATTCAAGTATCTTCTTTTAGATAAAACTTTCAATTAAAGTGAACACTTGCGTGAACTATGTATCAAAACATTGCTCTAATTAAAATTAAAAAAAAAAGTTTGTTACAAAATTAACAATCAAATATCAAATTTTCTAAAAAAAAGAAAAGGAAAAAAAAGAAAAAAAAGAAAATCAAATATCAATATCAATTATTATATTTAAAGAAACTAAGTAATAACCATGAAGAGCAAAAAGCTTCCATCATCAGTTAATATCTACTCTAACTATAAAACATTTTTTTTTGGTAAAAAGAAAAAAAAAACTATAAAACATTTTTTTTTATAAAAAAATAACAAACTTATAAAGATATTGAGGTCATATATGCCTCAACCAAAAGATAAAGCCAATTAATAAAACCACGAGACTAACAATGAGATTCAAGTCTCTCATTTATCCAATGAGTTATATCATCAACCACTATATTATGAGATCGTTGAATGTGACGAAACTAAATATTCTGTTGCGCTTTCATGAACAGAATGTCTTCGACCACAAATTTCATTAGGGTTACCACGTTTTCCTCGTTTGTTAATCATCACACCTATTACACGTATTCTAACTATAAAACTTAACTTCACACCTTT
The DNA here is from genome assembly GCA_031780015.1 of Citrullus colocynthis. Classification (NCBI taxonomy): domain Eukaryota; kingdom Viridiplantae; phylum Streptophyta; class Magnoliopsida; order Cucurbitales; family Cucurbitaceae; genus Citrullus; species Citrullus colocynthis. The sequence continues at coordinate 196,915 of QLSR01000600.1, read as the reverse complement.
TGTACTTGTATAAATTCTCATCACTCATCAAACATGTCAATTAACATCAAATTTTTTTTGGTCAATTCGAGCATAAATGCTAAGTTACTACACATTCTTTTATAAATTAGAGAGTAAAATCATCGCCTTATTGAAACAAATAATATGTATAATTGTAATAGTTGATACACAATTAAAAAAAAAAAATTAAATCACTCGTATTAAAATTAAACAATATTTATTTATTAGAATTAAAATGAACGGAGTTAAATTGAGGTCTCTATTATATATTTTTGAAAAGGAAAAAAATTACTTGAAAATGTTGTAAATTGAGGAGCAAGATGAGGCACAACGAGAACATATATCAATAGAATATAACATAAGAAAATATATAAATAAATATAGAGAATAAAATATGAGGAAATAAATTTATGGAAATTTTCTTGAAAATTCTCTAATCCTTCTCTTTAGTCTCACCAATATGTGCAGGACCAACATCTACCAAATGCCAGTGTATGCAATTTGGAAAGTAGAGGTGGAAATACATGATTAGGTTGTGTGATTATGAGACACATCGACAACACATGATCGGTAATAGAAGAATGACACTTGTTTATTAAGAACACCAAGTGAGTATCTAATATTTGTAATATAATATTTATAATAGAAAACACTCAATAATTAGGAGGAAAAAATCATTTTTGCCTCCAAATTTAGCCTCCGTTTGGGATTGGCATGATAGCGTAGAAAGTGATTGTGGGAAAATCTTAACCGCCTCCAATGTTTGGTAAATCAAATTATTAATTAATCTATCACAATCACTTTTAAAATTCTAACTAACATGTACTCGTAGTAGTGGTTTCTAAATTTACTTTTTTTAAAAATCTGCTACTTCTTTACCCATTTAAATAAATATATTATAATAATATCCTTCCACATGAATATATTTTTAAAATTTAATTGAAATTATTTTTCTTAAACTTTTATCAAATAATTTAGACTAAACAAAATTAGTTGAAATTTAAATCATATAAGAATTTAAAAAATATATATTATAATAAATTATAAATTAACTATCAATGTGAAAATAATTAAAATAATAAGCTTACTTTGGTTCATATAATTAAATTACACTAGTTTTTTCTATTTAAAATTAAAACTTACTAGATACTATTTTTTGAAAAGTAAAAGTGACAACAATTATTTTAAAAATTACAGTAATTTCAAATGGACCTTTAGTAAACTATATCTATGCTGACTCCAACCTTCTTTCTAAGTTCATCAAGTTATGTACCTTAAACATGAAAGAGTATAGCAATTAATATTTAACTTCAATTAAGTGTTACAAAGTTTGCCTTATGATAGGTTTTCATTCAAATAATCATTAAAAGGGTCATTGAATGATTATTATTAATGAGTATATTAAAAAGACTTATGTGAGCTTTGACAAAGTCATTTAATGATAAATTTTGTATATAATTAATTCTTGATTTTTATTGAAAATTAGTTTGGTTTTAGATTTAAATTAATGAAAAATTAACCAAAAAAAGGAAAAAAAAAAAAAAAAGAAAGAAAGAAAGAAAAAGGCCATAGAAGTTAAAGAATACAACCTTACCTAAGTCTAGGATTCAATAAGGTAAAAAATGCAAGCCATAAGGTTGATCTCAAATTAATAATTTGAGTAATTGAAAACCCATAGTACATCAAATAATATAGAAAAATTCAGTATCAAATTTAATATTATTGAAATATTTTCTAATAGTATAATATACCAAAAAAAAAAACAGAAATTATAGAAATTTCAAAGTCGTAAGTTAAACAACTCTCCAGCTCAAACACAATTTTTTTTTTTAATCAAAACTAAAAACTGTGCACTCCAAACACATTATTAAATTCCACTAACTAAGTGACTCTTAGAACTTAAACAATTTCAAACTTAAGATCTCAAGTCAGCATAACATATATTTATCTAGGAGTCCATTAGATAGGAAGGGTAGTTTTAGAAAAAAATTAGGTGAAAAGGGTACTTTAAAAAAAATTAAGGAAAATGGGTATTTTTTTGTATTTATATGAATGACAAATGGTCAAATAGTCAAAATGAACGAAAAAGTAAAGTGCTATTGGTTTCGACGACATTTTGACATTTTTTGAAAAAAATTATAGTTTTAATATAAGTTTGAATTATCAAATTTACTAGGAAGCCAAAGCGAGAGTGAGAATAAGACAACACTTTACGGGAAGGGATCTCTTTGTCACTTTTCCTGCAAAGTTCCGATCGGCTCTTTATAGGAAAAGTGACAGAGAACCTAATTCATTCTCGATAAGTTTAAGTTTACCGGGAAGGAATTGAGCTTTTTGTCACTTTTCCGGTAAAGTTTTGATGAAAACTTTACAGGAAAAGTGATAGAGAGCTTGCATTCCTTTCTTTCTTGTGACTTGTGGTAAGTTCTTATCTTTGTTCTTTCCTTCTTAACCTTCCTATTTCCCGTAAAGTTATTTTTATTTAAGATTCTAAAATTAAAATAATAAGTCATGGTAAGTTTTTATCCATTTTCCCAGTGAAAATGATACCATGAAAATGGTACCCAGAAAATAGTTTATTTTTTATAATTAATAATTCAAATTTACAATTAAAAAAAATAGCAGAATGCTGTAAAAAAAGGAGACACTTCTCTTTTCCGTTCAGTTGACAAATTTGATCGTGACAGAGAGTTTGACATTTAAATAAAGACAAAAATACTTCCTTTTTATCTATTTTTTTTTTTTCAAACTCTACCCTTTTACCTAAATTTTAAAAAAAAAACCTTTTTTTTTCTAATTAACCCCTTATTTAGATTTGAGTAAAAATTAATATTCTTTTGTTAGATATAATTAAAATAGGTTTGAATAGTAAAAATATCCTAGTGTTAGTGCACATAGGATGTGGAATGGGCTAAGGTTTTGAATTTTAATGCTGAGCTGCTAAGGTTTTAAATTAGAGCCGATGAATTAATAGTTGGTTGTGTGGGATTGTGAGCTTTGAGAAGACAGACTGCGATACCCATCTCCTTCTTCTTGCTGCCTGCAACAACACTAACTGCAATTAAATGGCGGTTGACTCTTTAAATTTCAACAATAAAATTGGAAATTTTTTGCATAATAAGTGAGAAAGTTTGGTTTATGTTCATATCTATACATGTGGTTGAATTACTTACTAATTTAAAGAGAAAGGTCACTGTTCCGCCATGGAAGGTAGGAGCAAGCTGTCGGCCTTAGCAATCAATGCTCCTACCAACATCTACCAGTTCCCATTAATTACGGATTAGAAATATGCCTTCTTCTTCTTCTTCCTCTGTTTTCTCTTTAATTTCTTCCAAATTTTTCATTCAACTATACTTTTCATCGTTCATACGATTGGTAATCTTCAGTTCTTTCCGGCTCCTTTTGCATGGGGTTTCCCTTTTTTCTCCCCCGAATCTTCTCAGTCTAACTCACACGATACTCATTTCTCTAATTTCACTCTCCCACTTCTCTCTCTCTCTCTCTTTCGTGTGTGTGTATATATATATACAGAAGAAAACAGAGGGGTTTCGGAGGAATTGGGAGTGGCGACGGTGACGGCGGCGGAGATGGAGATTGAAGCGAGCAAATCGGCGGGAAATGGAGCGGTGGGGATTGGGTTGAGTCCTTTGAGTGAGACGCTATGGAGAGAGAAGACGAATACGGAGATTGTTGGGGATGTTTCAGCGAGATTGACATGGAAGGATCTGACGGTGATGGTGAGTTTAAGCAATGGAGAAGTTCAGAAAGTTTTGGAAGGATTGACTGGTTATGCTGAGCCTGGAACTTTCACTGCTTTAATGGGACCTTCTGGTTCTGGAAAATCTACTCTTCTTGATGCTCTTTCTAGTCGTCTTGCTTCTAATGCTTTCCTCTCTGGTACGATTCTCCTCAATGGACGCAAAACTAAGCTCTCCTTCGGAGCTGCGGTCTGTTTCTCTTCTGTTTCCCTCTGTTTTTCCTCTGTCTTACTCTGTTCTGCTTTACTATTGGCTCTTTCGATAATCTCTGGGGTTTTTAGGTAATCATTTCCCATAAACATGATTAAGATTGTGTATTAGCAAAAGGGTTTTGAAGGGTGTGCTATAATTTCATTATATTGGGTTAGAATTACGTGGTTTGGGTGTTTCTTAAATGGATGATTATTGAATGAACTAAACTTTCTTTCAGCTGATGTTGGGAAATGTTTATTTTTCTCGGAAAACAAACAGAAATACTGAAAGTGTGATTTTGTGTTTGTTATGATTCTGAATTTTTCTTCTCTCTCAGGCTTACGTGACTCAAGATGATAACCTAATCGGCACACTGACGGTGAGGGAGACGATAGCCTATTCAGCTAGGCTTCGTCTCCCCGACAAAATGCCATGGGAGGAGAAACGAGCTCTGATAGAGAGCACAATTATCGAGATGGGTCTTCAAGATTGCGCCGATACGGTCATTGGGAACTGGCATTTGCGTGGAATCAGCGGCGGCGAGAAGCGGCGGGTTAGTATCGCCATTGAAATTCTCATGAGGCCTCGATTGCTCTTCCTCGATGAACCCACTAGTGGACTCGACAGGTACGTCGAAACCCTAATCCTAGGAATCAAATTATCACAGGAATTGCTTAATTTGTAATGTGGGTTATGTGATTTTGGTAGTGCTTCTGCCTTCTTTGTTACTCAAACGCTGAGAGCTTTATCAAGAGATGGAAGAACAGTGATTGCCTCAATTCACCAGCCGAGTAGTGAGGTTTTTGAGCTTTTTGATCAACTTTACTTGCTTTCGGGAGGCAAAACTGTGTATTTTGGTCAGGCTTCAGAGGCTTATGAGGTGAGAATTCTTCCATTTTTGAGCTAATGAGAGTTACAGAGTTGAGAGTTGTTTCGCCATTGTTAGAGGTTTTAATATTGAATTGTTGATCTGTGCAGTTCTTTGCTCAAGCTGGCTTTCCCTGCCCTGCTTTGAGGAACCCTTCTGACCATTTTCTTAGATGCATCAATTCAGACTTTGATAAAGTCAAGGCCACTCTCAAAGGTTCTATGAAATTAAGGGTATAATCTTTTTGTTTCAATGGTTTGAATATGATAGCATAACATGTTTTTCATAATTATGGCCAAAGAAGCAAAAAATATTTAATTTATTGGAAGGATCAAGAATTAAAGTTGCTGAGATAAACAGAGAGAAAAATTTAGGCTAAATCATATTTTTTTTGTCTCTAAACGTGTATGCTAATTTAGTATATAGGAAAATTTAATCATTTAATGTCCCCTGCTTTGTCAAGCTTGGTGCTAAGTAAGGACAGTTGAGTGACTCCACAGTTTGTTGTTCATTTTCCTTTTACTAAATGCTGATTGTTAATTTCTAATCCATTTTCTTTATTCAGTTTGAAACTAGTGATGATCCGTTGGAGAGAATCACCACAGCTGAAGCAATTCGAACTCTTATTGACTTCTATCGTTCATCACAACACTGTTATGCAGCATTAGAAAAAGTTGAGGAGATATCAAAATTTGTAAGTCTTCTACTAGTTAGTTTAATCCCCTGCCAAATTATTCTACAGTGATTCTTCCAGTTGAAATATTACTGACAAATTCCATCATGTTGCAGAAAGGAACTGTGTTAGATTTGGGAGGGAGTCAAGCTAGTTTCTTTATGCAGGCGTTTACGTTGACGAAGCGTTCCTTTGTCAACATGTCGAGGGACTTTGGATATTATTGGCTCAGGCTTGTGATTTATGTTGTTGTAACAATCTGCATTGGAACCATCTATCTCAACGTTGGAACAGGCTACAACTCCATTCTGGTATTTGATTTTGTTTACCCTGTGTTGTGCCTTCTTTTTCTTTACAACCTTATCATTCTTCTAAGAATTTCCTTTTGTATAAAGTATGAGAGATTACTTTAAGAACTAAGATTAGATTATTGTGCATCTAAAATGACCATTCAAAAGCCTATGTCTTTTAGGACAAACAAGTTTGATTGTTTTGTTTAAAAAAAGACTATATAACAAACTAATGATTACAAAAAATAAACAAAGTTCATTGTTCAATTCCAACAAGTTCATGTATCTTGATCTGCTATATGGTGTAGGCAAGAGGATCTTGTGCATCTTTCGTCTTTGGTTTTGTTACATTTATGTCAATTGGAGGATTCCCGTCGTTTGCAGAGGATATGAAGGTAAATTCCCTTGTGAAAAACACTGAAAATTCTGCATCAACTTGATTAAAAGATAATGATTCAAATTCTCAACATGAGTTCTTTCCCCAGGTTTTCCATAGGGAGAGATTGAATGGTCATTATGGTGTTGGTTCATTTGTCATCAGTAATACAATCTCAGCCATGCCATTCCTTATACTAATCACCTTCCTTTCTGGAACTATTTGTTACTTCATGGTTCGCCTTCATCCCGGCTTCGAGCATTATTTGTTCTTTGTGTTGTGCCTTTATGCTAGCGTCACCGTTGTCGAAAGCTTGATGATGGCCATTGCCAGTGTTGTCCCCAACTTCCTTATGGGCATTATCATTGGTGCTGGAATTCAGGTATTTTCATGTTGTGTTTTGTAATCATTTCAATTTCTTCTACTTATGTTTGTTGTATGATCCATGACAGGGTATATTCATGTTAGTCTCTGGATACTTTAGGCTACCGAACGACATTCCAAAGCCATTCTGGCGCTATCCAATGTCATATATCAGCTTCCATTTCTGGGCTTTGCAGGTAAAACATCAATCAAAGATATTAAATAATCAATAATTCTCTGTTGGTTTTAGAATAAGGCTTCATGATTGATTGATATATAAACACAAAATGCATTTTCAGGGTCAGTACCAGAACGATCTACTAGGCTTGTCATTCGATAATCAGTCGCCAATTCTTCCGAAGTTACCTGGCGATTACATCCTAAAAGTAGTGTTTCAAATCGACTTGAACCGATCGAAATGGGTGAACCTCAGTGTCCTTTTTAGCATGATCGTAATCTACCGTCTCATCTTCATCATAACGATCAAGATTAATGAAGATGTGACTCCCTGGATCAGAGGATACATAGCAAGGAGAAGAATGCAGCAGAAAAATGGTATTGTGAACACAACAGTTGCCCCAGATGGTCTCACTCAGTCCCCTTCTTTAAGGAGTTACGTCGCCAACCATACAACTAAAACGAGTAGGAGGTAAACCCGTGCATCGTTATGGTATCGAGTTCATTTCCATCTTAATCTGACAAGAATTTACCTGTTTTAGTGCAATTTCTTGCTACATATAAAACAAGTTTAATGTTAGGATTTGAAGTCATTTATAGTAAGACAATTGGTTTTTATATAAAGTGCTTTTCTACTTGAAGCCACCCAATTTTCCTTGTGTGTTCAAGACTCAACAAATCCCACCGGAATTGTTGTTATTATTAATAATATGTAATTAACAAATTATCTTTCCTAAAAAAGAAAGAAAAGAAGAGAAAACAGTCCTTGGATCAAGAAGTTGGTCAACTCGAATAAGACAGAAATACAATTGGGGGGGTGGGGGCAACGAACTAAACTGTTTTCCTTCAATTATTTATATTAAGTCAAAATTCTTAATTGTGTGTCTGATTCCTGATTAAATTAATTAATATATATGCATATTAGGAATGTAATTATTATTGTTATTTTATCATTATTTTTTTTTTTTGAAGTTTGTGGCCTTTAATATATTTAGGAGTAGATATTATTTTTGTCCCTAATTTTAGTTTTAGTTTAATTTGGTTTCACACTTTTAAAATGTTCAATTTAATCTCTATAATTTAAAAATTTGACGATTTTAGTTCCTTAATTATCATTTTCAGCTCATTTCCTTTTCAAAATTCTATATTAAAATTTAGCAAATAGTGACCAAATTGGTAAAAGAAAATTTGAAGTTAAAGGACCAAATGTTAAAAGTATATAGAAAGGAAGAAACCAAATTAAAAATTTAAATAGAGACTAATGAAATATTTGTACTTATCATAAATAATCATAAATATATAGAAGTTTAAATAATTGAATTAAACTACGTGACTTTGTATGAAACTGACTTAATATCTTAAAGATAGTCACTGTATTTCTAATTTTACTACGTGTGAAGGTTAATTCTTATATTGTTTAATTAATATTGACTTCTTTTCAAAGCAAGTTTAGCTCAGTAATACTGGTATGAGTTTCATCTTTGGAGATTAGAGGTTCAATCATATTCCTGCAATTGTTGTACTAAAAATTAATAATATTGACTTTCCAACAAGTGTCATTCTCTCTATTACCGAAATTATATAATAAGCTTACAAGCTTCTTACGGTGTTGGGTCAAACAATTCTTTTCTAGATTGAGAAAAGGAGTTTTATGATTTAATCCCTTTCTCTTAAAGGAAGAATGAATTTTCAAATTTACAAGTGGATTTGACAATAATTCCAGGAATAAAAATTCCAATTATCATCTAAAAATTAATGACTCGATCCTACCACTGCAATGCTGAACTAAAGTTTATGTAGTTGAATTTCAATTTTTATTCTTTTTATATAATAATTTTAGTATTAAAGAGATAGGGTTTTCTAAAAGGGAAGTCAAATGTACAGAGCTTGAAATAAGCTAAAAGAATATCAAATTACACAATTTTTTGGGAAATATTAATTTGAGCTATACAATTTTACAACATTGTACACAAAAGGAAAATAAAAGACATGAACAAAAAAATCTGAAAAGGGACATTTTAAGTCACTTAACGACTACAACCTCAAAATTCAAGATGCATCCTAAAATTAATTAATGCAAGAGAAGAGCGCTTCGAGTATCAGTATCAACAAAGCCCGCATTTCCGATCCCACAATAAGCTTTGATAGCACAAGGGGAATTTTGGCCTCTCTCAGTGCTGTAGAAACGAAGATAATCTTGATGATCAAAGGGCTTAAATTGTTGCGGATGTTTGTCGTCTACCAATTCTTTAGGAATTTGAATAATTCCATCATTGAAAGAAAACAAACCCACCGAATATCTCTCTCTGTTTCCATTCATTATCACCCTGTGAGGTGGAGAGTAAATCCTCCCGTTGCTCCAGGCCTGTTAATTAATCACTTTGGGTTAATTAATTAATTTAATAAAATATAATTTTGAGATAAGAGATATTATTTAAAACGAACTTACAAAGAAGGCATCCCCAGCCATGACAATGAAAGATGAGGTTGAAGAAGAAGAAGAAGGATGGTATTGAAGCCACTTGTTATCTCTAGTTTTGATTTGTAAGCCATTCACTTCATTTTGGTGAAGAATTGTGAGGAAGCTCTTGTCAGTGTGAGGAAATGCTCCCAAATTCATCTCCTTTTCCTTTGGGACTCTATATTTTATCATTCTTAGAAGATATTTGGTGGATTCCATATGACTTTTTAACTGATTTTCAACCCCATAGCTTTCAAACACCATGTTTTTTACCCTCTCGTCTAACTTCGATACTAACTTCGCGTACGTCATTACATTTTCACTGCAGATCACAGAAATAGTTAGTACAAGTAGTTTGTAATAGGATAATATTTCAAAAATAATTGAAAAATATATACCAGAAAGGCTTGTTTCCACGAGACGGCCACATGAGATTAGTGAAGGAATGAATGTTGGTGGGGAGAATAGGGTGTTCGATGCCCATACTTTCATGGATTGGCATGAGAGGATTTTGACCAAAATAGCCATGGTATGGCTTTTCAGACACATTTTGAATTTTCCTCTCCAATGGAACATCAAACAATTGCTTTAAGGATCCCAACATGTTGGAACTGAGTTCCATTGAAACCGTGTCGTATAATGCTACAAAACATCCATATTCTTCAAGTGCTTCTCGAACTTTCTCCCTTGTGAAAACCCACTCCTTCATTCCACTCTTCAAATTCTCCGAACAAAACTTCACAATTGGGATCTCGCTTCCTCCCATTTTCTTGTTTCTTCCACACTCACTTAATTCCTTAGCCTCTCCAAATCCAAAATTTTTTTTGAGTTTTTATTGGCCAATGCTACTCCTTTTATACCCAAACACAACTCACATAAATAAAATTATTTGATTTCATGTACTCTTGAAGAAATTAAAAATAACACTAATTAATTTAAAATGAATTAGACTGGGGTGTGCTTCTTTTCTTTTATTTTATTCCATCATTTGACTTAGAACAGAAATATGATTAATTAATTCATTCAATTGCCGACCATCCATTTTTCAAATCTTTTTCTAATACAAACCTTTGTCAAATAAATATTGAATATATAGTTTGTTTATTTTAGTTCTTCCCACACAACTTTTCAGCCGTCCTCTTTGTTTTTAATTACATTTTTATATATTCTATTATTTCATTATATTCAACTTCTCAAATTAATTATTCCACTTTTCTTTTCTTTGGCTTACATCTTAATTCCCGTGTTTGACTTTCTGTTTTAAGATAATTGAGAACGATTTTAGCTAATGGATTTTGGATTAATGGATTAGAAGAGACACTTATTCTAGAAACTCTTTCTATTTTCACCTTATCTTATTAGAGATATATTTTTCTTTATATTCCCTCTCCTGCTTTACTACTTAGCCAAGGAACAACCGCCAATATCATCATATATGTATCAATTCTCATACGTTTATGGACTTCTTCAAATATCGATCTTATAAAATAAACAATTAGAGATTATGTATAAACGAGTCTCAAATGAAATCTTAATTGGAATACGTTTGAATCACTTATAAACGGTAGGAAATTGAAATTTTAACTTTTTCAAGGAAACAATATTAATGTCGTATCTTAATTGATATAACTTCAATGTTTAAGGGTATATATGGATATGTTTCCCTAAAATTTTATCCAAATATCTATTATACTATTTTATTTTTTTTAATTGATGTTATTATTATTATTTTTAATTTAGTCATCATTTTTTAGAAGGTAGAGTAGTTATTGTCCGAATAATTCAAATAAAATTTATATTAAATATCATAACAATAAAACTTAGTAATATTTTATATTAATATAACTGTTGTCTAATAAAAGTTATATTAATACTTCTTATTTGGAGTAATTTATTTTAATTATTAATTTTTTAAAAAATAAATAAGTAACTTATACTAGCCCATTATTTCCTTGCATTCTATTTTCTAAAAAATATGAAAAGAGTAATATTCTAGCAATTTCTAGCAATTCTTTTAGCAATATTCTAGCCATTATGATATATTTGATTTCTATTTCGATATCCAGCAGTTATTTAATCCCTAAACATCATCAATATCGTAGACATTTCTAGTTTTTGTTCCAATCAAATAGCTTCTAAGTAGTATGAATGACAAATTATTAACATTTTTTAAAAAAAGAGATTCATTAAAGCCCAACTCGAAGAGATAATGGAAATATCAAGGTTACCTATAATAACATTCACGACTTAATTTGAGAAGTCAACAACTCAACTTCTCCTAATATCTTCCGAATTTGAAGATTAAAAAAAATAATAATAATAAACATAAATTGCAAAACCAGCAGCATAACAAGTGATCACGTAGTGGATATCACTATTCCTAACTCGAAAGCAAAATGAAAAGAATATAGATCCAACCACCTTGCCAAAACACTATTCTTATTAAGTGCATTATTTACCTAAGTGAAGTTTGACGAGCAATTGTTAATTATAAGATCGATCACCTCTCAAGTATCAGATTCAACCACAATCACTATAACAAAAATATGCTTCTATGATTCTAAAAACTTGTCGTTAGCACATTTCTTGACTCTTTTTTCTAGTCTTTGAATATACAATCAAGGAAAGTGTAAAGATGACTCGAGAAAAATCTATCATTATTGCTTGTTTCATGACTTTTCTATTTAGTCAACAATAACTATTTATTGACATTTATTACCTATCATGGTAACATTTTTTATGACAATTTATCATTGTCAATAAAAGACTAAAAAGTTGATTTTTACTGTTAATTAAAATTTTACTTTGACATTGAAAATTTGACACAAAAACATTAATAGTGACACGTTTACACTGTCAAGAATGTCTTGATCATGACACATTCTAAATGTCATGGAATTAAGTATGTTGACACTTATTTTATAGTCATTGAAGAGTTCATGATAATATTCCAATGTCATATCAATATATCTCATAATATTTGTGAAATGTCAAAAAAAAAAAAAAAATGCTTATAATGATGGATAATTATTTGTTTTATACCTGTCGTTACACCTATGTTTAATCCAATTTTGACACAAAATATGTAAACAATCATAAATATGAACTTTCATATATAACAATAAGGTTAGTCAATTACACAAAGAAATTATATATAAGAAAAAAAAAATGAACACATATTATAAATAACTTGCTTGGAAACTTCTTCATTTCAATGAATTTGTGCAAGACCCAGTAAAAAGACAACATTCATTTTACAATTCAACCTAATCCATCAATGTCAACAACAATAACAATATTAATAGTATAAATGAAACTTTCAACACATAAGACTCAAAAGTCACAATATAATCATATTAATAGGCTTAAAATCAAATTATAAGCTCCATGAAAAATAGTCACATAAATAACTGTCCAAACTTTTTAAGGATATAACAGCTAAACTATCATGAACTAATCAAATTACAACAATAAAACTTAACAAACTTACATGAAAATAATCCTAAACTTGTTGATAAGAAATCTAAAATAAAGAACAAATAAATCTAATAACCGTACTCCAAAACTCAAATGAAAAAAGTGGATGGTATAACAACAAGAGTTACAACTTTCTCAAACAGTCTACTTTACCGACATAAGTCATAAGTATTTCTCTCAAATATAAGTAAAATCATAATAGAAAACATTGTTATTCTCCTATCAATGCTCAACATCCATTAAAAAATCACAAGTATAAAATAAACATGGAAGAAAAAAATATTGAATAATTCATTTAAGTGTCAAACTTTCTTCAAGTGCTTATAATGAACTTCTTGATCCTAATAGTTTTGACGCAATTGGTTGCCAAGGATTGAAAACCTTTTTCCATGACATTGTCTATTCTTCTTGTGATTAGGTATAAAATAATTTAGTAAAAAAGAAAAGTTAACTAGCTACAAAAGAAATATGATGAAATCATATACACGTGAATGAAATATATTTCTTCAAAGTTGACCTAGTATCTCATTCGTATAAAACAATTTTGTTAGAAGTATGGGTAGTTCCCTAATAAGAAAAAAAAATTGACTAAAAATTTAAAAAAGGAAAAAAAAAAGAAAAAAAAGAAAAAAAGGCAAAACTTGTACCTTGTTAATGACATCAAACCTTGTCAACTACAATGCTAAAAAAAAAAAAAAATCAACGACTATATAATCTAAAAATAAAAAAATTGAAAAAATTAGGTTCATTTTAAACATTAATTAGTATAGAACTTAAAAGTTTTGTAGAAGAAATTGCAAACCAAAAGGCAATAAAATGCATCCATTTCCAAATAACAACCACCTTATCACAATAGCCAACAATAAAAATTAGTTTCTTTACTTATTCAGAAACATCTCATCAAATAAATAGTGTGCAATATAAAATTATGAAGTGTCATTGAGCAAATCTTTGCTTCTATAAATGTATTAAGAGTAATATCATCTCAAATCTTCGCGTCAAGAAAGACCAAATTCGTAATAGTATATTGTTAAATTTTTATAACTAAGTTATTTTTTAAACTTCACACTATGTAACTAATTTTTCTAAAAGCAGAGTTACCAACAATTGTTTTTAAATTTACAACAATCTCTTTTTTTTAATAGTACAACAATTTCAAGCTAAGTGAAAGTCTACTTTGGTTCATATAATTAAATTACACAAATTTAATATTAATTTACTTAATACTGTAACTAATTTTTTTTAGTTTAAAATTAAATTTTACTAAGCGCTATTAACATTTTCTAATTTAAATTTAATTTACCTAATTCTATAACTAGGTTTTTTCTTTTTCTCTTTTCTGTCTAATGCTCTTTAACGATAACACAAAAAAATAGTCATAGATTGATGACACAAAAAAATAGTCATAAAAGTTAAAATATTAAAAGATACTCATATTTTTCCGTTGAAAATCGTTTTGTTATTTGTCAATTCAATGACTCTAAAAAATTGTTGCTTTTTAATGATTGTTAATTCTAATCATAAATTGGTGATACAAAAAAAAAAAAAATGTCAAAATAGTTGAAAAATCAAAAATTTCACGTTTTTCCCGCCAAAATCGCGCATTTTTTGTTTCTTACATGTAATGACTAGTATTTTCAGCCATAAATTAATGACACAGAAAAAACTATCATGAATTTTGAAAAATCCGACAAACTTCGTTTTTTTCCTAAAAAAAATGTGTTCTTTTAACTTTAATGACTGTATTTTCTCTTTCCTCCCTATTTTTACAATTGTTCAAGAATCAATAAAATGGTTTTTGTTGTAGTGAATAAACAGAGAGAGGGAGATCAATAACACAAAAATAGTTTATAACCCCTCTCGATAATTGTTTGAGGTTCTAATAACTTGATAAACCACTCTTAGATTATCTTTTGTAACTAAGGCCCAACATAAATCCAAAAAAAGTCAAGCATCACCCACTCTATGCCACCCTATTGCTTCCATTCTGATTATTCATCACGGCATCAAAGAATAACACCGTTATCATTCAAATATGACTTAAGCGTATATGTCTTGTTTCAATTATAAACATATGATAATTTTAAAATTATTTACTTGTGCATCTAGTTCAAATTTAAATTTTGGTTTTATCAATTTTGAACAAGGAATTAAAATATATATGTTCGAATGAGTTTATTCCGAAACACTTTTTAGCTATTTTCTCAAATATTGATCAGAGAAAGCATCACTTGAAGTTCACTTCTTGACTTGTTTTTAAGTAAACATCATTTTAGTATTCATGCTTAATCTCATCAGCCTTGTGCTTACCAAAGAGAAAATGAAGTTCAATAACGAATTTAGTAATTTTTATTATGATTTGATTGCTAGAAATATTTTTAAATATATCAAAATGTCATTGTTTAACCATAATAAACACAGATTGATCACTACTAATAACTTGATAGATCACTCCTAGGTTATCTTCTATAACCGATTCAATGCTGATAGACGGTGACATTTTGTTATATTCGTAAATATTTTGGTTCATTTTGCTAATTTAAAAATAATATTTTAGTTTATCTTACTTCACTGAGCGATGGAGGTCTATCGCTAAAATTTTTCTACATTTGTAAATAGTTTTTACTCATTTTACTATATTTGAAAATAATCCATAAATTCTATTATTCTCTATAATTATTTTCTTAACTATTTTTTGTTAGGACAAATTGTTTTGTTTTAAAAGAAAAAAAATAGGAATAAAAAAGTGATCTATCACTGGAAAGGTCAAAGTGAGGCTTGGCGTCCTCCTCCCGGCCGGCTGAAATTAAAATTAATTCTCACTATTTATATTAATTAGCTTAGAGTTTAGTCAACATGATTCTTATAAATTTAATTTGGGTAACAAATTAACGTTTTAATTTCCATTTAAATTCACTTCCAAAAAAAAAAAAAAAAATTCCATTTAAAAAACGAAATGAAGTTAGAAAAAAAAAATTAAAAAAACAAAACGGACGGCTCACGTTCATGGAATCATGAATCCATGGAACCATATCTAATGAACATTTTTTTTTGTCACCGACCGCAAGATTTTGTGGAAATGTGGCTTTCAAGATAAGTAAATAGACAATGAATCATGTTTATGTTTTTTTCTTGAATAATTAATTTCATTATTTATGGTTTACACTATGATAACTATAATATTGTCTCTTTTACTTTCAAAAAGAAAAAGATAACTATTATATTGACTTTACCTAGATAAAATGTCTCCATATCTAAATCATAATTAATTGTTTCAGCTCCTAATAATCATTTAGAGAATCTAATATATATAAAATAAGAAAAATAGCAATAATAATAATAGTAATAATAAGCTAGAAGCGTTGGAAGACACATTATTTATGATAGGTGAAGATAGATGTATATATAGAATAGACTAAATTATAGCAAATATCTTAACTTTGTACTTTATATTTAAAATACCCCTAAACTTTTAAAAGATCAAAAAATGCTCTTAAACTTTAAAAAAGAATTCCAGAAGAAAATCATTAGTTGCAGTCTAGTTTACAACAAATTTCATGCAATCCCTTTTTCACACGTAGATGGAATTTTTTTTGAACAAAAAACTGTCATGTGACAGTTGTTGATTGGGTGTTGTCTGGGCCGCATAATAGATGAGTGTAGCTTGGACTACACCCATGTTTTTTTCGTTCAAAAATACCCCTACCATAAATTTTTTATGAAAGCTATTAGCGTTTTGTTTCAAAAATATTTATGAACTTTCAAAAGTTTTTTTTTTAAAAAAAACCCTCATTGTAAGTATATGAATAAAAACCGTTAATATCATTGCAAAAATAACTGTAAAATTTCAACCAAAAAAAAAGTTTAAAAATGCTTCTATTGTTAGTACAATGACAATTTGGTTTTTTTTTTTTTTTTTTTTTTTTTTTTTTTATAGTTTGAAAAGAATCAATTTTAAAACAAATTATATAAATATCATTATTTTTTTCCATAAGGATACTCTCATTTTTCTCCTATTTTCTAATTCTTACACAAATTTTTCAGCAACCAAAATAAAAACTTAACCTTTAAGCTAAAACATAAAATCTCACAAAATTCCAAAATCAATATCTCCCCTTAAAATATATCAAAATGACAAATAGTCAAATAAAAAAGAATTGTATTTGGTTATGAACACACACTCAACTACTAACATACAACCTTGTTAAAAGTAAAATACTAAAGTCCTAAATTCCATTGGTGCTTTCATTATTCTCTTTCTTTTTTGTTATATAATCCATATACTAAATTAACTGAAGTAAGTAGTTTTACTTATTTAGTTTTTTTAGATAAATAGTTAACAAAAATGGGAGTAAGAAGGTAATAAAGAAGAGGAGAGAAAAAAAAATTGAAAAGTAACAGGGTATTAACAGTTAAAAGAATATTTTTCTAAACTTTTTTTTATTCAATTTAATGGTATTTTTTAAACTTTTAAAAGATAAATAATATTTTTGATAAGTATCGAGTGGATCAAACTTTTAACTTTAAAGTTAATAGTTTAAGCACTGTACCAACTGAGTTAGGTCCATTTTGACAAACATATAAATATTAGATATCTAATGCATGATCAATTTATTCTAAAATTTTATAGAGTGTCTATGTATACTATGATTTTTCAAGACTCTAATAATTTTTTTTAAAGAATCAAAGTGGGTTTTGGAAATAAATTTTTTTGTTTAATTTATTTTAATACTAATGAGTGGGGGATTTGAACTACGAATCTCTTGGTTTACTTTCTATTATTATTTATTTTATTTTATTTTTAATATAAATATGAGTGGGAGGATTTGAACCACTTTTTGGCTTTTTTTTTTTTTTTTTTTTTTTTTTT
>QLSR01000600.1:135629-178865 GCA_031780015.1 Citrullus colocynthis | reverse complement strand
TTTTTTTTTTTTTTTTTTTTTTTTTTTTTTTTTTTTTTTTTTTTTTTTTTTTTTTTTTTTTTTTTTTTTTTTTTTTTTTTTTTTTCTTGCTTCATTCGACATGTTAGGTGCATGCATGTAACATTAATTTATTAAAAATAGGAGAGACTAACTTGAAAAAAAAAATGTGAAATGTAAATTAAAAGACAACTAAGTCTTCACATAATAATCCATGAAAATGACGTTCGAATTAATTGATTGGGTATAACTTATGAAAGGCGTAATTAAATTCTAATTAAAGTGTGAAATTGTACAAAATTATTTTATTGCATTTTCCATAAAACCACTAACCGGTTTTTTCTTTTCTTTTTTTTTAGTTCACATACTAAACTAAATACTGAATTCAGTTTCTTAGGTTAAAATTGGAAACTATTTTATGAAACATTAACAATATTTATTACTTCTAAGATGCATTATTAACAAGCTAGGCATTAAAAAAATGAAATTGACCCATAAATTTTGCCCAAATTCAAGCATTGCCCTATGTATAAATCTAAAATTTATTACTACTATTTTGGAGAAAAAGATTGAGAGAGATCTCTAATCTTATTAATTTAATCCTACTCCATGATAAATGTAGGCATGCTATATATATCAACATTTATTTTAGTTAATGCATTTTTATTTTATTTTTTTAAAGGTGGGGTTAGACTTTTCATCCCTAGAATTATTGTACTTAAAAATGCATTATGTAAAAAAGAGAAAAATTGAATACTAGAAAGCCAAAATGTTCAACTACTAGGGTTAGGTTTGACAATTTAGGTTCAAATCAAATAAATGTTCAATAAAATATGTCAACCCCTTCATTTATTATTAAAATGGATATTTATAAAAACAAGTCTCTCTATCTCATCTAGACTATATTGTCCACTTTAAATTTCCTTCTTAAAAATTGAAGAGAATCTTCCAAATGCAGTCTCTCTAATTATAATTAATACACAACTAATAAACTCAAAATCTAAAGTTATGATTATTTTCCATGTTCTATTTTAGTTGGTATAATCTGATCGTGTATAAACGAAGCTAGTTATCTCTGATTTCATGCACATAATGGCCTCATTGTATATTTTCTCTTGTTGTCATAAACTTTGTAGCTTGACACTAAAAATATATATATATATATAGGACAGGCTTTGGTTTGTCACTAAAAAAATGTAGAGCACTCTTTCAGGTATCTGTGTGGTATGAAGTCCTTTTCATGAAAGTCTGCAAGCAAAATTTCAACTATATTTATATACATATATATATATTTCAATTAATTAAAACATAACAAATGTGTCCTTCAACACCTCCAAAAATCTAATCCTATTATTGACTTTTCAGTTTATATAAGCTATACATCAAATGCCACGTTTCACTTATAAAATAATATGATAAATGTCATACAAACTTCGATAGTATTTATATATATACATGTAAAGGATAATTGTTATAAATGACAAAACTGTTCAAAATATTTTTAAATATACCAAGATGGCATTGTCTGATAGACAGTAATAGACATTTATAGATTACTATCGTCTATCAGTATAGACACTAATAAACAGTGACATTTTGTTTTATTTATAAATAAATTGGCTCATCTTACAATATTTTAAAAAATAACTCGTACATTTATTTATGTGAGGGAGGGTTGGATAATTACCAAAATAAACATAGCGAGCAATAATCAACGTGTACTACCTCCTCTAAGGTTGGAGGTTCAAATACTTTAGCTCATTTGTTGTACGAAAAAAACAAGAAAATGAAATCTCTAATGGAAACTTCCAAATCCTTACCCTAGATTCATATGAGTGTGTGTATATATATTTTAGAAAATTTTGTTTTAAATGAAAAAATTATTGAAATATTAATAAATAGAGCAAAATTTTACATTTTATATGTGATAAACCACGATAGACCTAGATACACAACATCTATCAGTGTCTATCGCTAAAGTGATAGATGTCTATCTAGGTCTATCACAAATAGAAAGTAAAATTTTGCTATATTTATAATTATTTTCAACAGTTTTGTCATATTTAAAAACATCCCATTTTTTATTTAGGATAAATCTATAACAATTCACGTGGACTAAAATAAGCTGGTTTTTATAAATCAATTAAGTGTTTATGTGTGTGCATATAATAGTCACTATGACTTTATATCATCATTAATGTTTTACACATACAATAAAAGATAATAACACTTAAAAAATTTTACCGAAACAAAGTCTCTCTATATGAATTAAACGACTCAATCAAAGTTTTACGTTTTAATTAATACTCATTTTAATAGATGAACCATTGGTTTCTAAGTCACCTTTGTCACTGAATCAACCATTCGAAATTTTTTTCTTGCGTATTTTCTATAAACCGTCACATATATATAGATATAGGAAGATCTATTTGGGAAGTAAGCAATTCCTTTGACATTTCTTCATCTAAAAAAATCTAAAAAAATCGATGTGCAAAAATACAAACATAAAAATTGATCTTTAAATAGGAAAAAGAAAAAAGAATGGATATGAAGGATACAAATGAATGAGCTTATTCAAAAAAATCCTTCATATATTAAAACCACCACCCTTATCTCAAATTAATCCCAGTTAAATTGCAGATTTAGTATATGAAAATTGGAATTCCAATTTCAATTTTAAATTATAAAAGTAATAATGTTATTTATTTATTTATTTATTATTATTATTATTGTGAGAGAAAGTAATAACGGTTTTTTAATGTCCTCTACTTTTTTCAAATTTGAATTGTATTTTCTATTTAATTAATGTATATTATGGATTCCGTTAATGAGGATTTCCTTAATGGAGCATTAACATGTGACATTACTTTGATTTGGCTAAATCAGTGTACTACTAAATAAACAGTAGTATTGCTCAAAATAATAATAATAATAACAAACAGTAGTGTGAAAAAATAGTAATACATAAATATTATTTTGGAAAATTATTTTAAATGGTAAAATTACTGAAAATATTTATAAATAATAGCAAATTATCACAGTTTATCTGCAATAGACCGCAATAGACTATTATGTGTGTCTATCATGATACAAATAGTAGTCTATCACAAATAAACAGTAAAATTTTGTGATATTTGTAAATATTTTGGTTTATTTTTATATATTTGAAAACAGCCCTATTATATTCTATAATTAGATTAAAACACATTGAAAAAAACTTAAATCTTTAAACTAAAGAAAAACTACAAAAAGTAACCGAAAAGATATTTTCGATTCCAATTTTATAGATAAAACTCAATGAAAAAACTAACATATTAATGATAGCAAAGTTCGGACAAGGAAACAAACTTGGCCTTCACATGTCTTCCACGATAAATTTGTAATTTGAGAAGAAAGACCACCTACAAAACTAAAAAGAAGAAAATACTACTATGGTGCTTGCCATAGAGCATCTAATACTTAAATCAGTATTTAGTAAAGGGTCAGAGCAAGCAAGCAAGAAGTGAGGAAAAGAATTTACCTTAGCTGTCATCTGTGACCCCTTATTTATAGTAGGGTAGACTTACGGTTCTGACTTCTAGTGGAATTTAGGGAAAAAAGTTCTGAATTCAAGTAGAATTAAAGAATGCAAATTCAGGCTCACCAAAGGAGCTTGGATCATGGTTTATGAGAAGCAAACATTCAGGAATGGAAAACAACCCACTCAACCTCGGCCATGAAGGGCAAGTTGGGCATTTTGGCCCGCCTCTCCTTTCTCTAGTTTTTTTCCTCGCTCAGTCCGTTGGCTCATTTCTTACATTCCTCTTGTCTATCATTTTTTCAATTTTACTCTTAACAATTTGTCTGTTTGAGCTCATGATTCTTGGTCAAAAAGTGACCCATAACACATATCATGAACAACATTTTACTACTTTTAACTTCTACACATTAAGAAAGTGAATAATTAAATAAGAAAAGCTGAAAATACAAGTGTTTCTAATTCTAGTCCATATTAATCCAAAATCCATCGGCTAAAATCGTTCTAGATTATCTTAAAACGGAAAGTCAAACACGGGAATTAAGATGTAAGCGAAAGGAAAGAAAAGTGGAATAATTAATTTGAGAAGTTGAATATAATGAAATAATAGAATATATAAAAATGTAATTAAAAACAAAGAGGACGGCTGAAAAGTTGTGTGGGAAGAACTAAAATAAACAAACTATATATTCAATATTTGTTTGACAAAGGTTTGTATTAGAAAAAGATTTGAAAAATGGATGGTCGGCAATTGAATGAATTAATTAATCATATTTCTGTTCTAAGTCAAATGATGGAATAAAATAAAAGAAAAGAAAATAAAAGAAAAGAAGCACACCCCAGTCTAATTCATTTTAAATCAATTAGTGTTATTTTTAATTTCTTCAAGAGTACATGAAATCAAATAATTTTATTTATGTGAGTTGTGTTTGGGTATAAAAGGAGTAGCATTGGCCAATAAAAACTCAAAAACATTTTTGGATTTGGAGAGGCTAAGGAATTAAGTGAGTGCGGAAGAAACAAGAAAATGGGAGGAAGTGAGATCCCGATTGTGAAGTTTTGTTCGGAGAATTTGAGGAGTGGAATGAAGGAGTGGGTTTTCACAAGGGAGAAAGTTCGAGAAGCACTTGAAGAATATGGATGTTTTGTAGCATTATACGACAAAGTTTCAATGGAACTCAGTTCCAACATGTTGGGATCCTTAAAGCAATTGTTTGATGTTCCATTGGAGAGGAAGATTCAAAATGTGTCTGAAAAGCCATACCATGGCTATTTTGGTCAAAATCCTCTCATGCCAATCCATGAAAGTATGGGCATCGAACACCCTATTCTCCCCACCAACATTCATTCCTTCACTAATCTCATGTGGCCGTCTCGTGGAAACAAGCCTTTCTGGTATATATTTTTCAATTATTTTTGAAATATTATCCTATTACGAACTACTTGTACTAACTATTTCTGTGATTTGCAGTGAAAATGTGATGACGTACGCGAAGTTAGTATCGAAGTTAGACGAGAGGGTAAAAAATATGGTGTTTGAAAGCTATGGGGTTGAAAATCAGTTAAAAAGTCATATGGAATCCACCAAATATCTTCTAAGAATGATAAAATATAGAGTCCCAAAGGAAAAGGAGATGAATTTGGGAGCATTTCCTCACACTGACAAGAGCTTCCTCACAATTCTTCACCAAAATGAAGTGAATGGCTTACAAATCAAAACTAGAGATAACAAGTGGCTTCAATACCATCCTTCTTCTTCTTCTTCAACCTCATCTTTCATTGTCATGGCTGGGGATGCCTTCTTTGTAAGTTCGTTTTAAATAATATCTCTTATCTCAAAATTATATTTTATTAAATTAATTAATTAACCCAAAGTGATTAATTAACAGGCCTGGAGCAACGGGAGGATTTACTCTCCACCTCACAGGGTGATAATGAATGGAAACAGAGAGAGATATTCGGTGGGTTTGTTTTCTTTCAATGATGGGATTATTCAAATTCCTAAAGAATTGGTAGACGACAAACATCCGCAACAATTTAAGCCCTTTGATCATCAAGATTATCTTCGTTTCTACAGCACTGAGAGAGGCCAAAATTCCCCTTGTGCTATCAAAGCTTATTGTGGAGTCGGAAATGCAGGCTTTGTTGATACTAATACTCGAAGCGCTCTTCTCTTGCATTGATTAAATAATTAACAAGATCCATATTAATTTATTGTTATGGTTCATTTAGAATGACTTTTTAAGTACTTATAAGAAGAATGATTATAAGCAAACACTTAAAAAGTCACGCTAAACGAATGTCTATATAAGTTTTATTTTTATAACTTTAGGATGCGTCTTGAATTTTGAAGTTGTAGTTATTAGTGACTTGAAATGTCCATTGGTTGTGTATAAAGTTGTGAAATGCATGTCAAATTAATTAATATGTATTTGACAAAGAAATGGTTAATTAGTTGACACTTAGGCTTAAGCACTTTTGTAATTTGATATTTTATTTAATTTATTTTCAAATTCCAACTTAGACTTATCCCTTTTAAAGAATCCTACCTCAGTCTCTAATACTACAAAGAGAATAAAAATAAAATATTTTATTTAATTTATTTTCAAATTCCAACTTCGACTTATCCCTTTTAAAGAATCCTACCTCAGTCTCTAATACTACAAAAAGAATAAAAATAAAATAAAATAATAAAATAAAAATTAAGCTCAAATTTCAACCCTTTAAGAGATAAATTACAAAAGTTCCACAAAGATTCATGATATATATAAAGGACAATTATCTCTATTAGTATGAACATTTTGTGTTGTTCTAAAAGGAAAGCGTCCATTTATTTTGGTAAAGATAAAGACAAAGATATAATTAAAAATAAAGATATAGTACAAATATAAATACGTCGTATATAAATTTAGATTTTAAATCGACAAATGCATGCAAAGAAGGATAATCATACCATATTCAATGAATGGTTGTTAAACTATAATCTATTGTCTATATATTAGGAGTATTATGGGGGCGAATCAAGATCGATGTCGTTTTTGTTTGTCGTAAAATTTATAGTACATGCTATGAATGTTAAAATTTTTTGTTCATACATTATTATCATGGAAATACATAAAGTAAAGAGTTGAATTATAAGTACACAATATGTAGAATAACTAATATAATGTTAATTTAAAAAAAGAATTGATTAAATATTTAATTCAAAATTATCTTAAAAATTTATCAATGGTAAATTAAAATGTTATAAACCTCATATTTACAACCAGAAAGAAAGAAGTAAAATACTTAAACACAAGCTTCCAAACTTGTATCCCAAACACAGACTTCAAAAACTCAAACTTCGAAACCCCAAACTCCAAAATACAATCATTAGTAATTTTCAAACATTTGTTTATCGGACTTTTGATTCTAAACCAACACCCCAAATGCCACTAAAAGCCATTCCTCTCTATTGTGATATGTCTTTGTCTTGGCCATCATCCATTTTATTTTTTCCTTTTTACATTAATATAAATTTGATTTAAAAATTATGGCTTAACAAATATGATGAATATTGTGGAAACCAAAACATTCTAAACTATTAGGAATGAGTCAAGATAGGCATAATTTAATTAATATAAAGTTTGTACTATTGACCCTCGATGTCAGCGTTTTGATTCCCCATTCACTTGTTATTGTAAAAAAAAGAAAAAAAAAAGTTTGCAATTGTTTCACAATTTTTGCCATGAAATTTCATATAAACATTTAATATCTTTGTTTGTTTCACAAAGTTTCACTTTTTAAAACCTGAGCGAACATTAAAACCCATCTAACATAGGTTTTTTAATACTCTCCATATATGTGGGATTTTTATATCTAGAAAATGAACAGTTCAATTATAACCTAATTAATTAATAATTTAATATTAGTTAATTATTACTATTTTTTAATCAATAAAAATTATATTATTTAATAATTTTGTTTCGTTATCTTAACTATTTAATATAAAAAATTTATTATTAATTGATAAATGTTAAATAATTAGATAAATGTTTAATTAATGTTAATATAAAAATATTGTTTTTTATTTTAAGTTATTAAATAAATAATTAATATAATAATATATTAAATAATGCTAAATTAAATTTATGATTGCATTACTTGTTCTCAAACATTTAATTAAGGATTGTTTTCAATTATAAAAAAAATGAACTAAAATATTTACAAATATAATAAAACTTTACTATCTATTTGCGATATATCTATGTCTATCTGTGTCATGATAAACATAGATAATAGTCTATCACGATATATCATGATCTATCACAAATTGTATAATATTTTGCTATTATTTGTAAATATTTTCAACGAATTTGTCATTTAAAATAATTTTTCTTTAAGTAATTATTTCATTCTTTTTTTATATAAAAAAATTGTATATCAAATACATATATTTAACTTTCAAACGTTAATTATTTTATTTATCCAAATCCAGACATTAATTATCTCAAACATTTAAATTTTAAATATTTAATATCTATGGGCAACATTTGAAACTATTGATTTTATTGTTTAGGTATAAACAATGAATCGTTTTTTGTTTTTTTTTCTTACTTCTTCTTTAATGTACAATCTGTCTTAATATAAATGCATAATATTACAACCTAAATTGTATGGTTCTACCAAATTATAAATAAAAAATGCCGTGAAAAATTAATAACTCAAATACATATCTTATGTATAATTTTGTGTTAAGAGAGAGAATGATACATGTAATTCATTAAACTTAGTTTAACTTAATAATAATTGGTATGCACTCCTTCTTTTGAGATTGAAAGTTCGATCTCTCATCTCATAATTATTGTACTAAAAAAGAGATATATCATCTCAACAAGGAGTAGAATGACAAATAGTATTAGTGTATTTATGTTATGGAGTCCTTTCCGTACAAAGTCAATTCTCAAGTATGTATTTTTAATAAATTCACAAAGTAAATTTATTTTGGGAGCCATTTTATTTCCATCTTATTGCAAAATTACACATTTCAAATGAGGAAAAATGAAATCAATAACCTGCATTGTAAATTGAAAAGTCCAATTCCACATTTCTTCCATATTTTAAATATTACAGTCTAAAAAAGTATTAATCTGGTTAATAAAATTTACATTAACTTTCCAAAATTAAGTTGCTTCAACCTTTTTTTCTTTAAAAAGTATATATATATACATAATTTGCTTATTTATTAATTAATTAAATCACCAATTAGACACAAAAGAGAAAATTAATAATTTTGAGTTGCTTTTAAATAATTGAAGGAAAACGGTTGAGTTCGTTGGCCCCCAATCGCATTCGTCTATTTATAATTATAGTTGACAAACATCTTGACCGAAGGATTATTATTATTATTATTATTATTATTATTATTATTATTATTATCATCATCATCATCATCATCATCATCATCATCATCATCATCATCATCATCATCATCATCATCATCATCATCATCATCATCATCATCTTTTTCTTCTTAAATATTCTTCTTAAATAACAAAACTGCTGAAAATATCTACAACTAATAGTAAAATATACAATCTATCTATTTCGTGGGCTCAATCGACACAAATAGTAGTCTATCGCGATCTATCGCGTCTATCACAGATAGACAGTAAAATTTTGTTATATTTGTAAATATTTTAGTTCATTTTGCTATATTTGAAATGAGTCTTTATTATTATGATATGTTTGTTATTTTTATTATTATTTTCAAATTTGATAGACTAGGTTATACTAATTTCAACTTTTAATTCAGTCACAATTAGACTAAATTTAAATAAGTTTTACTTTTCGCACGAGATTTCTGAACGTGTTTCTTGGAGTTGAACTTATATTTATATTGATTTGTGCGAATGTGATTTAATTTCTAATACTTGGTCATTTTATTCTCTATAGAATCTGAATGCTTTACTTACGAAAGTGAAACATGTGGATGTTCTTGAAGTTGAAGTCTTTTGGGAAAATTCTCTTCAAGCTCCCTAAAGTCTAGAAATTTTTAAGCCTTCAAATGAAGGATAACTTCTTTATTTATAGAGTTCTTAGGTGGGCTTGGGCTTGGGCTTGGTTGACTCATGAATCTAGCCTTTGGGCCCAATTTATCGGATCTTGGGCTTGGTGAACCTTTAGGACAAATTTAAGCCTATTTTTGGGCTCAATTGGAGTTGAGCCCAAATATTAATACCAAATTGGACCATAATATTTATTTGAACCAATGGTCACGACAAAACCACGCGACATCATCGGGATTGGCCAACTTATGTCTTCAATTTCAATTTGGGACATGTGTCAACTTTTAATTAGTCTCAAATTTGTTGATTTGTAATTTCGTCATTAAATTGAGAAATAATGTACAAATTTGTGATTGATCCAAAATTTATAATTCAACTGTTACAATTTGTACCATCAATTTAATTTTTACTAAAACACCTACTAATTTAAATAACAAACAATGTAATATCTTCATAAATCATTAATTTTAATAAAAATAAATTTGATGCACAGATTAACTATGGAATTAACATTACTAAATTCCTAAATTTCAACCCAAAATAGTTATCATGCTATTTTTATTTTTTATTTTAAAAAAAATGTTTTGAAATTCACTGAATGCAAAACCGTGGTTTTTTTTTTTTTTTTTTTCTTAAACAGTATTTGGAATAGTTATCCCCGGCGGCCGGCGACTGCCCACCCCCATTGTAGGTCAAACCAACGGCTTTGATAAGGTTTAGGGTTTAATTTGTTGAGTCGTGAACGTATCTTAATTTGGCTTTTCTATTCTAAACAACATTAAGGTATTAAATGACATTTTTATATATACAATTCAAGACACGTCGACAAAATATATATAAAAAAATATAAACACAATATAACCACTATGAATATTGAATATTAACAAAAAAAAATGTTAATTTAATTGAAAACATAAAGGAGTCATTTGTTAATAATAATGCAAATATATACATTATTTTATTGTTTTTTCTAAAATAAAACTATACGTCTGTCTAAATATTTTATTTTCTTCAACATTTCTATAAGTTTGAGATCTTAATTAACATCGTGTACAATTAAACTGTTATTGACATTTGTCAATATTATTTCTATTGTGATTACTACTCCAAGTGCTTAACGGCAAGCTTTTTTTATTAGATGGTAGAAAATAGACCAAATACGTATATTTATATATTTAAAGACTAATGTAAATGTAATATTAATATTTATCAAATATAGATAGCTTAGCACAAGTGGTAGGTTCAAACTTCAAATGATATCTTTGCTTCTCCACATTTATTTTAGTAAAAAACTTTTTAAAATGTCCTCAAGATTAAAGTATAAGTTTGGTTTTTTTTAGTACAATAATTGTGGGGTAGGAGATTGAATCTCTGACTTCTAAGAACGAAGAGCAAACCAATACTACTGTCAAGTTCACTTTAATAAGTATAAGTTTAGTCTGGAATTAAACTTTCAAGTTAATGTAAAAAAAGTTATCAAATTTTTAAAAAGTGTTTAACAGATTTTCAAACTTTCAATTTTGTATCTAATAGGTACGCAAAAATTCAAAATGTCTCACAAGTCTCAATCTTGTGTCTAGTAGATCTTGGGATATATTCAATTTTTTTTAAAAAAAAAACTAATTAATCTATTTGATTTAAAAATGAGAAGAATTTTAATTCTATTTTGAAATAGGGAATCCTGCAACATCCCTTCGTTCTTTTTTCTCTGATAGATAGTCAAAACTTCATATGGATTCGAATCCTATTGAGAGGTCCACTAGAGATTAGAAATTGTTGAAAAAAGAACAAAATGTTTCTTTTATCACTTCCAAACAATGAGAATATAAAGAAATAGTTAATATATTCAAGATAATTATGTATAAACCGACTCAAGTAATCGATCACATTGAAAAATTAAAACTATTAATAAATATAAAAAAATTCAATGTCGCCATAAACTTCAATAGTGAAATTTTTCTATATTAATAAATAATTTAACTCATTTAAGAAAAGCTCTTGTCTATTTATTTTTAATTATAAAATAAACATGTTTTTGCTTTTTGAGACAAACCCAGAAGCTTATGCTAAAAAACCAGACAACAATCTTATATCCTTGTCGTTTTATTTTTATTTATTTATTTTGAAAAGCTTGTCTTTTTATTGTTAATCCATGTTTATATACCTTTATAATTAATGGTTAATGCATTTAGTTTTATAATATGATTAGACTTTTATTTTATAGTTTATCAAAAATTAAACTTGCAAGTCACGTCACTTTTATATTTAAAATTTTATCTCCCTTGACAATGATATAATTAGGACTTTGAATTATCTCTATATAATATATACACAAATTTTTATAATAAATTAGAAAAACATAAAAGTCTTGAATACTTTCTTTTTCTTGTTATTTGAGTTAAACAGCATTGGCAGCCACGTTGGGGATCCAAGAAAATGGGGTCAAATAAAATTACTTCGTCCACGTGTCATACGTATCTTAGAAATTTGAAATTTCCATGAAATTCTCCTCAAAGAAACAAAGAGAGTAGAATATGTATCATTGTCACATTTTCTTTCTTCTTTTCCATCATATTACAGTGTATAAATTATCTCATTTGAATATAAATGGAAATTTAAAGTATTCAAAACTTCACATTATACTTTACTTATTCTCCTCTTATTATTAATTAGTTTTGAGAGAATACCTATTCGAATCCAAGCCTATAAAATAGGTATTCAATATATATATATATATATATATATATATATGAATTGACCATAAAATAGTAAATCAAAAGAGGCACCATCTTGATAGAAAGTGTTGAAAGTAATATAGAGAGTGGAAGGATATTTAAATCTCTAACACAACAAATAGTATATACCTTAGTTAATCAAGTTATGTTTAAATTTGAAAATGTAGAATCACGATTAAAATTACATACATTGTTATATTCGCATATTACTGTAAAAAAATATCATACCAAATATAAACACATCAAATAATATAATTGTTGAGAGTTAATTTGACATGATAAAAATCCGAGTTATTTCAAGAACTAATAAAAAAATTGCAATCACTTTAAATTTATGGAGGGGACTATATGATAAAAATTTAGGTTAAATTGTAAATTTAGAACTTATGATTTAGAGAAAATTAAAATCTAGTCTCTATAATTTATAATTACAATTTTATCTTTATGGTTTGATAAAACCATCATAAATAGTCTCTACAAATTATTTTATGAAAATTTTATCAAACCATATGATGTATTGTACAAAATTATAAAGACTAAGTTTCCTTAAACGACGGAGATTAAAAAAATTGTAATTTAAGAAAAAGATATCTTTTATTTTTATTGAAAATCACAAAACATATCCCTTTCAAGGACATGTCTAGCTCCTAAAATGAAAGGTAGTTTTTGTAGTGTGTGTATGTATATTGACACCAGACAAACATATACCTTTTTGTAATTTTAAAGTTTACCTTTTCTATCTTATTAGAATTAGGGACCAAAAGATATTTATATCTAGAACCTATGCAATTACTACAAACAAACTTCCTAGCTCCATAAAATATTGAATAAAGGACATTTTCAATCTATACCATACATTTTTTTTCTTAATAGGGCTATTTTAGCCCTTAATCAAGGAGTCTTTGATTGCTAATGAAAAAATAAGTTGACTTACCACTTAGACAACAAAAATGTTCAGACTCGTTCTGTGACAACAAGATAATATCAATCAGAAAATTACGAAGCAACGCATAGAGATTGGTAACTTAGTTCAATGATACCCACCTACGTATGGGGACAGCGTGCCCAAGCTAGATAATTCACCGATATTAAAGAGTCAAACATTTACAACGTAGTACTTATTCGTAAAGTAACAACATTTACAATGACACACATAGAGCCTAACTTCACAGGTCACCTAAGCTCACCCTATATGTGAGACTCCCTTTCAATGACACTTAACCCCCCTAAGTATGCTAATAGTAGTGTTGAACACTTCGACTTCTATCAATGTATGAGACTCCCTCTTTAAACGACATTATCTTCCCTTCTATTAGTGATCTCCCTTTATTGATATAACTTAGGCCCACCCTAAGTTGGAGAACTCCTTTCTCTAAGTACAAAAGTCTTGGGCTCCTCCTAAACAAAGAATTCCTTCTCGAGGGCAACGCCTTAGGCTCACCCTAAGACCGAAATTATATTCTTGTTCTTGAAATCTTCAACAATTATGCACAACGGATTGTAGTGAGTAATGACAATAACAATCGGATGATGCAAAGTTCGATACCACATAACATAAACCACAAGTAAAATAAATTAGGAGCAACAACCCTAAAAAGAACACAACTTGCTATTTTATACGAACGACATAGGAAGATAACCTCATACAAAATCGGTGGCGCTTAAACAAAAAAAGAATCAAAGAAAATAAATTTGTAGAAGTTTCCATATAAGAAAAAGATAAACCGCAAAGTTAACATCTTTTATGATAGCTTTTGTGACATCCACGAAACCAACACAAACCATCCTAAACATAGCTAATTAATTAACAAAGCTCTTACCGATAAAGTAATAATATTTAAATATATGTAACCATTTTGTATCAATTTATTATTATTTCTTTAAAAAAAAGCCCACAACACGAATTGATAGCTGCCATTTGATTAATCCAACCCCTCATTTTACGTATGGATATGGACAATGTTGATATAGAAGAAGGATAAAGTTAATTTTGAAGTCAAGTCAAAATTCTCTCTTTCCTTTCTATCCTCCCATTATTATGTAGGTTTTTATTTTATTTTTAATGTATTTTTCTAAAAAGTTTTTAACATAAACATGAATGTTTCCTCACTTGAACAAGAAAAACGTGGATATTTACAAAATAAAATAATGTCACCATGAAACCTCAATCCAAAGAAGACCTAATCATATTGAATTGACTAATAAAAATATGTTTGAAAAAACGAGAAAACAAAATATCTATTCCAAATTCGACGTATATAATTCGTCATCTTACCAACTTTGAATTTTTCAATTCCCTCTCCTTGCCACACTATAAAAAGAGATAATAGACAAGTAACATTTGCCTACATAACATACCTACAAAAATTCAAATTTTCAAAAAGTTTTAACATATTTAGAAAATCAATTCGGACATGTTCTAAGTTTCGATATTGATTAACTAAATATATAAATAGATTTCAACAAAGTCTATTTCTGCGAGATTTTTGAAAAACATACAAAGCGATCGATTTGTCGGTCATGAAAGCGTTGGATGTTCATGAAGGGAAGGAGAATTTGTCATCAATAGTCCGATCAAAATCCGGGGAAAAAAGGTGGGTTATTTACATAAACAACATCATAGAAAAAGAGCTGAATACTAACCAAAAAACCCAAATCTCTTCTTCAATTTTCATTGTCCCAAAATTCCTTAGTGCCACAAAACCCGAAGATTATACCCCACAATTCTTAGCTTTAGGTCCTTACCATCATTTCTCACAAGAACTTTATAATAATATGGAGCGTTACAAATTAATGAATATTTCCCATAAATTGCAATTCAATTTCCAATATTTTTTGTCACGACTTTCCCAATTTGACCTCCAAATTCGTGCTTCTTATCACCGCCGTTTAGACCTCGACGCCGATACTCTGGCTCTCATTATGACCATTGATGGCCTTTTCTTGCTCGATTTTCTTTACTCAAAATTCAAAAATTACCACGATTTTCTAATCTTGAGAGGTAAGAAAATATTGAGTAATGATGATGTTGTAGTGCGAGATATTATTAAGCTAGAAAATCAGATCCCATTATTTGTTTTGAAAGAGATTTATTTTGGTATGATTCAATGCGAGGAAGGTAATAAATTATGGCATGATCTGTTTGACTCCGTTTTACTGGGATTCTGTTCTGAAATTTCCCCTTTGAGCGGCGGCGGTGGCGGCGGTGGGGTTATTGATTGTGCGCATGTTTTGGATGTTTTGTACCGTATGATTTTGCCGCAGGATTTGGGATGTTCCGACGAGGAGGTGGCGGCGGCGGCGAGGAATAATAATAATAATAATAATAATTATAATCATAGTAGTGAGTTTGGAAACTCCAGGTCAGGTTTGAGGAATTTGTGGAAATTGGTAATGGATAGTGTAAATATTTTGAGGGGTTTTAAGAAAGCTTTTGAATTTATTGGACGTTTAATGGAGGTGTTGCCGGTCGTTGGGGGACTGGTTTCATCAATGGGAGAAGATTCCGGTGAAGATAGAAACAGAATTGAAGATAAAACGCCGTTAATGGAAGCTGGCATCAAAGTTCCCACTGCCTCCCAACTTTTTGAAACAGGTTAGAAAATACTTCACCCCTTTACAAAGTTGTTAGTCTATTATTAATTCGAGTTTAGTGTCTATTTCGATTTCTAAGTTTTGAAGTTTAAAATGTTGCAATTTTATTCGAAGTTTGAGTTTTGTTACAATTTCAAGATTTACATTTTGTGTTTATAGATTGCGTTGGGTTGAGTTAAAATATATTTTAAACTTAACCTAATTTTTTTATTGTGAATTTTCTCAACTCAAACAACCCTTATTAAATAACAAACTCAAACAAATCCAACCTAAATTAGGTTGGGTTGGTTTAGGTTTATTACGATTTTTGTTCAAATTTTTGTTTTGAGAAAATAAAATAAAATGCAACTTAATTTCAATATCTGTTGAAAAATACATTTCAAAGACTTAAAAATTTGTGTGTTAAGAGTTATTGGAGAATAAAAATAGAAAAAAATTAAAATGAAATAAAATTAAAATAAATATATGTAAATATAATTTTATCATATGTAAAAATATGTATATAGTTTTGAAAATATAATAATAAGTTTGGGTTAAACAATTCAACGTATAAAATTTTTAATTATTTGACCTAACTCAATCCAAATTGTACGGGTTGGGTTGATCAAATAATTTAGGTCATTGGTCCTTTTAAACACCCTTACTTTGTAACATTGATTTTTTTACTAAATACTCAATTTCAATCTTTAGTATTAATGTCTATTAACTAATTTAAAAAATTAAAAGAACTATAATTACTAAGTTTCACTTATTTTTCATCACTATTGAAATTAATTTTAAAATTGGGTTGTTTTTAAATATAGCAAAATGAGTCAAACTATTTACAAATATAAAAAAATTCAAGCGATTGACTGCAATGAACTTCTATCACGGGGCGATATACTGAGATAGACTTCTATCGCATAGTGATTGAAGTCTTGCACTGAAATTTTTCTATATTTATAAATAGTTTGATATTTTTTCCATTTTTGATAATTTCTCTTTAAGATTTCACTTCATGATTATTGTTAATTAATTAATAGACATTAATACTAAGAGTAGAAAATGACTAGTATTTAGTGAAAAGTCACAGTTAAAATTGTAGATCTTGAAATCTAAAGACCAAATTGAAACGAAACTCAAAACTTAAGGATAAAATTGTAACATTTTAAAATTTAATGACTAAATTGATATCAAACTCAAAACTTAAAGAACTAAAAGTGTAACATTCTTAAATTTAGAAACCAAATACAAACGATAAACCAAAAACCCAAGGAACAAAAAAAAATAAATAAATAAATAATAGTTTTCCCTAATTAGTTTTATTAATCTTTTCTCAAAACTTAATGACAAACTGTAAAATTGAGTCTCAAACTAATACAAAGTGTTAAAATTGAAATCTCAAACTTATACAATTGTTACAATTTCTACAAAGTTCGAGTGTCCTAACAAAAATGTTTAGGGTGATTTCTCCAATTTGCCCTTTATTCCACTTTACTTGCAAACAACATGAAATATTTTGGTATTAGTATTAAAAATTAAAATTTCTAACAAGGGTCTTGATGAATTTAATGTACAGGAGTTAGCTTCAAACCCATCACAAGCATCAAAACAATCAAATTCGATGAAGAAACCGTCACATTCTTCCTCCCAGTGATCAAAATCAGCCCAACCTCAGAAGTAATTTTAAGAAATTTAGTTGCTTATGAAGCAATGGCAATGCCCCAACATTCCTTAATTTTCACTCGCTACTTACATTTAATGAACAATTTCATCGACACAGCAGAGGATGTCAAAATCCTCAAAGATTCAAAAATTCTTGTCATCACTGACATGAAAAAAGATGAAGAAATTGCAATTCTTTTTAATGGAATAATGGCTAACAATTATTCCATTGGATTAAGCCCTGCTAAAGAGCTCGACCAAGCCATAAATGGAGTTAATAAATACTATCAAAGAAGGCCTAGAGTGAAGGCAAACAGGATGATTAAGAAATATGTTTATAGTTCTTGGAGGATTTTGACTTTAATTGCTACTGTTTTGATTTTGGGGTTGTTGGTTTTGCAATCGTTTTGCTCTGTGTATAATTGTCCTCGCTTGTTTGGAACTGATAAAATTGGGGGAAGTGATTCTTAATGGGGTTTTTGAGATGTGAATAATGTTATTATTCTACAAATTTTAATTTGGGTATTGTAATTGTATTCTTTTATTCAAATATGTATATATACACCAATTTGTAGGAGTTTTGGGTTTATGATATTGGTGGAATTTTTTTTTATTGGATTAATAATGTAAATTTTGGATGGTTAACGTCCTTTGTCCCAATTTTTTAAAATTATAAAGGATAACCCTCTGTTATATATTGTCAATACACAATTAACAACATTTTCATTATCGATAATGTCCCTTATGCACCAATAATGATGGTTCAAAACTACCGACCACAGGGATGTGTGTTAGTGAGATAGTGAAGAGGAGTGCAAGGAAGTGAGAGAGTTAAGAGATCAGGAAGGACGAGCACGAGTACGAGGGATAGGGAGAACAAATGACCTAAATTTCACAGTCGCTAAAATCGTAAGGTACAATATGGATAATTAACACGCTGTTAGTGTGTTTTGACAATAAAAGAGAGTCATATACTTCATTATTTTCAAATTTTGGACCAAATACCATTACGCAAAATTAGAATCTTTTGTGCACAATAAATCCATGTTTTATTTTCATGTTTGGTATATACAATCTAGATTATTGTGTTTCATGTTTTCAAACTCACTTACTCAAATAATTCAACAAATATTGAGATATTTGTTTCCAAAAATTATTTTTGGATTAGATGAATCAAACCATCTTAAAGCACAATTTTTTATATACATATAAACTATAATTATTTTTATTGTGCTCTAATATTAAATGATTTATCCATGTGATAGATAATTTCGAAATGATATAGGTAGTAAATGAATAACATCTTAAAAGTAATTGAGTGATGTAGTAATACTTTATACATTTGATAGAACACCAAATGAAATCAAAACCCAAAATAAACATTTGTGATGTATGTATGTATGAGGTAAAAGAGAAAAAAATATATATATATTGGGCTAAGGTTATCCCAAGCCCAAAATGCTGGTCTCATTTCTCTCAACCTAGCTCATGTTTTGAAGGCTTTTACCAACTTTGCTGGTCCAACTACAAAGTATACCTTAATTAAAGAATGAATTAATGACTTAATAAATTGTAATAAAGATTAGACTAGGAGTCCTAACTATAAATATAGCTTCATAAATATTTAGGAAAGAATCATTCATTCAAATTCCAAACTAATTATTATATCAGTTTAAATTTCCTGTTAAAATTTCATATTAAATTAGTTAATACATGATTCTTAAATGCGTATAAAAATTCTTTAAAATGCAAATATATTAACATAGTATTAGAGTTAAATTATAAGAGAAAATTAATAGTACCCGTCTTTCATTAATATGAATTATTTTTCTTATTATGTTGATAAGATTTCGGGAGAATAATAATTATATTGAGCTGATTTTGAGTTAATTTTAAATAAAATCAAGTAGTAAAATAGGTATAAAGTTTAAATTGATACACTTATATGTGCATTACTTGATAATTAAAATTTTCGTATCAAAATCAATCAATTATGCATATCTCTTTTCACAATTATAGATTAAGATATAATATCACCAACAATATGTGAATGTGACAACACAAGAAAATATAATGCATACCCCAACTACATGAAACTATATATGGTAAACAAAAGTTTCATACAATTAACCAAAATAAGAGGTAAAGAAACGACAGAAATTGAGGTCCTTTGAACATGCTTTATATGACCTCAATTTCTNTTTATATTTAAAATATCCAATAACTAAAATGTGTGACACTCTCAACATATGCTTGAAATTTATTTTTTTAATATTAATAAATACTTAATTTGATATAAATTATACATTTTAAAATTTGAATGACTTATTAAACACTTTTAAAATTTCAAAGATTAAATAGACACAAATTACATAGTACAATTCAACATAAAATTAATCAAATAAAAAAATCACTTGCTTTATTTAGGGAACCCTAAGTTTAAAGTATCTAAAAAAGACAAAAATCAAAATTAACCATGGAATTGGCAAGTAGTATTAATTTTTATCTCAAAATATTTAATTTCATCAAATAAACTAATATGTATTGTAATTTTTACTTCATATTAAAATCTTGCTAAATTTATTGGATTATTTAAACAAAAAAAAAGTAAAAATCTCTCAAACATCAAAAAAAAAAAAAAAAAAAAAAAAAAAAAAAAAAAAACTCTTTGGATTGAACTGTATCAAGTAAACCCTTAAACTTTTATAAATGAACCAATTAGATTCTTAGTTAGAATTTTCTTTAAGAATCGTCCATAAAAGTTCAGAGTTTAAATTGATACAATTATAAGTTCACAACCTCTAAAGTTTAGGGATATAAACTGATATTTTTCCAACCTCTAAAGTTTAGGGATATAAAGTGATATTTTTCCTAATTTAATTTTGTTTCTCAATTTATAATAGGTTAAATTACAAATTTAGTTCCTATAATTTATAATTTGAAAAAGTTAGTATTTAATCCCTATAACTTATAGTTAGAATTAGTTCCTATTAGAATTATTTATAAGAATTTTTATCAAACCATAAATGAAATTTGATGGGACTAAATTAATTTCTATTTTTGTTTTGTTTTCTTTCTCATATATAGAAAACTTTTAGAAGTATGCTATAAAAAGAAATCTCAAGAAGTTTTATGAATGTGAGTAGAATAATGACATTTATATTTAGATCCTTTTATTTTGTAATTAATTACTTGAAATAATCTCCCTATTTAAATAAAAATAAAAGTAATTTAAGGTACTCTAAATTAAGATATGTGTTCCATAGGTGGTCGAGCTTATCAAATAAAAATATGGACGCAACGCATTGAGAACTCCAATGGAAGGGCATTGAAAATGACAGGCATGTGACACAACCATAAACAGAAACAAAATAATATGACGTAATAAATACATTAATTACGTACTCATAAATAAATAAGAGAAAAAGAAAAAGAAAAATGCTGAATACCTCCACCAAAGTGCTTTTCTTTTCTCTGTAGGGTGAAGTTGAGTTGGCACAAAAGCGGTTTCCATGGGCCTTGCAGAAGAAGAAGAGAGGCCAAGGTAGCCAAGGACGACTTGCCGCCGCGTCGCACATTGACGACGGCAAACGGAAGACGGCGGCGGCGATATGAATCGCCGGCAAGTCATCCTTGGCTGCATTCAGCTCCCTACTCCTTTTGGAAGGCAGTGGAAACAAAATATATAAATAGATAAATAAATAAATAAATAATAATAAATAAAGAAGAAGGAAGATGAATTTTGTAGATGAATTTTGTAGATAAATAAAAGTGGTTGGGTTGTAGGTATAGGACCAAGGAGGGGTTTATATATAGAGAGAGGCAAAATAAGAGGATCAAGTTGATGAAAATTCTTGTATTTATAAAAATTTATAAGTACTTTTAAACTTTCGACCTCGACGGAAAAAGTATTCGGGTATAAATTTAAAAGTTCAATAATAAGGAAGTTTGATACTTTTTTAAATGGAAAAGAATAACATCTTTTCTATCGTGAAATTATGATGGTTTGCACAAAAATTGTTAAATGAATCATATAATTTTAAATTTACCTTTAGCCATCAATTTAAATTTTTGGATCAATTTGTGATTTAAGATAGTATTAGAGCAGGTGCTCAAATAGTTGATGAAAGATTTTGATTTGTAAAAGGGGTATATATAAAAAGGCTTGCAATGAAGCTTCCAAATTATGGTTGTGGTGGAGGTAGATACTTTCCTTACACGTGTGCCGCCGCCCATTGGACGAGTTTGAGTTTGGTGTAAAAATAAATAATTTTTTTTACTACCTTTCTTTTTTCTTTTTCCAAAAGATTTACTGTTTTATGATTTAGTGGATTTGGAAATTAATTCCTGAAATCCATTCTCAAATCTAAAAACGTCTCTGTAATTTTGTTTTGAGAAAACAGAGTACAAAAAAACCTAATTCAAAATTTTGAAGGTAGACACAAACTTAAATTTAAGAAATTAAACTTCTACTCCATTCTATGAAATTTGTGCATTTTTCTTTTCTTTTTTTTTTTTTTTTAATGAACCTGATTAAAAAAAGACATTTATGAGAAGGAATTTTGAAGAAAAGTTTAAAATATTGACGTGGATAGATATTTTTAAAAAGAATTATTAAAAAATATATTTAAATTAACTAATAAAAATTAAAAAATTTATTATTTATATTATATTCACATTTTTTTCCCTTTTTGCCAGCCAATGGACAGACTGAAAAAGGCACCGCCCAACACACATAATAATAAATCCCTATCTTGTTTTCATCCCGTTTCCCATCCCCACCCCAAAAAAGAGAATTTCGTTACTATATCATATATCATATGATATATTCAAACAAAAACATTTTTTTCCTATACAAAATACAATTCACCCTTGTATGTCTTTTCTTTTCATTTTGATGTGACATGTCTACTACTCTTTGCCAAAAAAAAAATTAGGTTAAAAAACTCATGTGATCTAACGTACCATCATCGGTAGCGATTCACTCTTTCTAAGTTAACTATATAATGATTTAATCTATATTATTTAAAATTTGAGGAGACATATATAGTTCATATTATTATTGTTTAATTATGATGAAAGTCACATTTAGTAAAGATTTCTAAATCGAATAACCAACATGTATTAATGTAGTTTACAGGAGAAATTGATGCTCTTTTTGAGGAGTGACATACTTGTGCATTTTTTTAGTTATAACTTGATAGGATTACAATGACGGATTTTGGTTAGAATGATTTTTCAACAAGGACGTTTATAAATTTGTTGTTTCATTTTGTAATTTTCCTTGTGATGTAACAAGAACTACAAATGACCACAACTAATTTTTTTTCTTTTTAAGGAAATTATTAATGTTTATTTTCTATTAATTGTAGGTTCTAAACCATGAAAGAATGAGTCACAACTAAGTCAGCATAAATTGATATATTGTTAAAGAATCTATCATTCTAGCTATAGAAACAACAACAATCATAATTAGATTTGATAACTTGATATTTGTTTTCATCTTAAAATATTTCATATCAACGTCACTCTTTTTTCTTTAACCATATCAATAACACTAAATATTATGAGGACTCGCAACAAACACGTCCTTTCCATACTATATAAGTATTATAAGTTCTTTTCCTATAAGAGGTTGGATGTGGTCCCTTAGGTATGTAAGAAAGGAATTTTGAAAGGGAGATCCATAAGGTCCACATGTGGGTATTTTTTGTTTTTTCTTCTCTTGTTTTTGACTTTTTTTATATAAATTTCCATTCTTTTAAGAAATACCCCTATATACATTTACCCGCCCTATAGGTTCCTTAAGGGAAAGGGTTTGGAGGTAATATAAGGATAGGACAAAAGAAGCAACTAGATATGCAAATTATAATAATAACAATAACAATAACAACAATAATAATAATAATAATAAATAATAACAATAATAATAATATGCTATTTTTTAGCATTTTTAATGGGAAAATTAAAAAATTATGATGATTGGTAGTTGAAAAATACTTTGAAAACATATTCCAAAATAAAGGGGCATGTTGGTTTTGATACCATGAATTGAGAGCAAGGCGTGATAGGAAGAAAAAGGGGAAATGGTGGCTGTATTGTCTCTTTGCCCATCTTTCCTCTATGCATTTTTCATTTTTTGTGATTATTATGTTTTTTTTTTTTTTTTTTCTTTTTTTTTTTTTCTTTTTTTTTTTTTCTTTTTTTTTTTTTCTTTTTTTTTTTTTCTTTTTTTTTTTTTCTTTTTTTTTTTTTCTTTTTTTTTTTTTCTTTTTTTTTTTTTCTTTTTTTTTTTTTCTTTTTTTTTTT
The DNA here is from genome assembly GCA_031780015.1 of Citrullus colocynthis. Lineage (NCBI taxonomy): Eukaryota > Viridiplantae > Streptophyta > Magnoliopsida > Cucurbitales > Cucurbitaceae > Citrullus > Citrullus colocynthis. The sequence continues at coordinate 155,022 of QLSR01000600.1, read as the reverse complement.
TTCTTTTTTTTTTTTTCTTTTTTTTTTTTTCTTTTTTTTTTTTTCTTTTTTTTTTTTTCTTTTTTTTTTTTTCTTTTTTTTTTTTTCTTTTTTTTTTTTTCTTTTTTTTTTTTTCTTTTTTTTTTTTTCTTTTTTTTTTTTTCTTTTTTTTTTTTTCTTTTTTTTTTTTTCTTTTTTTTTTTTTCTTTTTTTTTTTTTCTTTTTTTTTTTTTCTTTTTTTTTTTTTCTTTTTTTTTTTTTCTTTTTTTTTTTTTCTTTTTTTTTTTTTCTTTTTTTTTTTTTCTTTTTTTTTTTTTCTTTTTTTTTTTTTCTTTTTTTTTTTTTCTTTTTTTTTTTTTCTTTTTTTTTTTTTCTTTTTTTTTTTTTCTTTTTTTTTTTTTCTTTTTTTTTTTTTCTTTTTTTTTTTTTCTTTTTTTTTTTTTCTTTTTTTTTTTTTCTTTTTTTTTTTTTCTTTTTTTTTTTTTCTTTTTTTTTTTTTCTTTTTTTTTTTTTCTTTTTTTTTTTTTCTTTTTTTTTTTTTCTTTTTTTTTTTTTCTTTTTTTTTTTTTCTTTTTTTTTTTTTCTTTTTTTTTTTTTCTTTTTTTTTTTTTCTTTTTTTTTTTTTCTTTTTTTTTTTTTCTTTTTTTTTTTTTCTTTTTTTTTTTTTCTTTTTTTTTTTTTCTTTTTTTTTTTTTCTTTTTTTTTTTTTCTTTTTTTTTTTTTCTTTTTTTTTTTTTCTTTTTTTTTTTTTCTTTTTTTTTTTTTCTTTTTTTTTTTTTCTTTTTTTTTTTTTCTTTTTTTTTTTTTCTTTTTTTTTTTTTCTTTTTTTTTTTTTCTTTTTTTTTTTTTCTTTTTTTTTTTTTCTTTTTTTTTTTTTCTTTTTTTTTTTTTCTTTTTTTTTTTTTCTTTTTTTTTTTTTCTTTTTTTTTTTTTCTTTTTTTTTTTTTCTTTTTTTTTTTTTCTTTTTTTTTTTTTCTTTTTTTTTTTTTCTTTTTTTTTTTTTCTTTTTTTTTTTTTCTTTTTTTTTTTTTCTTTTTTTTTTTTTCTTTTTTTTTTTTTCTTTTTTTTTTTTTCTTTTTTTTTTTTTCTTTTTTTTTTTTTCTTTTTTTTTTTTTCTTTTTTTTTTTTTCTTTTTTTTTTTTTCTTTTTTTTTTTTTTTTGTTTATTATGTTGTTTTTTTTTTATTTCATTGTAAACTTTATTATTCACTCAATCGTGTGTCTGAGAGAGACCATGAATTTTGCGAATAGTGATTCTAGGTAAACTTTAGGGTTCGAAATCATTATGTTTTTTTAGTGTTAGTGTTGATATGTTGCGACCAATTGTAGGGTTTATTGTTGTCTATAGTTATTTATTTTATATTTTATATCATTAATTTTCGTTAGTTTAATGTATGGTTAGTGGATTTCTTTAAATAAAGTCATTCAAAGCACAGTTGTTTAGTTTTATAGATATTTGGTAGTGAGTTGTTTTAGATTTTTAGTTTAGTTAAAAAAAAAAAAAAAAAAAGGGTTGAGAGAAATAGAGAATCTTTTTGTTTGAGTTGGTCTGTTTGGAATTCTTCGAAAGTTCGTTTAGATTCACTCAAATGAGCCTGTTGTATCTATGATATTTCTAATTTATTTTATTTTATATTGCATTTAAAAATCAAATTGATAGCACTCGGTATTAGAATCGATTTGTGGAGGAGATTTTCATAATCATGAAAGGGTAAAAGAGTGATATGGTTCGTGGAGGCAATTTTTATAATTATGGAAGAGTACTAAAACACTTCATGGGGGGACAATTTCATAACCTGAAAGAGTGATTTGCTTCATCAAGGACAAATTCGTAAAATGGAAGAGTGAAGCGCGTCGTAGAGGTGAAGTTCATAATCAATGAAGATATGTTAGACTTGCAAATTATCAAAAAATTTAAAATCTAACCCTTGAGGACAAGATAGTCCTTCAATCCAGAAGAAATATTACAATTGAAGCCAAAAGAGATATTCAATTAAAAAGTTGAGATCAAAATCAAAACCATGGAAATTCACTTTTAAGATTTTCTCGACACATACTATATATATTTTGTTGAATTATGTTCACTCATTAATAAAATATTATTTTAAAAATATAAAGAATATTTTGACGCACTAAATAATAATTAAATAAATAAATTTTAAAAAAGAAAAAAAAAAAAAACTATTGATAGTACCAAGTACCAACGCCACACAGCCGACAAGATCGAACCGCAACAACTCCACAAATTGCATTTCCTTTTGTCTTTTTTCCCCAACATTTCAATTTTATTTTCCCCCATAATATAAGAAACGAACTCACCAATAAAAATATATCATCTCATATAATCTAATAAGACAATCAAATATAAAAGCCCCCAATCTATAATAACTGTTGGGACTATTTTAAGGAATAATGTTATTTAAAAAAAAATCGAAAAATAAGGTGGTTTAGAAACTAATGACAAAAATAGAGTGGTTTGAAAAATAATTTGAAAATTGGGGTTGTAAAATCGTGTACCCGGTACACGATTTCAGTCAAATTTCCTACGTGGCGGTCGTTGTGTAAGTAAGTCGTGGACCTGGTCCACGAGTTTGCCTTCCCACACACAACAACAAGAAGAAGTTGGACTAATCATGCTATAATCGCGGGGAAGGAGGAACGAGCAGTTTACACTTTAGTAGCTACCGTTTCACTGGCTCCTGTATTCACAGGCTTTCAAGGAATGAAATATTATCAAGCACCCTTCACTATTTTGGATAGTATTTATGGTTTGAGTTTTGATAAAAAAGACTTCTTACCCCCGTTCTTTTTCCATGATACGTCCAAAATCGTCCGATTTTTTTCCATGATAAATAAGTTAATTAATTAATTACCCACTTAAATGAAAATTTGCTTCTTACTTGTGTTCATCAATTATTGTATTAGTTTCATTGATTCTTAATTTTTGAAAATGTAATGGAAAATCATTAATTCATTTAGTTAAAGATAAAAAGTTAATACAAATCAGAAAATTTAAAATACAAATCAAGTACCACATGGTGGTCTTCTTCACACACGTTGTCCACGACGAGGCACAGACACTTCAATTTGTTGTTGCTGGTGGATTACATCGTCGATATCCTGTTGAGTGACGACATATAGAAATTCATCATGTGCATAATATTCCTGTTGATGGCCAGAACCGAATGCAATGTTTGGTTGTAATATGTGAGGTTCCTGGTCACGGGTTGCTCTGGAACACCTTCGTCACGTTGTCTCTGTCGTCTACGACGAATACGTTTTCGATCAGTGTTAGCAACATTGAGCCTCCTTGTATGTTGAATGATTTCTTCAACATTTACCATGTTTTGCTCACACATTGAACTCAACTCTGGTAAATTGTGTTCTAAGGAGTAACTGTGCACATCGTGGACAAAATTATTCTGCACGATAAAAAAATATATATAAGTATAAAAGAATATTCTTACCATGCAGTAATAGTAGGCACCGTCAGGTGTGATAAATCTTCTTGTGATAGAGTCGTACCAGGACAAATAATCATTTGACACATCCGACTCGTTTATTATTTCTCCTTGTGCATAGCGGTCATGACGTGCACGCCAAAATAATATATACTCTGCATGAATATGACGCCAGTTTTGGTCGTGTTTACCTCTTAAATCGATTTGGTGTAGTTGAAGGAGTGTATTACACAACGTCGGTACTGTTTGCCGCATACCGAATTGTCTCAACACTCGATCTGGTTGATGCTACTCTACGATATGAAAGCATATAAGTGGGTTGACCGTCAACCAAATGTCTTGTCCATCATGACAGTAATCAGGTAACAACGACATAACATGTGGTGTATATGACGTCCAATCGATCTGAAACCATGTACAAGAATAATTATAACCTAAAAATATATGTAATATTCAGTTATATGCAACATATTTATTATTACCTGATTTTGCATCAAACGGTCAAATATTGAGCGATATACCAGCAACATATTTGCTGATTGTTCAGATGCAGCTAATACACCGCTCCATCTATCTCATGGATATAAAACAATTAAATACTTTGCTAATTGTATTGACAAAGAAATTAATATATACAGAAAATAATACCTGACATTGAGTGGACGTCCTATAAAATGTTCTGGAGGTTGTAATTGGACTTGTGGTGTAACAATGCTAAATCGATCATAGGCCCATACTTGAAGTAGTATCAGTGGGCCTGCTATATCCAAAGCTTGTGCATGACTGGCTCGACATAATTCTCTGAACAGCCATGCAAGACAAGCACCACCCCAGGAATAATTACCAGTTTGCTCAAAACTTGCCAGTAGTGGGAGAAACATTAAATGCACCAGTGTGTTCGACTTGTCTGCAAACAGAAAGCCTCCAATAAGCTGCATGATATATGCTCGTGCATATCTTTGTATACTGACGTCATCGGCATCAGGAGATAATTCTGTAAACTGAGAGGCTAACCACGGGAGACTCAACCTTGAGCCTTTTAAGTCAAGTGGTCGAACGCCTAAGAAATCTTCACAAATCTGTTTCCAATCATGTTGCAAAGAACCAGTAACAGGTTCTCCGTCCACTGGTAGTCCAAATTGTACTGCAATGTCCTGCAGTGTAATGGTGAATTCCCCTCTTTCAAGCACACTACTTGTATGTTTTAGCCTTTGTAAGGAGAAACCATACTGATGCCAGTTCGAACTTCAAAACTTTGTGTTTTCCTGTCAACTGACGTCACTGTATGTATAGTTGCTTGTTTCTCCCACCTTTTAAGCTTTCTCATGGCATATTCTGTGTACATGTCCCCACGATCGAGTGCTTCACTTATTTCTTGTCTACAACGTTCAAAGTATAAGATTGTCCGATAAAATGTTAACCTAACAATCGATGTGATCGGTAACATTCTAGCTCCTTTAAATACCCCATTCAGACATTCAGCTGCATTGGTTGTCATCCACCCAAAGCGATACCCATTATCGTGTGATTGCGTCCATTTATTCAAATCGATATCAGAAAAATATTCAAGACATTCAGGGTTCAATTTCTTTAACTCTTTCATGTTTCGAATGAACTTACGTCTTTGGTGTTGATTTCCAGCCCCAAACACCAAATATTTAAGTTGCTTTGATTTGTATTTGGAATTGAAATTACTCACAACATGACGTAAACAATAACGATGACATGCTTTAGGTTCAGCCCAACCAATTTCCTCATTGTTAATTGCTACAATGATCCCTCTGTGTCTATCCGAAATTAAGCAAATCCTTTCTCGATCAGTAACATACTCTCGCAATGCCCACAAAAACCATGACCAACTAGATGTATTTTCCCCTTCAACAATAGCAAACGCAAGAGGAAATATATGCCCATTCGAGTCAATAAACAAAGCAGTGAGCAATTTCCCTTTATACTTGCCGTAAAGATGGGTTCCATCTATTTGAATTAAAGGCCTACAACACTTAAACCCTTAAATTGCAGGATCAAATGCCCAAAAAACACGACCAAATATAGTTTTACCAGGCACATCAGAAGGGAGAAAATGCCAATCTACTCGTGTACCAAGATTGTAATGCACAACAGCACTCAACCAGTACGGAAGTTCTGAATACGATTTCTCCCAATCGCCGAAGACTGCAACCAAAGCTTTTTTCTTAGCTTCCCACACACGTCTGTATTTGACGTTATATCCGTACTGTTTTTTAAGTGCTTCTTGTAGTACCGCCACAGGCACACTAGGATCAGCTCTAACTAAATTTTGAATTTCAATGCTCATGAAATTAGAATCAAGTTGTGAATTATCTTGTGCCAATTCTGTGTATAAACAAGTATGGTTCTCTCCAAGTTTAGTAATTTCAAACATCCCATGGATTTTGCGCCGACATGCACGCAACTTCCACCTACAACCTTCATCTCATTGCTTGCATCGCACATACCAAATATCTTGGTTCGATTCTACCACAGATATTTGGTAGTGTTCAGTCGCACAATATTTTTTTACTGCCATTTGTAGGTCTTCTTTCGTATCAAATACCATTTCTTTTTGTATTATACTAGAGTTATCTGTACATTTCCCCATTTCCTCCAAGGTTCATCCTTGTTCACAAACTGAATCAGTAATTTCCCATTCTATCTGTGTAAATATCTGCGACTGAACCAACTCATTTTCATTTTCTATATTTCCTTCTTCTCCAAACAATTTATCAATTTCTATATCAATGTCACTATCCGCACAATTTCCAGCTTCAATAATAACTAAATCTTCTGGACGAAACGACATATTTAAATTCGTTTACAACTGTAAAGGTTAAAAAGAAAAATTAGTCCAAATCTACCAAAACTATAAACTTGTGGACCCGGTCCACGAGTTTACTACCCAATATAACTAATTTCCCACCACATTCTTTACCAATAATTATTCCTATAACAATAAACGCCGAATAACAATCAACACTAAAACCTAATTTTTTAAATTTATTCATGCATGCAAAACGTCTACATATACAAATTTATTCATTCATGCAAAACAAAACGTATATAACTATTGCATATTCATAAGATAATTAGAAAGGAAAATGTATATGCATACGTATATGGCGGCGGCGGCAACAGCGGTGGCACTGGCGGCGGCGGTAGTGGAGGCGGCAGCGGCTAAACGAAAAGGGAATGGTTTGAGAAGAATAAGAGAAATGACAAAGACAGTAACAAACGACAAGTGAAATAAGAGAAAGGAGAGAAATGAGGAAAGAAATGAAGAGTGAAAGGAGAGATATGAGGAGAGCATTGAAGAGTGAAAATAGAGAAATGAAGATTAGTTTGAGAAGGATAAGCTGTCGGCCGGTGATATAGAGAAGAGGACTCGTGGACCGGGTCAATGCATGCTTCTGCATGCAGGTTGCAGGCGTGACACTCATGCAGACCGTCACAGGGTAATCGTGTACCCAGTACACGATTTCAGTGGAAATCGTGGACCGGGTCTACGATTTCAAAACCTCAATTTTGCCATTTCTTTCCACCACCCTATTTTTGAAATTATTTTTTTTAAAAAAAAACATTATTTTAAAAAAAAGTTTCTAACTGTTGTGATATAACATTGATGTGATTTATTGTTCTGACTTATCATAATTTCTTTTTATTCTATTATATTTAATGTAATGCAACGAGAAACTTCCTCCACAGGTCAAATTATTTAAAATTTTAAACCAGAAGTATACCTTAAATTATAAAGTATAATATTAGACTCATGTGCTTTTTATATTATTTAATCTAAAATTCTTTAAATTGTTAAATTAAATAAATTATTACAACACATTTGTAGTTTATCGTTTGGAATTATACGAACTCCATCTAAGAAATTTACATCTTTTTAGTCTAAAGGAATCTCTTGATTTTATTTATCTTTAAATAATAATTAAAAAGAAATATCTTTACTACCGTCATATCAATGGGCCCAAAGTGTAGTATCTGATGAAAGTGGGCTTAGATTCGGCCTCCTCGCTACTACTTTGGGCCCAGCTTAGCATTCCGTCATGGGTCGAATCCAACTCTTTATACATAGGAGGGAAAATCGATTTTTACCGAACTTTGGTTTTGATTTATCGATTTTTACCACAAACTTTTTAGCGTAACTAGGAATTTTAATTTAGACCAACACCTAATATTTATGCCAACTCAAACTAATTAAATTATGAGAAAGTGTAGCTCAATGATGATTGACATGTCATTCTTCTATTAAGATCGGAAGTTCAAATCTTCATTCTCTACTTGTTATACTTAAAAAATAAAAAAATAATTAATTAAGATACTTATTCTTGATCATGAGATTAGAATGACCTTTCTCGCTTGTTGAATTAATAAAAATTATTGTTAAATTTTTGTTATATCCTCCTACTAATATTAAGAAAGAGGGTTAAAAAAATTAAAATTTTTTTAAGCAATGCTAAAGTGATCATAGCTCAATTTACATATACATATCTTAGTGACCAAGAGATTTATGATTTGAATCGAGCATAACTCGAGTGACATAGTAGTTGTACTATCAATCTCAAAGTTAGAGATTAAACTCTCCACATGTACGATATATTCTAATAAAATAAAAAATTAAATTTAATAGTTTGCGAGGGATAAGAAAAAAAAAGAAGTCGTCGTGAGCCCTACGTTTGAAGCTTCAACACAGTCCTTAGTATTAGCCTGAACTCTTCTCGAGTTTCCCTCCTAGCGAACGGGGAAAGCTTATCCCTCACTCGCATTCGCCTAATCGAGCAGAACGCCACTCGGTAAAAGTGAGAGGTTATCCACACAAAAATCTTTCCTTCGATAAAAGTGAGAGGTTATCCACACAAAAATCTTTCCTTGTAACTTTGTGAGCCATCACGGTGGGTTGCCCCCTCCATCTCCACCAACCGCACCTACCACCGTAGTCGCCATTTCGAATGTTTCAAACTCGCAGCTTCTTCGCCTGTTCAAGGCTCACTCAATACAATTCTTCCCAAACTCCCCCGGGAAGATTTCCCTCTCAATTAGTATTTCCCTTTCCTCTTCGATCTCACCGGGATGTCGTCTTCTTCCCCGGCGGTTCTTACTTGCAAAGGTAACATTTATGGATTTCTTTCTTCTATTCTGCCGTCCTCCGCCTCTTAAACAACTTATACCTCATTTTCCGTTGTTCAATTGAAGCCGCGGTGGCTTGGGGACCTGGAGAGCCATTGGTGATTGAGGAGGTGCAAGTGAGTCCTCCTCAACCTATGGAAATCAGAATTAAAGTTGTTTGCACTTCTTTGTGTCGCAGCGATGTTTCTGCTTGGGAAACTCAGGTTCTTACTTCCATTCTAGCTGAAATGACTGTTTAGTTTTTGTAATTGCTGTGGATTGACCGTGGTTGACCGATGTTAATTAATATTTCGTTGATAAGTAGAAGAATGTGATGAGTCCTGCGATTGGTTTTGTGTTTGTTCACTGTGTATATAGAACTTGTAGCAATGTCGTTTGATAATGGCGATGGAGATCAAGCTTTTATAGCGAAGGAAGAAATCTGTACAAGATGTAGACTGAAAGATATTTTGTGTTTTTCTTGTATACCCACATTATAATGAAACTGAATTTTAGTTTCTATTCGATTTTGAGCTTGTAAATACTAGCAAAAGCAAATTTTGGATTCTTTTATGCATAAAGTTTCATGGGGAAGATGAAGATTTGAAACTTCTAATATGAATACTTGGTATTTGTGTAGGCTATTTTTCCTCGAATATTTGGCCATGAAGCATCAGGGTAACTTCTTCCTACAGAATTTTTATTTTCTAATTTTGTGGTTAAATCCTTCCTCCTACTGGCTGTTCGTGGTTTCAAATAATTAGAAAATGTTTTTTTTTCCTTTTCCTACCTGTGAGTTGTCAGACTAGCTTACACGCTCATATTAAATCTTAGGTAGGTGACCACCATGTATTGAACCCATGACTGTCTTTATCAAAGTCATACCTCCTATATATCACTAGGCCAATTGAAAAATGTTTAAGCGTGGATTCTTTGAGTTTTAGCTGTGATATTGTCCTAGAAAGATGTTTCTTCGTGTAGAATGAAAAAACTAAAAAGAGTACGTTATTTTTTTTGGTTGAACAAGAAATCAACTTTTCATTTGAAAAGTATTGCTTAATGATACAAACTTCTAAAAGGGAGGGGAGAGAAAGAACCTAAATTGTAAGTTACAAGAGCAAAATTCTTGATAAGAAAACTCATGGAAAAGCATGGACGAGAAACACCAAAAAGAGGCCTTCAATTAAGCCACCTCAATACAAACTGACCAACGCCAGGATCACTTCTAAAACATCTTTGGAAGCAATCCCACCAAACCTCTGAAGAAAAACAATGCACTTGGGACAAAAAAAACTCAATTAAAATTGAAGATCCCAAAAAAAACACGGCTGGAATGCTTCAAGACAACTCGAATAACAACCCGTGCAGATACCAAAACAGAAAGAAGAGAAGAAAGTTTCAAGATCTCCTCAAATCTACAAAAAACTTCAGGATAACTTTTTGAAAAATAATGCTTATTATAGCAATAATTTAGAAATTTATAATTACATGCAATATTAAATACAAAACAGCTATTCAGTTTCATCTCTTTGGAAAATAGTGATCTTCCATCTTTTATTTTTCAGTGTTGTTGAGAGTGTTGGTCCTGGAGTGACTGAATTCAGTGAAGGTGACCATGTGCTTACACTATTCACTGGAGAATGCAAGACATGTAGGCATTGCACATCAGGTAAAAGCAACATGTGCCAAGTTTTGGGACTAGAGAGGAGAGGTGTAATGCATAGTGATCAAAAGACCCGCTTCTTTATCAAAGGCAAACCAATTTATCATTATTGTGCGGTTTCAAGTTTCAGCGAGTACACCGTGGTGCACTCAGGGTGTGCTGTCAAAGTCAACTTGGCTGTACCTCTTGAGAAAATATGTCTTTTAAGCTGTGGGGTGGCCGCAGGTATACTTGCGTGCTTCATTGAATTTTTTCCATTTGATTTCTTCAACAGGGTAGAGGGGTTTCCGATCATACATATCACATCCTATCATTTGTAACTTTGTACATGCCTAGAATAGATTACCAAAATAAAAAAAAAATGTACAAGAAAGATAAAAGGAGTTATAAGCTTATCGATTCTTTAGTGTGATTAGTTAAAAAGGAGTAATATTTATCCTTGGCTACTTTACTAGCATAATTATATGGTTTTCTTTGAATCTTGAGTTGAAATATGGCACTATAAATCAGACTATTTTTGGTCTTACCTCCATTCTCTCCTTTGTCTGAACCCACTTAATCATGTTACTAAACTCGACTATCCCGTAGATTTCAACTAATTTAAGCTTGAGTTGAAGTGAGTTTTCTTTTTCCATTTTATTATTGAATCGAAGCAATGTTCTATTCAACAGTTTTACGGGCTATTACTTATAAGATGTTCTTTCTTCAGGTTTGGGTGCCGCTTGGAATGTCGCTGATATATCTGATGGTTCAACTGTGGTGATATATGGTCTCGGGACTGTAGGCCTATCTGTAAGCATTATGTTTTGTGAATACCACTGTAGTGACCTCAAACATGTCTCTTGGCAAATTTGGACCGGTTAGATTAATCTTGAGTTTTGTGTTACCAAAAGGTTGCACAAGGTGCCAAAGTTAGGGGTGCATCGCAAATAATTGGTGTTGATATTAACCCTGAAAAGGGTGAAATAGGTATTTCATTTTCTTTGGGAACTATGGAATTTTTCTTTATTTTTCTTTTCTTTATTTTTTTTTTTCCGAAAACGTGTTGACTAAGGAAATATTTCCATTCTTGCAGCTAAAACTTTTGGAATTACCCATTTTGTTAACCCGAAGGAATGCAATGAATCTATTCAACAGGTATTTCTTCTTTCTACAACCTAACAACTGTCTAAAATCTCGATAACAAAAAATTGAAATGGGTTTCCTTGAGAATTTCATCTAATCTTCGTTTATTTCTCTTAGGTCATAAATCAAATTACTGAGGGAGGGGCTGATTATGCATTTGAATGTATAGGTGACACAGGAATGATAACTACTGCTTTGCAATCATGTTGTCAAGTTGGTGTTCTTTTACTCCTTTTATTTGGCAAGTTTCTTACATAGTTACATGAAATTGTTTAATTTCTTTCACCATTTTGCCATAGGGTTGGGGTCTGACTGTTACACTAGGTGTCCCAAAAGTGCATCCAGAACTAACGGCCCACTATGGAACATTTCTTAGTGGAAGAACATTAAAAGGGTCCCTTTTTGGCGGATGGAAACCAAAATCTGATCTCCCCTCATTAGTAGACATGTATACCAAGAAGGTAATAATAGCTTTAACTTTGACTATCGAATTAATCTAATACTTCCTGTTTCAATTGATAAACGACAACATATCCTTCTATCTCCATGATGGTATAATATTATCTACCTTGAATATAAAACCTTCATAACCTTGCTTTTAGAACCATCCAAATGGCCTCGTATTTATGGAGATAATTGTTCTCACTTATATACCCATGATCACTTCCTTTCTTAACTAACGTAGGACTTTGCTTGCACTTCAAACATCAATCCTCTTAAATCATAAGCACGGCACACATATTCGGATCTTTCTTGGAGCCGTGTCGGTGATACAGAGAGCCCTTGTCAACCAGACCATTAAATTCCATATAATTTTCTCTCATTTTCTGTTACTGATGTTCCATACAGAGCACATAGATGTGAGGCATTGACAAAATCTCATTTGTAGGAAATTCAAATCGACGAGTACATCACTCATAACATATCCTTTGAAGATATCAACCAAGCTTTCAGTCTCATGAAGGAAGGGAAGTGTTTACGTTGTGTTATTCACTTACCAGCATGATTTTGAATTAATTAAATCCATCTTTGGTGCTTTTGGCGAGTTCAAATTCCTGGTTTTCTATGTCGGAATATATTTGTAACCTTAGTTAGATTGAGATATTTTGAAGCTTTATTATTTATTTTTTGGTCTAAAGAAAAAGATTGTAGAATCAAAACTTAGGACCTTCCATGTTAAAATTTCTTAAGGACTAAGAGATATTCTGAAGCTTCTTTGGTATTAGATTTCATGAAAGAAATAGTGGAAGAGAAAACTCCTTCAAGACAAGGGCATTTTTCTTTTAAATTTAATAAATATAATAATAATAAATCATAATAATTTTTTATGTACAATACAAGTAAGGATTCGAACCACATATCTTTTGGTCGCTAACACATCCGTATTAGTTGAGCTATATTCGCTTTAGCGGCCACTATTTTTTCTTTTAGTTAACTGACACTCGCTCTACGTTGTGCATATGATATTGGAATACACCCATTGTGGGCATCATTTTGAGTAGTAACTAGTAAGTATTTCCCGTAAGGCCTTGGTTGAATTTTTCTAATTAATTCCAGTATTGTAGAATTGATTTTCTTTTTCCCAAAATATTTCCAGTAGTGTTCTATTTTTCTTTTTCTTTTAAAGAAAATGGCTAAATTATAACTTAACCATTTATATTATATAAAGAACACACCTTTATACTATAATAGAATCTTTTGGAATTTCGAATATAAATTGAGATATAAAATTGTGGCAATAAACTGAAATGATTAGTTGATACAAATTTTCATTCTAAGTCATTGTTGCTAATTCGTATTTTCATTGAATTTATACTTTAAGGGTGAAATGTTTGTAAAAGTTTGAAGTAATTTTACAACTTTTGAAAGCAGGGAGGTATTTGTCATTTTATAATTTAATCCAAAAAATAAAAAAAGCAGTCCGAGTCTACTGATTTTTCCTTTAAATAACTTTTTTTCCAAAATATTTCCAATAATGTTTTGGGTTGCTTTTCGGAGGCAGATGTTGATTGAAAATTTCAATATTCTATTGCTCTTTTTTCTTTTCCCTGAAAAGGCAAGACCATTCTACGTGGTTGAATCAGTTGCCAATCGCTATATTTGATTTTAATTGCTGTGTATAAATGCTAAAAAGCCTAAAACACGATATTATTAATTATTTGATTTTAATTTAGGCAGATGTTAATTCTTTTGGATTGTTCGTTTTCCCCCTTTAAAGAACTAATTAAAGAATAGAGGATTGTTCCAACGAACCGAAATCGATTCATTTCAACCAAAAGGAAAAGCTTAAAAGAAAATACTAATCAATCCAATTGATGTGAATTCGCAATTGGATCTAAATACTTTATAATTCAACCTCACCTGTGATATTTGTATCAAGATCACACTATAAGGAGTTTCTTAAACACCCCTATTGAGTCAAAATGAAATGAACAGCCAAAAACACAGAGAATAAAGAAAGAAAGAAAGACAAAGGTTTCAGTTGGGAATGGAGAAACATCAACAGCTGATGATTTCTAATTCTCTCCTAATGGCATCTCTTTTAGCTTTCAACTCTCTTCTCTATTCCTGATGTCTTGTCCAGTCCATTTCTGCATCCTTCCTGAAGTTTCCTCCACCTGCAATAATCATTCAACAATTCCCCATTAAAAATTGCTTTCAACTTCCTTCCATTACAGAAAAAAGAAAAACATTTGCTTTCACTTACTTCTCTATTCCAGTTGGTTTTGTATAGAACAAGCAGCAACAGAATCGTCTGCATCGCGATCCCGGCTATCATTCCACCCCAAAGCCCCTACACACAACCAACCAAATGAGTCTGAGCTTCAGAGATCTCAGTCTCATATAAACTAGAACCAACCGTATGACCTCAGAGATCTCAGTCTCGTGTAATGAAAATGAGTTTGAGAGTTCTAACTATTCTAAAGTGGATCGGCTTAAAAGTACTAGTTTAAAAAGTCACTGTTAAATGCAATCTTGATTTTCTGCTTCTTGACATACCTTCACTCCAAAGTTTGCTACATAACCTAAGATAACACCAAGAGGGAGACCAAAAATGTAATAGCAGCCTAAGTTTATATAAGCCACCAATGCCTGCCATCCAGCTCCAATAGCCACGCCTGAACAAGAATACCACAGAGTTGTAAGGGTCGTTCAAAATCGAAGATAAACAGAAAACGTAAACAATAGAGAATCGACACAAAAATTTACGTGGTTCACTAACGGTGTACTAGCTACGTTCATGGACAGAGAGAGATAGCAGTTTATTATTAGAGAAAATATCATATTAAAGATTCAAAGAGGCGCCTCTAAGGTTAGAGAGTTTATATAGTGCACTCCTCTAAACCCTAGGGCCAAAATTGTAAATAAACATAAATATAAATGCAACTTAGGGAGCAAGGGTATTGCCCCGGAACTCCCACTAGGGTGTGTCGTCATTGGACCTTGACTCATTGACTGAGCAATGAGACACAATACTTGATCATTTGAAGTGCCGATATCAAATTTAAGGCATTCAGAGAGAGAGATTTTAAGTTCACCTGATATGACTGGTTGAACACTGTTGAGAACCATGGTTATGCCAAGAAGATAAGCTAATGTGGCAACATATTTCTGCACAGCTACACTGCTTGTGAAGATGACAGCAAAATGATCCTTGACAAAGAATATCAGGACCATAAATATGAGGCCGAGAATAAGAGATTCCACGATCGTCACATAGACGGAGTACATTGCAGCTCGAGGCCGTGCCTTTCCAAGTTCATTGGAGACTCTAACACTGTAAACAGACAAAAGAAAAACATGTAAGCAGTGTAAGAAATGGAACTCAAGACTGAAGTATGAACAGGGCAACTTATGTTTGTACTTTGCCCATTGTTGCCCTGAGTCTAAAATGGATCCACCCTCAGATTCTGATAGATGAATATTAAGAAAGTTTGAAGATTTTGAAACAATGCACATTATCTAAGAAGTAGGAAAGATCCAAAGAACAATCTCTATTGGTATGATGGCATATAAATATAATATTTTGACCAAACAACATTTCATTTCAGACTAAAACTATGTATGAATTTGAGATGAACAGAAGAGGATAAAAAAATATTTAGAATAGTTTAAGATGAAAAGATGTAAAAAAATTCATTACCTCATTGCGACATTGATTCCAATGAAAATGATATTTTCCCATCCGTTCAAGTTCATGCTGAAACAACCAAAAAGAGCAAAGAAACAAGCCACAGAAGAACTTCAGATACATGGAAAATCAAGAACATAACAATTAACATCCATTGATAAAGAACTCCCAAGAACATACCAAATGGAAAGTGAATCAACAGAGATGACAGCATTTGGAAGGTGACCAGCAAGAATAATGATACTACTCATGTACCAAATCTCCAAACAAAACATAATAGCAGAGGAAAATGAGAGCTTAACAAATCCCCACAAATCCTTGAAAGCCAACCAAGAGAATCCATGCCAAGCATCCTTACACCAACCCATGACATAAATGACTTGAGCAATGGAAATCCCCCAACCAGAGATGTTCAAGGCCAAACCAGCCCCAGTAGTGCCCCAACCAAACTGAAAAATGAAGAGCCACAGCATGAAAACATGGGCCAGAAGGGCCCCAAAGCCAATCCAGGCCAATGCCCACACTTTGCTCTGTGCCTGAAGAAACTTTTGGGTTGGAAAAGCCACCACAAAAGAGAACAGCTGTGGGAGTATGAGCATAGAGAAACTCCCAGCCAGTTCAGCCACGTCATCTTGTTGCCCTAAAAGCTTCAAAATGGGAGTGGCAAATACATAGATTGGTGTGATTATTAAGGCACATATGAGCATTATTACCCACGATCTCTGCATATAAACACCCAGCATGTGGATTTGTCCAGCCCCAAATGCTTGGCCACACAATGTTTCTGTTGCACTTCCCATTCCAAACTGTCAACAATTTTTAGACACCCACATCAGAATATGTCTTTCTAAGCAAGGAAAGAGGTGTATTATTCCTTTTATGAATCTTTTGGGTTTGAGGGGTTTAGGAACTTGACTTATTACACAATCTGAAATGAGAAAAATCGAAAAGTGGGGTATCATTCAACTTAAAAAGAAGTTGATATGCTAAACACAGAGATTATAAAAGGCAGACCATTAGTTTGAAAGCCAAAATAAACAAACTCAATGATTAAACCTCCTTTTTTCCTTGAATCACAAGAATAAAAACCCATCAGAATCATCAGTTTGCCCTCTAAAAATGCCAGAACCAACATAGTCAAATCACCAATAAAACAAAAAGTTTAAGCTCATGGGTTAAATCAACGCTTTTTAACACTCCGACTTGAAAATTTGTAGAACACCCAACATGTAAAAATCAATATTAACTAGAGAGGAAATAACATCATGCATCCGGTGTAAGACCTCCATGATA
Organism: Citrullus colocynthis; assembly: GCA_031780015.1. Lineage (NCBI taxonomy): Eukaryota > Viridiplantae > Streptophyta > Magnoliopsida > Cucurbitales > Cucurbitaceae > Citrullus > Citrullus colocynthis. The sequence goes on along the minus strand of QLSR01000600.1, from coordinate 138,240 downwards.
TAATTAAAGTATGATCCATCAAAACCCTATGAAATTAAATTGACTGAAAGTATTATATACTCCATCAGCTTAGGGGAAGAGATAAGTTGAAAATGGAGAAGATTAAACATCAGAAATAATGGTGTAAAAAAGAAGAGGAAGATCTAAGTTCTTTATCTGAAACAAACAGACCATCAGCTTTCAGAAAACTTCCAATCCCAAGAGAATAGAGACTCAAAGATACAATAAACAGTCAAAACCCCATTCAGAAAATGGAAAGATAAGCAGCAAATGATGTTCCAATCACCATAAAACTGAACAAAGAACTTCACCAGCAGAAATTAAACACAGAAGAAGAGAGAGAGAGAGAGAGAGAGAATAGAGACCATGAAACCAAAAGCGAAAGTGGCAATAACAGAGATGGCAATGGAAATTCCAGAAAGCTCAAGCTCCCCAAGTTGACCCACAAAAATATTTGTAACAGAGTTGGTTCCATACTGACAAACAATCTGAAATATCACCGGACCGGAGATGGCCCAAGTCTTCACCGTTTCACTCCACACGATGTGTTTGAACTGCTGAAATGTCTTCGCCGGAGCATAGTCTCCGCCGTTGTCGTCGCCGAGAAGTGGCACCGCCTCCATCTCCGGCTAAACAGAGGACAGATATATTTTTTTGCGCTTTCCGTGTAAAGGGGCAACGACGACCAAGCTTTTAAACCGCAGAGATTTGTTGTACGCAAAATATTCGGCGATGCCACTGTCAGATTGATTTACAATAAAGGTTGAGATTTTTTAAGAATATAAAATACATATATCATCTTGTGGGTTAACAGAAAATGATTATTAAAGTTGAAAGTTTCGATCTTTGGGTCAGAGCACTTTCCGAAGTGTTAAAGAATTGTAATTAGCTCAACCACGTGCTTCACGACGGCTTTCCAATTATATTTTTGGTCGGGGATTCTTTTTTTCTTTTTTTTTCTTTTAACAAATTGCAAAACTTAATATACTCGTGAGAGTATTGAGTTCTCAAATTCGAATGTGAGTTAAAATTAGGTCAAATTGGACCTTCAAATTAACATAATTGTATATATAAATTTGATGATTCAATTTTTATCATTTGATTGTATGTTTGAGGGTCTAACATTAACACACCAAATTTTTACCGTTAAAAGTTTGAGAGTGTAATTGCAACTATTACCATACTACATGGGTGGTTTCTGCAATTTGCCTTATCTTTCTTTTTAAAGATTACATGATATTAAATTTTTTCTACTTGTTTTAAATAGCAAAACTGCTAAAAATATTTTCAAATATAGCAAAATGTCAAGTTTATGATAGTACCGAAAATGTGCTATCTAACTCTGTGTAACTTGAGATTGTCCCTAGATTTTATGTGTTTATTTCACTATTTTACAGATATCGAGTATTTGTGAGGTAGAACCGAGCGTTAAAGCTGAGATGGAGCAAAAATGGGTCAAAACAAAGCTTAATTGCATCAACCGGGAAAGAGGGAAGCAAAATGACCAAAATACCCCTGCAGCCACGACTCAACGGTGCTTTTTCCCAAGAGAAAGTGCTGGCAAAAGGCAGTAAACGCTGCAGCGCTCCGAAGACATGTTGCACACATACAGCGTCGTGACACTCTGAATATGTTATAAAAGAATGGTTCTCGATTTTTAGATCACTAGATCGCCACTAGTCGACTTTTGGACAATTTTCTCTCTATTTTCTCCTGTTTTCTGTGTTCTTAAGGTATCCCAACAACATTTTGATGTCCCTAATGCTGATATGGGCTAAGATATTGTTTTTAGCTTGGGTTTTTAGGAGTTTTTCCCAATTTTGATGTATTTGTGAGATTTTGAATTAACGTTAATCTTGTATTGCTGGTTCAATTGATTTTGAATCAACGTTCATCAACATGTTAACATTTTTATTGATATTTTTAAATTTTTATGGATTCAACATCGACATAAAACATGAATTGAAATTTCTAGATTATAGTAAAGAATTTTATGAAACATAAAGAGTAAACAACAAAATATAACATAATTAATGAGCATGTTAACTTAATTTAAACACGTAGAATTTTTATTTATTAATTTAAGTACTTTTTTATTTTTCTAATTGTTCTAAAAATATCTGTCAACATCGATATTTTAAACTTTGATTACAACAAATAGTAGTTATCCTTTTCTATTAAACAATATATATCTAAAGTAGTTGCGCTCTAGGATCAAATTCTCATTTCTGCATTTTAAAAAAATAAAAGTTAAGTCATTTTCCAGGCTCCGCTTAGAAAAAACTCAATTTGGAATCTATTTATTCTATGATTACTACTTGTATCATATTCGATTTATAAATAGCATTGATAGAAAACTTTTAATCAATCGAGTAATATGATGAATACGTTGGTTGAATATTTGGTTAAAAGCATGAAGTAAATTGAAAAAAAAAAGGAAGTCGTAGCATAGCAATAATTTGGCTACCTGTCTTAGTCTATAAGAGGTTAAAATATCATTTTGGTTCTGTACTTTAGGTGTCATTCTATTTTAGTCTATATACTTTTAAATGTCTTGTTTTAGTCTTTATATCTTTAATAAATTTGAAAATTAATCCTACAGGTAGTTTAT
>QLSR01000600.1:120271-135213 GCA_031780015.1 Citrullus colocynthis | reverse complement strand
TTTTTTTTTTTTTTTTTTTTTTTTTTTTTTTTTTTTTTTTTTTTAAAGATTGGAATTTCTATAATTTCTTATAATTTTGGAGGAAGATTAAAAGTTTTCTTCAATTAAATGGTCTATTACATTAAACACAAATTTTAAAGGAAATAACTTGGGTGCAACCCTCAATAAAAAATTGTTATGTGACAAATTTTTTTTAAAAAATATATTTTTTAATTCTTCATTTGTGTGATAAAGAAAAGGGTGGTGGTCCACCTAACCATTGCACAATTTTAAATTGGTAAAACAATTGAAACTAAATTTTAGAAAGGAAAATTAATGGTGAAAACAAGTGAATCTAAAGTTATTGTTTCTTTTAAAGTACAAAAGCAGGGGGGAAAATTACACAAAAGGACCCAAAAAGCAAAAATTTTAGGATGATTAACCTTTTTTAGAAACTTATTTGTTATTAACCATTTTATATGAAATACCAATTTTACTCTAAATATTAAATGTGCTCTTCCCTTCTAATACTTACGTCTATTTTGCTGTTTCCTTACAACAACAATAAGACGAAAATTCAAATTCATTTAAAACTAAAATGCTTTAACATTTTGCTTACCTTGTAAAACATGATTTGAAAGGAATACGAGAAGCTGTATAAAAACAAGTGGTCAAATTGTATTAAAACAAGAAAAATTTGAAAGTTGAAAATATAATCAAAATATATACCAATATCTTGTGTTTATTTAACCTTTTAGTAAAAGAAACTTCCATATAATTAAAACAAAGGAACACAAGCAACATCTAATCTATAAAAAGAGCCCAAAATAAAACAAAAACCGAGCTTCTGACTTCTTCTTTTCTTTCATTGTTCACTTTGATCCAAAAGAAAATGAGTTCCAATGGCGTTTCTGCAATCATTTCCAAAAGGTACCACAGAAATCTCTAACCTTCAAACTAAACATCCAAACTCAATGAAAATCAGCTCAACAATTTCTTCATCATATATTTTTTTTTCTTTTTGTGTCTGTGTGTGTGTGTGTGTGTGTTGCAGATTGGCCGGAAAAGTAGCTCTGATAACCGGGGGAGCAAGTGGAATTGGCGAGTCGACGGTGAGGCTTTTCGTGGAGAACGGAGCCAAAGTGGTGATTGCCGATGTCCAGGACGACCTTGCCGCTGCCCTTTGCAAGGAGCTCGGCAACACCGGCGGTGACGTTTCTTATTTCCACTGCAACGTCACCGACGAATCCGACATCTCGAACGCCGTTGACTTTTCTGTGGAAAAGTACGGAAAGCTAGACATCATGTTCAATAACGCTGGCATTCGCGGCGATGTAACCGCCACAACGTTGACCACGGACATGAATGACTTCAAGAAAGTCTTTGATGTCAACGTGTTCGGTACATTCATGGGAGCTAAACATGCCGCTAGGTGAATTCAAAATTTAAGTCTCATTTGATAACAAACAAAATTAGAAATCAAGAAATTTAATCATTTATTCATATTCTTTTTCGTTAGAGTAATGGCTCCGGCGAAGACAGGGTGCATCCTGTTTACATCAAGCATGGCATCGGTGATATGCAGCGGTAACACGCCGGCATATTCGGCGTCAAAGCATGCAATCGTAGGATTGATGAAGACGCTAGCTGTGGAATTGGGGCCTCACGGGATCAGAGTGAACGCCATATCGCCGTTTGCGACGGTGACGCCAATGCTGCTGCCGTCAAAGGATGTGGAGCAGAAGAAGGCAATGGAGGCGTTCATTTCATTGTCAGGGAACTTGAAAGGGGCAGTAATGGAGGCTGAAGATGTAGCCAAAGCAGCTCTATATTTAGCAAGTGATGAGTCTAAATATGTGAGTGGATTGAATCTTGTGGTTGATGGTGGCTTTAGTCTTACCAATCCTAGCTTTGAATTTAATGCTAAAGCCTATGGACAATGAAATTTAATTATTTTTTTTTAGTACAATAATTACGGGATGTGGATCGAACCTTCTATTTGAACAAAGTCATGCTAATTATTGTCGAGGAAATTTAATTATCCCATCTCTTCAAAGATTTGATAAATGTATCATGTTCTGTTTGATTTCGTGTGTTCTGTTGGTTGTTTTGATTGAAAAAGTATAATAAGAGATAAATTAAAGGAAAAAGCTAAAAACAAAGAACCCTAGTAGGAAGTTGATAATAAAGCAAGAATATTAGAGGCAAAATGAGTTTTTATATACTTAATTTTCAAAAACTAGAAATAAAAAACCAAATGATTACTAAATAAGATCCTTTTCACCTCTAAATTTTTTTCTTTGTTATCTACCTTTACTAATGTTTTCAAAAATTAAGTTCAAGTTTTGAAAACTAAAAAAAAATAGTTTTTAAAAATATGTTTTTATTTACAGAATTTAGCTAAAACTTCAATCTTAGAAAAGTTGTAAAATACTCTAATAAATTAAAAAAATAGGTTTAATTTTTAAAATAAAAATAAAAAATCAAATAATTACCGTACAAAGTCTTTAAACTTACTCTCTTTTTACATGTAAATTTTAAAATGGGTGGTTCTAAAGTTAACCAATGAATGCTATGAAATTCAATCAACATAACATTTGAGATCCAGACCAAATTGTAAATTGAATACCAAATTGAACCACGAAGGAAATGGTTGATTATTAAGCGTGTTTGGTAACCATTTCGTTTTTTGTTTTTAGTTTTTGAAAATTAAGTCTAGTTCTTCCACATTTTTTATAATGATTTGTATCTTTTTTTAGGTATAATGGTTGAATTTTTTTAGCCAAATTCCAAAAATAAAAATAAGTTTTTAAAAGTTTTTTTTTTTTTTTTAAATTTTCAAAATTTGCTTGGTTTTTTTAAACAATTGATAAAAAGTAGATAATAAAGCACCAAATGGTTACCCAACAAAGTTGAAAATAATTCAAAAATAGGGCAAAAGATCGGTAGGTAAAAGGGAGTTAGATTGAACAACAAAATATAGCAAAATTTTATTGCCTATCGCGTTCTATCGCAAATACACTGTGATATTTTACTATTATTTATAAATATTTTCAACAATTTTGTCATTTAAAATAATTTTTCTAAAATTTATTACACATTACAATTTAATTTCATAAAGTTGAATGTTTAAAATTAAAATTAATAAATTGAATTACAAAATGTAAATATGTTATCGATAAAGATTTCAAAAGTGAACAACACATTAACAACATAGACTTAAAGCACAAATATCAGATTTAGATAACATACAACAAGTGCGAAAATATTATTATTATTATTATTATTATTTATAGATGATATGATGTGAAAAATGTCTAGTACCAAATTAAAATTTTGGGCAAATATCAATTTATATATAGAACTAATAATTGTTTCAATTTAAATTTTGAACTTTTACAAGTGTATAAATTTATATCCTCTTCCAGATTTGGGTCAATTAAATTAAAATTTTTGTAAGCCAATTAATTTATACCATTCATTACGATTACCTAATTTAAAAATCATCATGCATATTCAAAAGTGTATAGCCTTCTTTAAATATCGATTTTATAAAATTGATGAATAAAATATATAAATTGATGATTTTGTCTAAGAGTCTTACATTTATTCATATATGAAAATTTAGAGATTTATTTAATTAATACAATTTTAAGTTTTACATGATATTTTTCCAAATGAAATGTAATGGAGAGAGTGTAAATTATTACAATCACAAAAGTTTAAAGTTTAAATTAATACAATAATTAATTTAAAGTTTAAATCGATACAATTTGATATATTTTAAAAACTTTTCATACTATAATCATTCATTGGACATAAAAAATATTTAAATATGATAAGAAGAGCATAAATCAAAATAATATATCAATAAATGATGGGTCAAATATGATGCAAAGTTTGAACAAATTTCGATTTGACAAATCTGCATAGAGAAAAAATATAAATTAAATATTTAATAACAACAATTAAATATTTTAATCATGACAACGACAGCATACGAATCAACGTGATTCACGACATTTAAATGGATAGAATTCCTAAGAATAAAAATACATTAAAACAAAGTCTTTATACCTATAAAAAACAAAACTAGTGTAACAACAAAGTTATTTATACATATAAAAACAAAACTCATCAACAATCAATAATGAACTCCTAATTTAAATTTTAAAATTTAAAAGGGTTGCAATTTTAACTCTCTAATTATTGTTAGAAGCTCTTTTATGAACTAAATAAAATTGATTAAGTCTTCAACAATAAAGCTATTTTTCCTGTTGAAATTTAAAAATTTCAGCAAAAGTATTTAATAATTAATTTGTAAATTAGTCCACTTTAAACCACTTATTTAAGTTTATGATTTGATTCGATGAAATTAAAAGTTTAATTAAAATTAATATAACTTCATGAATTTAAGATCAAAATTATTTTTTTCTCCAATTTTTTAGACAATCAAAATAATAACAGAAATGATGACCATGGTTAACGTGAAACTACTTTAATTACACAAACAACCTTACTAAGTTGGGCGCATAACTCTGATATACATACTTTTTCTTTATTATAATATAAAGAAGGAGAAATCAAACTCCTAACCTTGACGATTATTTTTTTCTTCTAAAATTTGAACATTTCAACCTATTATTATTTTTGCTATATTTCGAGATAAAAGAAAGAGAAATATGCTTTGAAATACCACTAATGATTAATGAAGCTTTGCCTTACATTTTGTGTTCGTTTTATAGTTATTTTTTCTTTTTTGAGTTTAAGGTAAAAAATAAATAATTTGAAAAGTTAAATAAAGGGAAAACAAAATACCTTTTTGGTTTCTAGATTTTGGGTTTAGTTTTTATTTGGTTCTGAAGTTTTAAAATGTTACACTTTTAGTATTTAAGTTTTGAGTTTGATTTCAATTTAGTACCCAAGTTACAGAAAGTTACAATTTTACTCTTAAGATTTAAGTTTAATATTTCAATTTAGTCCCTATATTACATGATGTTACACTCTAACCTTGATTTTTCGTTAAATGATTACTTCAATCTTTGGTGTCTATATTTATTAATTAATTTACAATAATAATAGAGTGGAAAATTTAAAATCAGTTTTAATAGTTAGGAAAGAAATAGTAAAAATTAGGGAAATTATTTTATATGAAAAAACTTCTAAAATTATTTACAAATAAAAGAAAAATATTGAGATAAACTATTTTTTGGGTCTATCATGACACAAATAGATGCATAGAAAATCTTTAAATTCTTTTAAATTAATTAATAGACATTAATAAATTATTTAATAAAAAAAATTAAAATTAAAATTATTAAACTTAAAATCAAATTGAAACAAGACTCAAATTTCAAACGTGAAATTGTAATATTTAAAATCAATTAAATTGAAATTAAACTTAAAAGAAATTAATTACTGAAGATGTAATAGGTTGAAATTTAAAATTACCAACAAAATAATTTTCACTAAAATAAACATACAATTGAGAGATTAAACGATATATGTATTTTAAGAATCTATGAATTGAAGGTAAATTTAAATTAAGAAATCCAAGGCGTTATTATTTCCGAGTTCTTTCACGGATGGTATCACCAATTATTTTTCGTTTGAAGATATTTTAGTTTATAAGAGGAATTATTATTATTTGTTAAAACTTTAATGAAAAAGATGAACATGGAGAGCCATCTCATATTGCATTGGGCAGCACGTGAATCACGTTATAATCTGCTAAAGACAAATATGCAATGTAATCTCATGTTTTTTTTTCTTCGCAAAAAGTTCTCAATTTCTTATGCCGTGAAACCTACTAATCATAATTTTTTAAGGTACTAGGATGTTCAAATGGTCTGACAATCCGAACAATTTAGACTACTCAACCTGAATAATAAGAGTTGGATTGGGTTAGTTTAAAATTTGGATTGGGTTGGGTTAATTTTTTTTTTTTTTTTTTTTTATTTTTCGGGTTGAGTTGTGTTTTGGGTTGCAATTTTGAAAATTCGGGTTGACCTTACCAAAACCGAATTTCTAATAGTAATATTAAAAAAAATATATACATATATATGTATATGTATATTAGTTTAAGTTAGTGTTAAAGAACTATTTTATATTTTTTTCTTGGATCAATGTATTTTATGCTTTTATCTTGGATCAATGGATATGTCAATTAGTATTTCATTGATATGCTAATGTATTTTACCAAAAAAATAAGGAGAAAAGAAAAGAAAAAACACACACAACCCGACAACCCAACCCCAACCCAATCCGGATTTTAAGGGTTGGGTTGGGTACCCTATTCGGATTGGTCCAAAAAATACCCCCAACCTAACCCAACCCATGTATACCCCTAGAAGGTACGAGATAGTTGTGAAATAGTTGTCAGATAGTTGCAAAAGGATTGGTTAGAATTTTCGTTTTAGTTTTTTTTTCAAGTATTAAAGACTTTATTCGGGTATTAGAGGTCAATTTCTTTTCGATAAGTTCAAACTTACCGGGAAGGAATTGAGCTCGCTATTAATTTTATCATAAAATTTCGATCAACTATTTACTGAAAAAGTGATAGAGAGGCCAATTTATTTTCGACAAATTCAAACTTACCGAGAATGAATTTCATTAACGAAATTTAAAATAATAATAATAATTTTTTAAAATTCTACATTGTTTGGTTTAGGTATTGAAATTGTTGAATATAAAATTACTAAATAAACTAAAATAAATGAATTAAGTATAAAAAATAACATGGCATGATAAAATTAATTAAAAATATAAAAGTGGATTATGATAATCATTTGAATTTGATTCCTATTGCAGAGAAAGGTAAACATTACCGATTGATTTTTGATTACGATTCAACTCATTTCCATTACACGTCAGTAAAAACCATTGTCAAATGTTATCTGATAACCACTACAATCCCTTTCCTTTATAATATTACCAATTACAAATGCATCCTAAATCCCAAAATTGGTGGGTCAGCGCACCCTAAATGTTTATCATATTGTTTATTGTTTGTATTCTAACTCTAAATTTCATGCAATATGTATCTGAATGTGTCCCAATGAAACTTTTTAGTAAAATCTTAGAGTCATTTTGTATCCCTCTGGTTGTTGGTCTTATAGAACTCGACTTTTCAAATACCACGGCCATCTACCATCACCATCAATCTTAACATTTTTGGTAACAACTAAATTTTTTTTGTTTGTTTTGGCTTATTCTTTAGTCCTATGTTTATCTATTGTTATCTCTCTATGGACTTACTGATTATTAATGAAAAAGAAATGATGAAGGTGCTAAGAATGTGTCTACTAGTGGAGATATGCAGGTGCATCCCTCGACTCAACATATCTTTTTCAAAATAAATAAATAAATATTGATAGATATTGACATTTTGCTATATTTGAGAATCGCTTGCTAATATTAAAAAGTATTTTTTTATGAAGTTGAACCTCTCACATAACTTCAACATCATCTATAAAAGCTACCCAATCATTTGAAGTTCATCCAACCCTTTGAATAAATTGTTATCGTTTAGAACTCATAGTATTACAACAAAGATAAGATGTTGACTATCTTTTTCGGTTTCGTGACGCTGACAATTGTCTACTACATCTATTGGACTAACAAATGGAAGGATTCAAAATTCAACGGAGTTCTACCTCCGGGCACCATGGGATTGCCTCTCATCGGAGAAACCATTCAACTCAGTCGACCTAGTTACTCCCTTGATCTTCACCCTTTCATTCAAACTAAAGTTAAAAGGTATTTTTGTGATTATATAAACAATATTATAAAACACATTATGCACTAGACAAACTAGATGTTTTCGCATTCAAATTCTATGTATATATGCTGGAGAGTTTATATATTTTTTTTTGGTAAAACATCAATTTAAGTATATACTTCAATTGCTTAATCTCGATCATATTCTTAATGAATTATATGTTAAGTGTGACTATTGATGATGGCTTTTAGTGACATGATATACTAGGTATTTAGTTTACTCGTGAATTTGAGCATACATTAGTAAGAAATCTATATTTACATACTTCTTGAATATATCAACAAAGATCGATCATTCACCCTATATTTGTTAGAGCAATATTTTTTTAAGTAAAAAGATGGATTAACGTGGACTATACCTATCTTTTTGTTGCCCAACTTCAACCATATAATAAAAAAGACTTGAAAAAATTAAGAAAAAAAAAAAGAGTTTGTGGTGACAAGCTGCAATTAGACAACTAGGTGAACGGACAAATATAAGAAAATCTATATTTAGCCCAAAATTAAAATTAATTATTTTTTAGTTGAGGTAGAGGATTCAAGCTCCTTACTTCTTGATAGAAGATTTATGTCTTAACTTGTTGATTAAAGTTAACACGAGATTTAATTGGATGGTGATTTTTAGATATGGACCGATCTTCAAGACATGTTTGGCAGGAAGGCCGGTGGTGGTTTCAGCAGACGCAGAGTTCAACCATTACATAATGCTCCAAGAAGGAAAGGCGGTGGAAATGTGGTATTTAGATGCATTCTCTAAATTCTTTGGCCTTGACACCGAATGGCTTAAAGCTCTTGGCCTCATCCACAAGTACATTAGAAGTATTACTTTAAACCACTATGGCGTGGAGTCGCTCCGCGAGCGCTTCCTTCCTCGTATTGAAGAATCCGTTCAAGAAACTCTTCATTATTGGGCAACTCAACCCAGTGTCGAAGTCAAAGATTCGGCCGCCGCGGTAGGCTTAGTGATGAAATATATCGTAACCTATCCAATTAAACTTCAACACAAAGAAGATTCTATTTTTAATGGAAATTATTTAACAATTATGTTCTGCTGAATTTTTTAGATGGTTCTCAAAACTTCGGTAGTTAAACTGTTCAGTGAAGATTCTAATAAATTACTATCAGGAGGTCTTCTTAAGAAGTTTACAAAACTTCTTGGAGGTTTTCTCACCTTGCCTCTAAATTTCCCTGGTACTACCTACCACAAATGTATAAAGGTGAATCATAAAGTTTAAAGTGACAAGTTACATTAATTATAACAAAAAGAGAGAAATGCGAATATATATATATACACACTTTTTATGACAATATAGGACATGAAGGAAATCCAAAAGAAGCTAAAAGAAATTTTGGAGGAGAGATTGGCTAGAGGGGATGGCAGTGATGAAGATTTCTTGGGGCAAGTCATCAAAGATAAGGAATCCCAAAAGTTCATTTCTGAGGAATTCATTATCCAATTGTTGTTTTCCATGAGCTTTGCTACTTTTGAGTCCATCTCTGCCTCTCTTACTTTAGTTCTCATCTTGCTTGCGGATCATCCCGAAGTCGCAAAAGAATTAGAAGTAAGATTCGAAAGATATAAAAAAATTATTCAATGCGATTGAAACAATGTGGTTGTTCATTAATCGATGGATATATCAAAGAGAAGACAAAATTTAGTATCTTCATGAAGTTTTACATCCAACGATTAAAAAGAGACCACACGGTTGTAAAAGCCGAATTAAATAATTTTTTTTTTTTTAAAATCATTTTATTTTAATCATTCTCCTTAATGATTTATTAAATTGTGATATTAGGTTGAGCATGAGGCGATTCGAAAAGCGAGAGTAGATCCAGATGGGCCAATCACTTGGGAAGAATACAAATCCATGACTTTCACACATAATGTAATATAATATTTACAAACTTCTATATACATTATTTGTCTAACTTCTTCTTTTTCGTTCTTTTTATGTAATATAATATTTACAAACTTCTATATACATTATTTGTCTAACTTCTTCTTTTTCGTTCTTTTTTGTTCAATATAGTTTGATGATATATTTTTTTTCTTTGGTCTTTTTGAATTTTAGGTTATCAGTGAAACACTTAGGTTGGGGAGTGTAACACCTTCTTTGTTGAGGAAAACAACCAAGGAAATTCAAATAAAAGGTAACGACAAATGTTTATGTACTCTATTTAATTGGATAAAATTATAAGTAGTGTACCTCAACTGTTATTTATTTGTTTGTTATACTTATCCAAGAAATTGATTGTGACATTGTTATATTTATATATTAATAGGTCAACTAACTTGTATTTGATTGATATTATAGGATACACAATTCCAGAGGGATGGACAATAATGCTTGTTATCGCTTCTCGCCATAGAAATCCAGAAGTGTACAAAAATCCTGATACCTTCAATCCATGGCGTTGGAAGGTATGTTATAGAAAAAAAAAAAATCTCTAATTAAATATGTTAATTAATTGCTGGGACACACTATTAAATAATTATTAATAATGATGATTTTGATTTAAATGATGATTATGAATATTATAGGAGTTGGACTCAATTACTATTCAAAAGAACTTCATGCCATTTGGAGGAGGTTTAAGGCATTGTGCTGGTGCTGAATACACTAAAGTCTACTTGTGCACCTTCCTCCATATCCTCTTCACAAAATACAGGTGCATATATTTAAAGTTTATAAATCAAGTTTTGATCAAATCCATTCATATTTTTAACATATAGTATTATATATGTATATATATAAAAGAGAGTTTAATAATCATATAATCGTTTTTTAATTTTAATTTTAATTTTGATAGATGGACCAAACTGAAGGGAGGAAAGATTGCAAGAGCTCTTATATTGAAATTTGTTGACGGGTTACATGTGAACTTCACTCCCAAGGAATGATTGAATGGGATTGCTTACTAAAAACGATGTAAATTATCTAAATCTTATGGATCAACTACTTGTTCTAGCTGGATACTGTATTATTTTCTTCCTTTGGTTCAATAAGACCATGTTGTTCTTGTATTAAAAGCATCTTGTAAAATTAAGTTTAATTAATGAATCTAATTCACAAAGTATGTATCTGTTAGATATCTTCTACAGTGACTCCCATATAGCCCACTTTCCTTGAATGAAAGCTAATGCTCAATATGTATGAGATGCTATGATGATAACTTCTAAAAGGAAGACAATCCTCATCAAGAAAGATATGGAAGGTTGTGCCTGTAAATCTGCAACACATAAGGAAATAATATTCTACAGATAGAAATTGCTCAGATAAGGAAATAATATTCTACGATATTTTGCTTGTAAAAAAATCAGTCAACTCAACTACAGTAACAATAATGGCCTTCAAATTTACATTTTAAAAATCTTTGGCCTTTGGCTCGAGGAAGATAGAAATGATGTTACTCTTCCCTCAAATTGAGAACATAAGTCAAAAAAGATATTTCCACCAATGATTTTTTGATGTAATCATGAACCTAGTAGTCCATTTGCCCAATGAAACAAAAGTTGCGGGTTCATGTAGTTATAGTTGGATGTACACTATCAAAAGAAGTTTATGGACAATGGAACAATACGTAAGAAATAAAACACGTGATAAGAGTTCTATAATGTTAGCGTATATAATAAAGGAATCTTATTTTCGTCCTTGTACATAAATAAAATTGAGGCAACAATAAATTGAAATAGGTATATATTGTTATACTGATTACAACATAAATGACTATCCTGTTATGATAGTTATTATATTTGTAAAGTATAGTTTATAAATTTAAGTTTGAGATCAATATGTGTGTGTTGGGGGATGTCTAAAGTTTATTTCGATTTATTAATGTTCTTACATGGGATTTAAAGTTTTATATTAATTTAATTTAATCTTATTCAAATAATGTTCTCTCACATAACTTATAGTTTTGATATAAATCATATTCATATTAAATTTAACCTATATAGTTTTATATGAATCTTATTCAAAATTGACTTTATAATATATCTATATACATAACACTAATTGTATCATATATAATTAATTTCCTTATTTTATTTGACCAATCAAATTAATCCAAAATTAATTGATTCTTCTTTAACCCTTAGTGAGCTAGAAATGAGTTGAGGTTAATTAATTAAATGCTTTAATTAAATTAATCAATATTCATTAAAGACCTACAACTGCACTATTTGCACGTAGATATATTTCTATGTCCATGGATATAACCAATCAACAGTAAGTCGACTCTTCACAAATTGCTCATAACTATAGGCGAGTTAAATTATCTTTTTACCTCTATAATTACATTTAACTCCTTAAGTATCACTAATTCGTTTAACGAACAAATAGTTTATAGTCCAACTATAAACTAACCTCTCTCGGGCCAATGAGAGGGTGTGACTTCATTGTTCAAGACCCAGAGTTAGCCCTTAAGGGAACAATTTATCTATTCGCCCTAAAAACAAGAGGGAGTGGATTCCATTTTGTGAATATATATTCTCAACTTCCTACTCAGACAAATCCCCAAAATGGTAAGTTTGTTGAGTCGACAATCTAGTCACTCTCACCCATACAAATCAAAGAATTGTCCTTATAGACAGGAGTAGGGGTGAGCATCGGTCGGCCGGGTCAGTTTCCATGAAAACTGGCGTCGAAATCGCCCTATTCGGTTTGAAAGTTTGAGAATCGCACTTTCAAAGTATATTGCTTAAACTGACTGGTCAATTTTGGGATTGGGTCTGTCGATTTTAGTTTTAATCTTTTTCTTTTTTTTTTCTAATGAAAGTTTGTAAATTTGGTCTTTTAGCATTATCCATTAAAAATAATACATAAACTAAAATAGCCATACAAATTACAAAATTACAACATACTTATAATTAATACTAATAGAAAATTCAAATATAAGACTAGCAAGTGACACTATCCTATTCATTATAAAATACAAAATTAGGTTGGTTGTGGGATTGGAAAGAAAAGTAAGATTTAAAAAAGGGTTTATTGATATAAATATATTATATAATATTAGTATAATAAAAGATATTTAAAGCATATTAATTTTATAATATTATAATATTATTAATAATAAAAGTATGTTAAATTATTAATAAATGTTATAATATTTTATAATTTGGTCGGGGTCGAGCGGTTCGGTCTAATTTTCTGTCAGGGTCGGTTCGGTTTATAACTATTTTTTTAGAAAACCAACTCCAACTGGTTTTTTAAAAAAATCGGCCTCCAACCTTCGATTCGACTGGTTTTGATCATTCGGCTCGATTTTTCGGTCATCCCTACTCACCCCTAGACAGAGTTCATAACTCACTTAGGATTAAGGTCTAGTCACTTATTGTCATCTTATGAAATATTAATTTCTTCAATTAACAACGTTATAAAGAGAAATTAAACATTTCACGATCTGGTCTTATACAAACTCTTTGCATAGGATACCCCTGCTCACTGATAGCATGGAAAATGTACTATCTAGCTCTGCTTAATTCAAGGTTGTCCTTAGATTTTACGTTTATTTCGTTGTTTTACAGATATCAAGCACTTTTGAGGTAGAATCAAACATTAGAGTTGAAATGGAGCCAATTGGGCCAGATAGAGCTCAATTGCATCAACGAAGAGAGAGAAAGGAAAAATGACAATTTTGCCCTTAAAGCTATGGCGCAGCGGCACTGTCTAGGCACTGCCATGGTGCTCCGAAGACGGAACGCGAAAGAATTTGTTACGCGCCGCAGCATTCAGACCTTCGATTTTTAGGTCCCTCTGTTTTTGAGTCTCTTATGCATGGAAAACAACTTTTAATCCATAATGCCATTTATGGGCCAAGGTAACGTTTTTTTAGCTTGGATTTTAAGATTATTTCCCTATTTTAATGTATTTGTGAGATTTTGAACTAAGTTTTGTAATTATTGGATTCAATTTTGTTTCAATTAGATCCAAATCTTATTATCGGATGCTTTGAGATATATGATAATTGCTTTATGGTTAATATTCAATTCGTTGATTGCATGTTAATGGTAGGAAGCAATAGGTTAGGTTAGCTTGCGAATCAAATTAGATAAGTATTGATCTAACCAAACAATGATTGAACCAAACATATGTTAATTAGGCGCTTGGAAATTAAACATTCACCGTAACGTTCCCTAGATCTTAATGTTATTAGGCTAATTTGAATATGCATGCAAGTTGGGCTAGTTAGTTGCTTAGGACAAATTAATTAGTCTTTTTAATTAATTTGGTTAGGTGTAGGCAATTATTAAATTTTGGTAATGAAGAATCGATTACCAATTACATTGAATAGGAAAATCCTTTACAACCCAAGCTAAGCATTTTTTATATAAGTTTTCCACCTTTTTATTTGTCATTTTATGCCATTTAAATTTTTATTACAATCAAACCTTAGCATTTCCCCTTTCGATTACTCTCGGACTGTTAAATGTTCGATTGAAAAATTATAAGTGCTCCCTGTGTTTGACCTGGTCTTGCCATTACTATTGTTATTTTTGGTAAGTACGAAAAAATTATTTGGGAAGCAGGATTGGTGGACGAATCCGCGCCTTCCACTCACATGTCTTCACATGAACGATTGGGTTCAAATCATTTGTTAACACTTTACAACTCTTTTAATAATTACAAAGTGGGTCATATCCGTAGTGTCACTTGGATAAGACACTCAACTTTATCCCTATACTACAAACCTTTTTGGTTATTACTTAAACATGATCCAACCTTGTATGTGAACCATATACATGTTAAAGTTTACGTAAAATAACCACAGATCTTAGTTTATTGGATTAAGTTAATGCAATAACAAATAAGATATCTCATTATTTTATTGAATAAATCATTTATATTTACAAAGATTACAAACTATGAGAACTCCAAGAGATTTATGACACCAGTCCAAACAATAAAATCTCTGAGTTCAACCTCGGTTCTCACGAAGATTACTTTATATTTAAGTAATACTTTGGCTATATGGGAGAAAACGTGTTAAAGTTTTGCATGATAATTTCAAATAAATATAGAATTTATGCAACAATCTAGCAAACACTAACACTCAATTCCCTCATTAACCATTTCATGTAAAGAAAACATGGGGCATAATGTTCCACTTCTAGCTACTTAAGTTAACTCGGAAAGGAGGAGTGCATCCTAGTTTTTGTTTCCTTTTTTTTTTTTTTTTTT
>QLSR01000600.1:46428-111137 GCA_031780015.1 Citrullus colocynthis | reverse complement strand
TTTTTTTTTTTTTTTTTTTTTTTGTTGAAAAACCTACTTTCAAATGGTGGGTTGAAAAGTTTTTCTAAAAAATCTTTTTTAATACCTCTTAATGCCTAAATGGTTGAGAAACTTCTCTTCAAGCTTCACAAATACCTTCTCCCTCCTTTTGAGATAATTAAATATAACTTATGTGGAATGTTATATAAAGTTATGCGATAACACATATTCATAATTTTTAATTGTAATTCTTTTTTGTTACATTATATTGTTATTTTTTTTAGTTTTATTTATTGTTGTTTTAAGCTTTCAAATTGCAATTGATTGTTTATGGAAGGTATTGCAATTTAGTGTAACTTTGTAGAGATTAGGATTGACACTTAACATCCATCAACGATTTATTGGGCCGATTTGACTGCAAGAAAAGAAGATTTTATTAAAAATATGTGAAGCTGTATTGGGTTACGTCAGGGGTGTACACGAATAGGGCACCCAACCCAACCTTTAAAATTCGAGTTGGATTGGGTTAGGTTGGCAGGTCGCGTTTTTTTTTCCCTTTTTTTTCCTATTTTTTTTGGTAGAACACATTAACATACCATGAAATACTAATTGATATATCCATTGATTCAAAATAAAGTATAATAAAATACATTGATCCAAGTAAAATGTATAAAATAGTTCTTACCACTCACTTAAACTAATATATATATATTTTAATACTAATATTAGAAATTCGGATTGAGTTGGGTCAACTCGAATTTTTCAAAATTGCAACTCGAGACCTAACCCAACAAGAAAAATACAAAAAAAAAAAAAATTAACCTAATCCAATTCATATTTTAAATCAATCTAACCCAACTCAAATTTTAAATTAACCCAACCCAATCTTTATTATTTAGATTGGGTAGTCCGAATTATTCGAGTTGTCGGATCATTTGAACACCTCTAAGTTACGTAAGCAAAGTTTGAATTAAAAAATGAAAAAATCAAATGAAACATGGAACAATTATATTCGGCCCTTACCTGCAGACTTACCAATAATAAATAAATTTTCCTCCATTTTTTTCCCTAGACATTCGCCCTGCTTTTAGTGATGAAATAAAAATTTGTTTTTCTCTTTTTAACTAAAATTTTTAAATTAATTTTAATGATAAAAAAAATTAGTGAAATTTAATTAATGATTCTTTTAATTTTTTCAACTAATTAATAGACAGTACTATTAAAAATTAAAAATCAAAAGTGTGTATCTAGTTAAAAATTGAGGTTAAAAGTATATAAATTTAAAATTTTAGAATCAAATTGAAACAAAACTCAAAACCTAAGGACTAAAATGTAACATTTTAAAACATAAAGACCAAATAAAAACTAGACTCATACCTTAGGAACTAAAAAGATGTTTCTCACAAATAATGTTGTATTTACGACGGTATAACAGCTCATGTTCGGTTGCGCTGCGCGTTCCCCTGGACCAATTTAAATAAGCTACCAATAATAAATAGTGACAAGTAATTGGAATAAGTGTAGTCAATCTCATCGTTCAGCCACTCAATCCAATTTGACCCATGCTTGGTCTAGGTCCAATCGGACCGACCTTCAATAGCCAAGCTAATGATCCAACCATTAATTTAGCTCATGAGATCAAAGTTTGAGCAGTCCTTAGGTTGGATTTTGACTAGGTTAGCACATTAAATAATAATATTTAATTATTTAAATATACATTTGACTATTTCATATTTTGTTAATGATGTTGGATTTTATGTCTTAAAACTCGTAGTTTGTAAACTTTGGAACCTATTCTCAATAAAGTTGTTATCAATATTTATTCAATAAAAATGTTATTGGATATGTGAATTGTATTTATTAAATCCAATAAACTAAGAACCTCTAGCTATAGTCTGAATACTTAGACTTTATGTGTAGACATAAAAGTGGATCAAATTTTGGTAATGACCAAAACGGCTGGGAACGCTATGTGAATGCAGCCCGTTTTGTATTTGATGCAAACGATGTGATCCTATATCATTCATGTAGAGACATGAGAGTAGGGTATCCTATGCAATGAGTTTTCATATATAAGACCGGATCATGGAATAATCACTTTACTTTATAACGTCGTTTCCTGTTAAAACTGATTATTTCAACATGATGACCTAGGTAACTCTATTGTAATCCTAAGCTAACTATGACCTCCTATTTATTTATGATTATCCTTTAATTCGCATGGGTGAGAGTGACACGAATTTGCCGACACAATAAGCCTTGGGATAAGACCAAGTAGATAGCTAGGGACATAGTCTTGCAATATGAAATTCACTCCTACCTTATTTAGGTTAATAGAGAAGTTGTTCCCTTAAGTTTTGACTCCAGGCCTTGAACAAATGGCCCCACCCTCTCATTGGCCTGAGAGAGACTCGGTTTGACAGTTAAACCACAAACCAATTGTTCATTAGAGGATCAGTGAGACTTAAGGAACGAGATGTAATTACTTGGGTAAAACGATAATTTTGACCCAGCTGTAATTATAAACAACTTGTGAAGAATCAACTTACTAATCAGTGAGGAGAGTGCAACTATTGCACTATAGTGGAGTGTCTTGGTAGTTAACAAATGTTAATTGATTGAGTTTGATTGATTATGTTGGTGGAATTTTGCTGGAAATTCTCAAAAACTAAAAACTCTCAAAAACCCTTTATTCTTCACAAATTTGCTCAAAAACTAAAAATTCTCAAAAACCCTTTATTCTAAAAAACCACAAACCAATTGTTCATTAGAGGATCAGTGGGACTTAAGGAACGAGATGTAATTACTTGGGTAAAACAATAATTTTGACCCAGCTGTAATTACAAACAACTTGTGAAGAATCGACTTACTAATCAGTGAGGAGAGTGCAACTATTGCGCTATAGTGGAGTGTCTTTGTAGTTAACAAATGTTAATTGATTGAGTTTGATTGATTATGTTGGTGGAATTTTGCTGGAAATTCTCAAAAACTAAAAACTCTAAAAAACCCTTTATTCTTCACAAATTTGCTCAAAGTTCATCATAATTTGACTTCCACAATCCATTCTAAGGCTAGAGAATAACAAAGTAGATTCTTGTGGTGGTCCACAAAGTGTTCGTGATAAAAAAACTTGGAAGAAATTGCTCCAGTTTTGAACTACAACAAGTAAGTATAAATCCTCTATTTTTCAGTTTTGAAAATAAATAGGTTCAAACCTAAAAATTGATGTAGTTATAGTACTTTAGATCCTAATTACTTCCGTTTTTATGTTCTTAACTCCTTCAAATGAAATATTATTAAAATTTATTAAATTTATATTTTTATGGGTTATTTTTCAAATATAGGAAAATGAACCAAAATATTTACAAATATAACAAAAGTTTATTGTCTATTTACGATAGACCGTGATAAACTATTATATGCGTCTGTCTGTATCATGATAGACACATATAGTAGTCTATCGTGGTCTATCGCAGATAGTATGTGATATTTTACTATTATTTTTAAATATTTTCAATAGTTTTGTCTGAGGTTGGCAAAAGAACCCACGGGCCCCGGCACGATTGGGTTGGGGAATCCCTTGGGGATGGGGTCAAATAGGGGATGAGGTCAAATAGGGGATCTTTTTAGGATCCCTATATGGGGACGGGGAGGGTATCTACGCCCCGACCCCGACTCGATTAAATGTAAAAGTTAATTTATATATAATACATTTTCGCTCTCTCTCGCTCTTGCTCTCTCTCACTCTATCTCTCTCTCACTCTCTTTCTCTCTCTCTCTCTCACTCACACACACACACACTCCCACACTCTCGCTCACCCGACAGAGAATCCCTGCCTCGTCCTCGCCTAGGAGAACCCCCCGACCCCATTACCAACCCTAGCCTTGTCATTTAGAACAATTTTTCTATTTTTATTTAATTTATTTATCTATTTTTATTATGTTACATGTCGTAATAAAATTATTGATATTATAAAGTTTATTTAGTATTAATTTTCTTAAGTTTTTTTTATTAGTTTTTAACCCCTTAAAAAATTTTATGTTAACTAAAAAATTATGATATATCTATATATTCAAAATATATATATATATATATATATATATATATATATATATATATATATATATATATATATATATTTTTTATATAAATATATATTTATATATAAAAATATATATATATATAAATATATATATATATATATATATATATATATATATATATATATATATATATATATATATATATTAAATTTTACTTTTTTAATATATAAAATTAAATATATCAATAACTATACATATACATACATATTTAGGTTGACCCAATGATAAGCCCACTGAAACGATCCAAATATGATTCAAACGAGTTGGCCTATGGGCCAGCTAGATTTTTGAAATGACAATCCAATGAATAAATAGGCTCGACTGGGTTGGACTGGTCAAACGTTGACTTTGGGGCGAGTTTTGATTGAGCATGGGCTAGGTTTAGGCTGACCATTGGAATTTGGACCCGTTGATGAGGCTAACGATGTAGTGAAATCAAAAGGACTATAAAATTCAATAACACATCAGGGCCTAAAGAAGCATGATCACTTTAATATAAATAGCATATCTGTATCCACCACTAATTGGACATATCTCTCATTGATCTTAATTATGAGAACACTCTCTCAACACATGTTGCATTGTGATGACCTTGACCTAGTGTAAGGGTAAGATTGAACCTTAAGATTTGACCTAGAGTAGAGGCAAGTCAACTAAAGTCATACGTGAGAGTAAATACACTTACAATAACGTGTATGGCCGAATGACACTTAGTTCTACATGAGCCAAGTTTAGTTGAGGATGGAAGAATCTCGCCTAAAATCTGACAAAGTTCCAAAGAATAGTCAAACAAAAGGAGATTAGGACTCGAGTTTTCCTTTCGGCTAAACCATGAGAAAGTATAAATCATGGTATCACACGGTTGAAAAAGTATGAAAGTGAAACTAAGCACAACACTTGATTCTAGATAATTAAGAATGTGGTTTCATGGATATCATATCAAATCACGTAATGAACACATGATCTCCTCCTTTTGATATCATGTCAAATTATCCAATGAAAATATCGAAAGCTTAACCTTGTACTTTTATGGTAAATTTAATTATGTTAATATTTCAGTAGGAGAAACAACTAATTAAAACCGTGGTGTCTTTAAGAATTGGAAACAATTCTGAAAAGTTTGAAAACACAAAACACATCCAAATTGCATTTACTAATATAAATGACCATCATTACGATTTATTAAAAAAACAAATTTGTAAAAGAGTGACAACTACATTATACCAAGCCATTCAAATTCTAGGAAAGGACACTAGGATTTATGGAAGCAAAAGCAAGTAACTCATCATCATGTTGAAATGAATCCATTTCATTTTCCTTCAAAGTCACCCAAGCTTCAATTCCTTCCCCATCTTTAGTGTCCGTTAGCACCACAAAATTCAAAAACATAATACTCCCAATGCTCACCCAAACCGGTTTTCCCCACCCGAAATCCATCTCGTACAACCCGAACCGGCTCCAACTACTACTAATATAAAACGCCACGTCATCTCTCATAAACAAAGCCCCAGATTGTTGGAGCCCTTCAATTATCTTCACAAAACAATCTTTCCCTTCGTATCTATTAATCCCATTTTTATTAAATTCTCTAATTCCATCTCTCAATAGTTCTACGAGTCCCTTCAGGTCTTTTTCCGCCGGCGGAATTGCGTTTGTGACAAAGTTTCCGACGAGGTTTCCGATGGAATATTCCGGCGACGGTGGGGTTAGTCTTTTGCGTAAATTTACGGTTTGGGACATGACGGAAAGATTTGGGGGATTTGAAAACGGCGCCGTCTTCTGGGTTGCTGCTTTCATTGCGCATTTCCAAATGAGAGCCGTTATGGCCTCCACGCGCGTTGGGTTTGGTACGGTTTCACTCGCGGCGTTGGATTTTAGATCGGCGATTTTTTGGCCGTTGAAGACTAATCTACTGCTTTTGCATTTGACTTTGCCTCCTAAGTCTGTTGGAGGGACGGCGATTGGGATTCCCTCCGGCGGCGGTACTAGAGATGCTTGAAGAAACTCGGGTTCCGCCGTGTCGGAGCCCAGCGCCGTCGCGGACCAGCTTTTTAAGATTACGCTTACGGAGGATGCGTCGACTAGTTTGTGGGAGAAACTTATGCCCATTGCCATTCCTCCGCATTCGAACAACGTCACCTGATAAATCCATTAAAATAGAATCAATTAAATGAGTAATTCTCAATCAAAAACACTTATTAAGCTCTTAACCTTAACCTGTTTTCAAATTTGTAACGTAAAACTGCTTCACGATTTGTAATGATTTAACTTTTATGTGATTTATTACCGTTCAAATATTTGTATCACGTGTATGAATTGTTCAACACAAAATTGTTTTTATTTTATTTATATAATTTTAATGTAGTTTTAATATTTTTCAATTTTATCCTTTTTAATGATATTTTAAGCATGAACATTCTTGTCATTTTATAATTTATTATGAACTACGATGCGGCTTAGGGTTTTACTTTGGGAGGCTATTAAAGTGTTGGCTTTAGCTTATTTGGTCAAATTACAATGAATTGAGTTTTGGGTGTATGCACTTTCTTTTAAGTTGAGTCACAAGAGTTTCTTGAATTTTGTAATTCATGTGTTAAGTTATATAAGAAAGAACATTCGAGCAACATATTCAATCGATTGATCATCCTATCTGTTGGAGTGTTTGAATTTTGGGCCAAAAAACTTGTTCTTTATCTCAAGAGTTTGATGTTCAGGAAATCTATGTCTAATCCAATCCTCAAAGTTGAAATCAAATCGATTTGAGGATTTTAATAATTGAGAATTAGGGGTTCTCATACCAAAAGGGTTACTATTTTTAATTCACTAGGGTTTTATGATTCTATTTTAGTTCATATCTTTCATATGTCTAATTTTAGTCTTTGTATTTTTAATAAATTTTGAAAATAATCTTTATTGTTAGTTTTTTAATTTATTAAAACATGCATAGACTTAAATGAAATAGAATTAAAGTATACAGATTATAATAATATTTTAATCCATTTATTACCATGTAAATGGTTAGATCGAGTAGTAATCGAATATGTTTACAAAGTATTAAAACCAAGTAGCTAAGGTAAGTACCATTTTGAGTTTTGGTTTCTTGATTTTTCAAAGTTAAATTTATAAATACTACTACCATTTTTAGGTTATTACTATTATTATTATTATTTGTTATTAACCTTTCCAACCATGTTTTAGAAAAGGGAAAAATAGTCCCTAAATTTTTGCATCTAGTTTCCATATGGATCCTAGTCATCAAACATTTTTAGTTATTAAGTTTTGATTTTTTTTTTTTAATTTCAATTTGATCCTTACAATTTTATCTTTGAGATCATATTTTGTTTCAATTTAATTTCTAAGTTTCAAGATTTGCACTTTTAACCTTGATTTTTTTCGCTAAATACTCCCTTTTAGTATTTAATGTTAATTTCTACTAATTAATTTAAAAGAATTAAAAGAATTATAATTAATTAATGTTCATTGCATTTAAATCACTATTAAAATTAATTTTAATATTTCACTCCATCGTTAATTTAAATTAATTAATAGACTAAACAAAGTGAGTATTTGTAGGAAAACGACATTAAAAGTATAATTCTTGAAATCCAAAGACCAAATAGAAATAAAATATAAATTTTAAAGATAAAATTGTAACATTTTAATATTTAAGAAACTAAATTGGGAAGGGGATGTAGCACATAAATGGTTTTTTTTTTTTTTTTTCAAATCATCCATACTCGGTTCGATCGGTTCGTTCAAAATATATTTCTTTTGGCCAGCCAACTGGTCAGTTTTGTGCAATATAAACTGATCGCCGATTGGCCATCACACTAAATCGGCCAGATCTTCGGTTTGATTTTTCGAATTTCTTTGTTCATCCCTACTCAATTTAGGGTGCATTTGAGGTTGAGTTTAGGAGGTTTAGAATAGATTTTAAAAGAATCTTAAATGTATTTTGTGTTTGGTAGAACAAATTTTAATTTACCCCATTAAAAACACTTTGCAATTCACGTTCATTTTATGCAACTTTTAAACTTTTAAGATTTTTGTAAAATCAAATTTTACCTTTTAATAAATTTTCAATTTTCAAATTTATCCTTCAGATAAGACTTATATTATATATTTAATTTCTTTCTCACATCGCCATCATTTGTTATGTACACAACTATTATCTTTAAATCATACATATTAATTTTTTAAAAGAAAAATTTTTAAAAAAAAGATCTTTAATACTTAATAATTAATCTAGATCATAACATTTTAAATAAGGATTTTATTTTATATATAACAAAATAAATCAACAATAGAAGTGATAGAAAGTGGCTTCTTATTAGTTTTGTCATTTAAAACAATTATCTTAAAATAATTATTTATAATTTAGATTATTAAAAATTATAAATTGTGATACAGATCTTATTAGATATTATAAATAATTAAATATTAATAGAAAATTTATTTGGTTATAATATCTAAAATACAATAACATTATTTATAAACAAAAGCAATCAACTTTTTATCTAAAAGCTAAACTTTACCAAATATTAATTACCTTCATAGTTCATACTAAGCTTTAATACCTGAACTAGAAACATGCGTCCGCCGGCGGCGGCCTCCGGGGCTTCGGTTTTAATCGGAAGAAAATGGGCGAGCAGTTCCGGCGTGGGTTTCTTAAGAAAATCGGAGAGAACACAATTGGCTCGAGCTTCAACATACTCAGCGCCGTCGTCGTTACAGTCAATGTAGCTATTTTCTCTGGGGCGGCCGGCGAGTGGGTAAAATCGAGTCAAAGTCTCTGCCAATGACTTCTTCAGGCGGCCGGATCTTTCCTCGAAAGGCGGCGCTCCGTCGGCATTGGCGAAGAAGAGAATGACAGGGACGTAACCGGCAGTGGCGAGTTGGTCGAGCAGAGAAATGTTGAAACGGTGAAGATGGGAAGGGGTTGGAGACGAAGGTTTAATGATTTCTTTGGTGAGAATTTGAACTTCCATTGTCGTGATTTCTGAAGCTCCGTCTGTGAATTTGCACCGAATCGACGGAATTAAATAGTGTAAGAATAGACGTAGATGACGATGACGATTTTATTTTTATTTGTGCTTAGCGTGAATCACGTGAATTCGAAGTTGATATTAGGAATGTAATAAAAAAATTGAAAAACCAACAAATCCAATCAAACCAATCCACTTGTTCAGCTTGGTTTTTATTATAAAATCAGACATCTTTATTTATATTTTGAGAAAACAAAAAAGTATTAGTTCGGTTCTAATTTCAATTGAAAAAATCAATCAAAGTCGAACCGAACCGAGACTATATATATATCCTTGAAAATAAACTCTAATATTAGAATCTTTTAGTATTTCAATTAGTATGGTGCATATATATTATATGTCTAATTTCAACGGATAGAAAAGAAACAGACCTAATTTTAATTTGAAAACAGCAAAATTGGAAATAAAAATAAAAATTTGGAATTTAAAAAGAAAACGCCAAAAACCAAAAATCAAACCGATAATAACTCAAACAAAATAAAAATTAATCTATTGGTTTTGTTCTTTATAGGACATCAAGTTGAATCCTTTCTTTAATAAAAACCGATTGGTATGGTTTAATTTTTAGTTGGCTCCAAAACCAAAAAATTAAACTGAATATCACTTTTAATTAATTGCAAAGTACTACGTCAGTTGAGTTATACTTATTTTAGCATATAAAGTTTAGTTTTATATGCTATGTGTACGATGAGTGAATATTTAGTCTAAACATTAAAACATTTAAACACAAATAATAAAATTTGATTTTAAACCAATCCAATTGACAGCATACTTTATGGAATATTTATATAATTTAATTAATTATAGTTAGTCTAGAAGGGAATCAATATAGGGTCTCGATGCATTCATTATTTTATAATTCAAGAAAATTGGTAGATTGAGATTTGCGTATCCACTTTTCTCTTTCTTTAAATCAACGATTGCATGTGGTAGATGATCTCATCCCACTATTGATTGAGTTTTGTTGTCTTCTATTTCAATCTTAGGGATATATCAATAAAATATTAATTTCGATGAATATTTTTGTAACTTATGATAGCTATAAATTTTATTTAAATTAATAATTAAGTTGATTTTACTTCTCAACTAAGTTATGAATATTGCATTATTTGTATTTCTATTCACATGAGACTAAATAGATGACATTTTTTAAAAAAGTTTTATGAGCATTTATAAAAAATGTTCAAGATATCAATAAATATTTAATATCAACAGAATACCTTTCAATTTACGGACATGAATATTTTCATCCCCACATAGTATTAAAAATTTTTTTTGTCTAATCTAATAATCATATGCATCTTTGCTTT
This sequence comes from Citrullus colocynthis, assembly GCA_031780015.1. NCBI lineage: Eukaryota > Viridiplantae > Streptophyta > Magnoliopsida > Cucurbitales > Cucurbitaceae > Citrullus > Citrullus colocynthis. Next base: position 100,699 of record QLSR01000600.1, on the reverse strand, counting down.
TTTTTCTTTTTTTTTTCTTTTTTTTTTAAGCAATATAATACATATATCATATTCTAAGAATTTCCCTCTTATTAGTTCTTTGTCTACGATAGTCCTCCATTGAATCAACTGTTAAACCAAATCACAACCATTAAGCTAGACCGGAACAATTTTTTGTTGTGGAAAAATTTTGCTCTCCCCATTCTCAGAAGTTATTGCTTGGAGGGACACTTAATTTGGGGAAGATGTTTGTCCTCCTTTGGTGGTTCAATCGTCATTAGTAGCAGAACAACAACTGAGCAACCCAGCGGCTCCAACATTTGCATAAGTTGTTTCTCAACGTGAATCCGCGTTTTCAGCGTCTGGAGCTTCGAACTCCTCTACTGTCTCCACAGTCATGGTAAGTCCTTGTATGAGTCGTGGATAGCTACCGACCAGCTCTTGTTGGGTTGGCTTTATAATTCTATGACGGTTGAAGTTAGCTACTCAAGTTATGGGGCACGAGAATGCCAAAAGTCTGTGGAGTACCATTCAAGAGCGGTTCGGAATACAATCTCAAGTCGAAGAAGATCACCTTAGTCAGGTATTTCAGTTCACTCGAAAGGGCTTGATGAAAATGAATGATTATTTACGAGTTATGAAAAATCATGCCGACAATCTGGAACTGGCTGAAAGTCCTGTTCCTCTACGTTCACTAGTATCTCAAGTCCTAATCGGAGTAGATGAAGAGTATAATCCCATCGTAGCCATGATCCAAGGACGAGCAAGTGTAAAATGGTTCGACCTTCAGTCAGAGTTGCTAATTTTTAAAAAACGCCTTGATCTGTAAAACACGAGTAAGTCTGTATCTCTTGGGAACTCATCCTCCATAAATCTCACAACAAGCAATGGGCCAAACACTGAAGTCAACAATGTTAGGAAAAAAAAACCATGGAGGACAAATATGAGAATGAGAGATATATTTTTCATTCAACTAAACATGCCTTTATATAGGCTTACAATCATAACCATAGGAATGTCAATGGTTCAAAGTTATAAATGTTATCAAATGCTCATAACTCACATGATTCCTATAACTCAAGAGTCACTATTGGTTACAAAAAAACTAAAAGACACAAAACCCAAAAATTACACTAAATGTCACAAATAAAGTTTAATAATGACAAACCTTTCATTTCTTCAACACCCCCCTTTAAACTTGATTTGTTACACCAAGTAAACTTCTCATTTTGATAAAAGTCTCCAACTTGAGGGGCTTTGTGAAAATGTCCGCTACTTGGTTTTGTGACTTGATATATTTGAGTTCCACTTCTTTCTTCGTAATGCAATCTCGAATGAAATGAAATCGGGTATCAATGTGCTTGCTCCTCTCATGAAATACAGGATTTTTGGATAAGGCAATGGCTAATTTGTTGTCAACAAAAATTTCCATTGGACCTTCCATTTGAAACTTCAACTCCTTTACTAAGTTTCTTAGCCAAATTGCATGACATGCATATGAAGTTGCTGCTATATACTCTGCCTCACATGTTGATAATGTGACTATGGGTTGCTTTTTTGACATCCATGTGAATGCTGTTTCACCAATATAAAACACAAACCCCCTAGTGCTCTTTCGATTATCCAAATCACCACTCCAATCACTATCACAATAACCAACAATATCAAAATTGCTGGAAGAGACATAGGAAAGACCATACCCAATCGTCCTTTTGATGTAACGAAGTATCCTTTTTTCCATTTTGTGATGTGTTGGTGTCGGTTCCTCCATGAATCGACTAATAATTCCAACTGAATAAAGAATATCCGGTCTTGTACATGTCAAGTATCTCAAACTTCCAACCAAGCTTTTGAAATATGTAGGATTTACCTTTTCTCCTCCATCTTGCTTGGTGATTTTGACTCCACATTCCATTGGTGTTCCAACTATATTAGCATTATACATATTGAACTTTTTGAGCACTTTTTTAGCAAAGCCCTTTTGGGATATAAAAATTCCATCTTCACCTTGTTTGACCTCGATCCCAAGATAGTAACTCATGAGACCAATTTCTGTCATTTCAAACTCCTTTGCCATCTCTCTTTTGAACTCATCAAACATGCTTGGATTGTTTCCAGTAAATACTAAATCATCAACATATAAACAAATTATTAGTATGCTTTCACCTTGCATTTTTATGTAGAGGGCATGCGCATAAGAACACTCCATATACTTCTTCTCTTGAAAGTACTTGTCAATCTTCGAATTCCATGCTCTTGGTGCTTGCTTTAAACCATAAAGTGCCTTCTTCAATCGAAGCACTTTATCTTCTTCACCCTTGACTTTATAACCCAATAGTTGTTCCACATAGACCTCTTCCTCAAGAACACCGTTCAAGAATGTCAATTTGACATCCATTTGATGTATCTTCCAATGATTATGCGCTGCCAAAGCAATAATCGGACGAATAGTTTCAAGGCGAACAACAGGGGCAAATACCTCATCATAGTCGATGTCATGTCGTTGGCTATACCCTTTCACCACTAGTCTCGCCTTGTGCCTCTCAACATCGCCATTGGCTTTTTTCTTTGTCTTGTATACCCTCTTCACTCCGATCTGTTTGTGCCCTTTTGGAAGCTTGGTCAACTCCCATGTGTCATTTTTCTCTATCGCTCGAATTTCTTCATCCATTGCATCCTTCCATTTCTTGTTTGTAATGGCTTATTGGAAACTAATAGGCTCACAATCACCAAAAAGACAATAGAGAATAATGTCATTTTGACCTTCATTTACCTCATTAAGTTCCCGTAGACTTCGAGTTCCTTTTGGGCCAATTTCGTTTTCCGAATCGCTGGATGAACCTTCAGATGATGATCGATCGGTTGAATGAGGTGGCATTGGAATGGGCAAACTTTCACCCATTTCATCCCTGATCGGCTCGTTTTCATCGTCTTCTTCAAAATATAGAAGGAAATCATACTCCTCCTCTTGTAAATTCCAATCCTAAGAGGCTTCCTCATCAAAAACAACATCATGACTAATAATTACCTTCCTATTCAAAGGATTAGAAAGACGATAATCCTTTGAACTTGCATCATGGCCGATGAAGATGAGTTTCTCGCTTCGATCATCGAGTTGTGTCATTTTTCCTTCCGACACATGAGCATATGCTATACTCCCAAACACCTTGAAGTGACCAATCCCGGGCTTTCTTCTGTTCCAAGCTTCTTGAGGCGTCTTGTCAAACACACTTTTGATTGGTGCTCGATTTGTCAAATAAACCGCACAAGCTACGGTCTCCGCCCAAAATTTCCTCGACATCTTCTTTGTTTTTAGCATGCTTCTTGCCATGTTCAAGATTGTCCGATTCTTCCTTTCCACCACTCCATTTTTTTGCGGTGTCCTTGGGACTGTTAACGGACGTCAGATGCCTTTTTCATCACAAAATTGTTTGAACTCATTTGATGTGAATTCACCACCTCGATCGATTCTCATGGCCTTGATTGTAAGATTGCTTTCATTCTCCACACGTGCAATACTTCTGATTTTTCCTTCAAAAAGTACACCCATGTTTTTCTAGAAAAATCATCAATAAAGAGAAGAAAATATTTACTTTTACCATGAGACTCTGGTTTGATCATTCCACACACATCGGCATGGATGAGTTTTAAAGACTTCTTTGCTCTTGTCATAGATTCCTTCGGAAAACTACTTCGATGATGTTTGCCAAGCAAACACCCTTCACACACTTGGTTTGGCTTATGAATGTGTGGTAAACCTCGTATCATTTTCTTCTTCGACAAATCTTCTAGACTTCCAAAATTTAGGTGCCCGAACCGTAAATGTCATAGCCAAGAGAGATCTTCATAACACGTCTTCAAGCATTTTGGAACATCATTACATATATTCAAAGGAAACATTCGGTTTTTGGTCATGGAGACTTTAGCAATAAGTCTCTCATAATTATCCCTCAAATAAAAACAACTGTTTTTCATTTGAACCTCAAAAACCTTTCTCTAACAATTGTCCTACACTTAATATATTATTTTTTATATTGGGAATGTAATAAACATTTGTGATATATTGATTTTCTCCATTTTTTAACCGAATGAGAATCTTACCTATTCCTTTGATGGCGGCCAAAGAATTGTCTCCAAAAGCAATATTACCTTTCTCCATCTCGTTCAACTCCAGAAACATCTTGCGTTTTCCACACATGTGATTCGAGGCTCCTGTGTCAAGATACCACATACTATCTTGACTCTCTTCTTCTACCTTTGAAACCATAAATAAGGTTTCATTCTCCTTTGCATAATTGGATTGCCCTTGATGAACTTTTGATGTGCTAGTGGTTGATCATCAATCGACTCTGTTTGAGGTGAGTAACACTCATTCGCATAATGTCCATATTTGTTACAATTATAACATTTTACCTGAGATTTATCTCTCCCCGACCTTCCACCACGTCTTCCACAACCTCGACCTCCTCTTCCTCTTGAGGATTCAGACGAGTTTTGAGAAACATCGGTGTTGGCTTCACCTCTTCCACCATGGCCTCGACTACCACGACCTCTTCCACGTCCACGACTATTCTCCTCCTTGGTTTTGAGTTGGAGAAGTTGTTCAACGTTCTCTGTTTGCTCCATCCTCCTTTTCTTTCTCCTCATAGGCTTGTAACGAGCCTATAAATTGTTCAATTGTCATGTTCTCGAGATCTTGTGTCTCCTCGATCGTCGTGGCGATAATCTCGAACTTTGTATTTAGAGTTCTTAGAACCTTCTCCATGACTCGAACATCGGTGATTTCTTCACCATTTCGTCTCAATTGGTTGACAACAGCCATTACTTTTGTGTGATATTCCGCTATCACTTCTGTCTCCTTCATTTGTAAAGATTCAAATTCACCACGTAAGGTTTGCAACCGTATCTTTTTCACACGATCGGCTCCTCTATGAGTCGATTGGAGCTTGTCCCATGCCTCCTTTGACGTCTTCGCATTGGCGATGGTCTCAAATGTGTCTTCGTCCACCGATTGATACAAGACATAAAGTGCCTTCTTGTCCTTCTTTCTTGTCTCTTTTAACGCATCTCTTTGGGCTTGGCTCCAGCTTCTGCATCTTAGAAACCGTTTTCCACGATCTCCCACACGTCTTGTGCTCCTAGTAATGCTTTTATCTTGATGCTCCAATTGTCAAAGTTGAGCTTGGTAAGCATTGGTAGTTGAAGTGAACCTATCCCACCGTTGGCCATTTTTTTCTCAATATTTTCTACTAGCTCTAATACCACTATGTTAAGAAAAAAAAAATGTGGAGGACAAATATGAGAATGAGAGATATATTTTTCATTCAACTAAGCATGCCTTTACATAGGCTTACAATCATAACCATAGGAATGCCAAATGGTTCAAAGTTATAAATGTTATCAAATGCTCATAACTCACATAATTCCTATAACTCAAGAGTCACTATTGGTTACAAAAAAACTAAAAGACACAAAACCCAAAAATCACACTAAATGTCACAAATAAAGTTTAATAATGACAAACCTTTCATTTTTTCAACAGACAAACAGTAGCAAAATGTTGCAAATACTTGTTCTTCTCATCAGAATGGTGGACGAAGAGGAAACCGTCGTGGACAAAGGGGAAGAGGACGCTGGAATGGTGGTAATAATCGACCCACTTGTCAAATTTGTTTCAAACAAGGACACACGACTCTGACTTGTTATAAGTTGTTTAACGAAGGGTTTTCTCCTAATCATAACAATGCTCAACCTAATCGGGTTCCAAACAATGGTCCAAATGGGCAAGGTCCGTCATCTAATCAAGCTTTTATTGCAACTCAAAGTAACAATTCGTTTGTAGCTACACTAGAATCAGTTGTTGATCTTGGATGGTATATGGATAGTGGAGCTTCAAATCATGTCGCAGGAGATCTAAACAACCTAAGTCACTCTTCTAAATATGAAGGTACTGAAAAGGTTACTGTTGGTAATGGTTGTGCTTTATCTATTTCTCATATTGGTTCATGTTCTCTAGTCACTCATAATGGCGTGTTAGATTTGAAAAATGTGTGTGTCCCCGAAATAGCAAAAAGTCTTATAAGTACATTAAAACTAGCACAAGATAATAAGGTATTTATTTAATTTCATAATAACTGTTGCTTTGTTAAGGATACCCATACGGGTAAGGTGGTATTAAAGGGGGAACTCAGTGATGGATTATACAAGCTAGGAACAACCAGAGGCACTAGCAGTGCTTCAGGTTCGGCAGACCCTTGCTTGGAGTCGGATAGTAGATTAATGGTTTGCTCTACTGTTGTTCAAAATAGTAGTGTTAATATTGTTGTGTCCAAAAACACTTTGGATAGACGACTTGGACACCCATCTTTAAAGGTGTTGAATGATGTAGTTAAAAAGTGTAAACTGTTAGTGAAAACCAATGAAGTCCTTAATTCTTTTGAAGCTTGAAAATATGGAAAATCCCATGCTCTTCCTTATTCAATTTCCTCGTCTCATGCTTCTAAACCATTTGAGTTGATGTATTCTGATTTATGGAGTCAAGCACCAGTTATGTCCTCAGATGGGTATGGTTACTATGTGCATTTTCTTGATGACTATAGTAGATTTGCATGGATTTATCCTTTAAAGCTAAAGAGTGATACTATGGTTGCCTTTTCACTCATTTTATTAATATGGTGAAAAGTCAATTTGGGACCTCAATTAAAGCTTTTCAGTCGGACAGTGGTGGAGAATTCAAACGTGTACATCAAATGTATACTACATTGGGTATTAAATCACGCCATATAGTAGAGATGAGATTGACCTTGCTGGCCTAAGCTTCAATGCCTTTAAAATATTGGTGAGATGCCTTTATGACATCAACATTTGTAATTAATGGCTTTCCATCTACAGTTCTCAAAGAAAAATCTCCAATGGAGAAATTATTAAACAAACAGTTGAATTTTTTAGATCTCATAATCTTTGGGTGTGCTTGTTATCCGTGTCTCCGACCGTACAATTCTCAGAAGTTTCAATACAGATATGAAAGATGTGAAGGAAGTTGTCAAGAACCCATTCACCATCAAAGGACCATGAACAGAAGGCCGGTAACAAGGATTCCAAATTCAAAATTAATTAGTTACATTGTCTTTATTCTTTTATTGCCATGTGTATTATGAGATTCTTCAATCTGTCATTTTCTTTTGCCTAGGGTTTCTCATTTCTCCAGTATATATTGTACACTTTTACCTAATGAAATATATAGAAAAATTCTCTGAAGAAATATTCATATTAGTCGGCTGCTCCTCCTTTTTCTTTGCTATTGTCTACTCTGCAGGTCTACTGCTTTTTACTCTACTTGTTATGTTGATGTCAAATTTTGGGCGGAAGAAAACACACCTTCACATAACATGACCGATAAATATGTAATTTGAGGAAGAAATGACCTGCAAAACAAAGAAAAATGGCTTAAATGCCAAAGTCAGTATGGTAACTAAATAATAAAGAAGAAGTTATAAGTTTTTAGATACCTCATATAGAGCCATAATGGTCTATTTATAGGGGATTTGATCTAGAGTTCATCTTAATCCTCTTAGGATTAGGATATCAGTTTTTCCTAATCTCAAACAAGCTAAATCAAATCTTATCTTATCTTAATTTTTAGTTTTATTCTGTTAAATCAAAATTCACCCATAACATGTGTTATCAACAACGTTTGAATCTCCCACTCTTTAAATTTTGTTTGGAAAATCCCCACTCTTTGAACTCATTGGACTACTTAAGATATAGAAATATAAACGAACTAGAATCACATAAAGAATACTGGATAAGGACTTCCACCTTAATACAGTTTTGATTTGCTAAGATGGCTTGTAGTATTTTTTGCCATTGTTTTGAATTATATTTAGGTAAGTTGCATTGAGTAGCAAGATATATAAGGATATTTACAAATATAACAACGGTATATCAATCAATTGATATACTTTATTTAAATAATATAATTTATACAATCGATATATCATGACTTTAGTTATGTTATGGTTGACGTTGTTTATTTGATTATAGTAAATATTATTTTAATTTTGTCGCATTGATATACATTTATTTTCATTCGATTGGTTCAATTTTGATGTTGATGGTATTTGTTAAATGCATTAATTTGATCAAGTGATATACCAAATATATATTGTATTAGTTCATTTGTTTATTTTCAAAAAATTTATATGATTTTAATGGTATATAAGTTATATTTAATTCGGTATATCAATTGTATATCAAATATTTCCTATTTCATATATTAATTGATTGATATACATAATTTAGGGGGAAAATATTTTAATGATATTGTTGATATACCAAATATGAAGTATATCATTTATAACAATACTTAAAATTTAACACAGGCATTTCAATTGTATTACTAATTCAAAATGAATTGCAAGTAGATAGTTAGTGTATGAATGGTACGTATATCATAATGAGTTAAAAATGGAATAATAAGTATTTGGTGTAACAGTAATTTATCAACATTTATTCAAACTTTATTTAAATTGTAATATAAATGTATCATTAGTATATCATATCAGTACAATCATTACAAATTCATTTAATATACATTTTTAGTGTATCAATAGTATCTCACTCGTTATTTACATTCATTTTAAGTATTGTATTGGTGTATATAACTAGTATATCGATACTCATTCAAAATTCAATTTCAAATATATAAATATTGGGGCAAATATCAATTTATACCTTTAAACTTTGGAGGTTGTATCAATTTAAACCCCAAACTTTCATTAGTGTGTCAATTAAACCCCTAAATTTTCATAAGTGTATCAATTTAAACTATGAACTTCCATAAGTATATCCATTTAAACCCTCAATTATGTTTTATTTGGATACACTTATGAAAATTCAAGGTTTTAATTGATATGCTTAAGAAAGTTTAAGGTTTAAATTGATATACTTATGAACATTCAAGGTTTTAATTGATACAATTATTAGTTTGAGGTTTAAATTGATATAACCCCAAAGTTTAAGGTTTAAATTGATATAATTATTAGTTTAGGGTTCAAATTGATACAACCCCAAAGTTTATGGTATAAATTGATATTTTTCTTATATATTATTGGTGCATTATTAGTTATAGTTAGACATTTATTCATAATTCTTTTAAAGTACAAATTAATTAGTTTATCAATATTGTATCACATCTCATAAAAAAACTAATTTCAAGTATATAATTAGTATATCTTATATCACCATTTCTTCTAAATAAAATTTTAAGTATAACATTTGTGTATTAGTACTATATTATCAACATTAACTCAAAATTCATTTTAAGTATAAAACATTGAATATCGTTAATATATCGGTACTTCTTAAAAATACATTTGTTTAAATGTATCAATTATATTTCAAAACATGTTCAAAATTCAATTTCAAGTGTAACGTATCATATGTTAGTCAATTGATATACCAAATATAGAATATATCAGATGACTAATATACCAAATTTAAATTATATCAAATATACTACTGACATAAATGTTGATATACCAATAAGGATAGAGTTAGAAGAAGAAAAACAGAAATTTGTTTTTATGTTTTTTTTTTCTGGTATATTTGCAAATTTTAAAAAACCATTGCTAAATTTGTAAATTTAAAAATGTTTTTTATTTTTTCCCGCTATTCTTGCAAGTGCCAAATATTTGTTACTAGGTTCTACCATGATTCTGCAATGTCTAATGTAACTCCAACCTTTTTCTGGAAAAAAAAGGTTATGTTCTTCTTGAACTTTCAATTTTGTATTTAATAGCTTTCTTTGAAGTAAAAATTATTCGACTTGAATAAAATGAAAACCAAATATTCGAGAGCTGAGTTGGGCGCAACCAGAGGAAGCCCAATATCAATTAGAAAAGGCCCAATTGACGGGTTGGACCGATCCACAACGAGCCCAAAATTCATTTTGGAAAGCCCAATTGTGTAGCAACTCCATGTGCTTCGGTTTGTCCGTCGTGAAGTCATAAGCATTGCCCAAAATTAAAATCTTGAACTGAATGTCACACCGTCAACATGAAAATGACCATTCATAATCACAAGTCGAGGGCAAATTTTGGCACAGGACTCGTAAAATAAAACCGTCAAAATGGAAGATGATGATCCAAATTCCGTCATTGAAACCCACCGTTCTTCGATTAAGATCCATCCTCATTACAACAATCAACAGTCATGGAAGCAGAAGGTCCATTTTCTCTTTTCTCGATGTATTGTTCTGTGTTTTTGGCGGGTTTTTGTTTTTATTCGAAACTGAAATTTTACTATCGATAGCTGAGGGAAAACTGTTGCAAGAGAGTCAGAGAAGGAAGAAACCGCTTGCTCTGGAAGATGAGGTTGCCCATGTCCTCGCCCACTTATCCCCATTCTCTCAATAATCGACAGCAGGTCAATTTTTTCTTTTCGGTTGTATTTAGGTTTTTTGTTCGTCATTGCAATGAATTTTAACAATTAGTTGTTGGGTGTTGCATAATTGGTGCTTCAGATACTTTAATCCTTATTTTGTTATGTAATTCGTGTCTTTTCTTTTTGGTATTTTGTTGGTTGTAGGATTTTATCAAATCTGCTTTTCAAGACATCTTTTCTGATGAGCTGAAAAAAATTAAAGACCAATCTGGGAATGATTATCATAATAATTTATCTTCTGTCCCTGAGGCTGCTGATGTTCTTTGGGAATATGAGGGGATTCAGGATGCTTATCAAGGTGAAGGTGAAGACATATTGTTGGAAATGCAAAGGATTTTTTATGAGGATCTGAATGTTGATCTGAGACAGAAAGGTGATTTTGCTGATGCAGTTTTTCATTGCCTTCACTCACTGTCTCAAATCTGTTGATATATTTTCTGTTTCTAAATTGAAAAACATCATCCTCCTAAGTCCTACCATAACTGGGGAAACTCTTTTTGATCTTTCTGTTTTATGATAGTAGTCATTAATTGGGATTAATTTTCAGTAGACAAGTTCATGCAGCCATAGTCAAAGTCAAGTAATAATAATAATTGAACTTATGCTGTCGTTTCATCCGTAGGTTCTGTTATAATATATGGTGATGGATATTCTCTGTTATTATTTTAGCTGTTAAAATCACTATTTTGAGTAGGATGTTTACTCACCTCTTTGCAGAATCTGAAGGCCCTATTGTAACATGGGAAGATGAAGAAGACGAGTTCTTAGCCCGTGCTGTTTACGAACACATGCAACTTGATAGTGAGAAGGTTGGTTTTCATCTACTCTTGAGGGTTGTACACACTTTTGCATGCAAATTACTTCATGTGTTTGAAACTGCTGAAGCTGAAAATCTTATATGTCTTCTACTAGAGTAATTAACTTGAAATTTTGGATACTTTTGGCATTCTTTCTAATCAAATCTTAGGTTTACATTGGTAAAGCATGATTTATTCTTATTATGATCACAAGCTTATATTTCCTTTTCATGCCATGGTAGGTTCTTGAGAAGTTATGGTGTCCTATATGTAAACAAGGAGAGCTGCAAGAGAACAACCACTTCATACATTGCACTCGTTGTGGACTTCGGCTTACCAAAGGCAATGAGGTTTTCCACTAACTTGATCTCAAGACCTCATAGTCCACCATCCTCTTTTTAATCCCATCTTTTACTCCGAAGTCCGTATTAGCTTATTGTTAGGTGATATAATATTAAATTCCCTTCACCCATCAGCTTAAGCTTTTGGGTCAATCGTAAATTTTGATTTAACAGGTATTAGAGCAAGTGGTACAGAAAGTACCCTGTTCAAACCCCTGCAATATTATTTTCTCCCCAATCAATATCGTTTGATCTTCTACATATTTCAAGCCCCCAAGTGAGGAGGAATGTTAGAGGATATAATATTGAATTTACCTTCATCCAAGAGTTTAAGCTTTTGAATCAATCGGTGATTTAAGATGGTATCAGAGCAAGAGGTCCAGTGTTCGAGTCTCTGCAATGTTATTTCCTTCTCAATTAATCTTAATTTTCACTTCTTGGAACTTCTACATATTTCAAGCCCACGAGTGAGGAGAATGTTAGATGATCAAAGGCTTAATCGATAATGAAATGTTAGCTTTGCAGTCTTTTTATTATTTGTCCTATGGTCTTTCAGGTTACTCTGGACCTCCTCCTTTGTCGGTTGGCCGATGTGCATGGTGAACATCTCGATCGGGGCTGTAGATTGAAGCCTAAGTTTTGTGTTGAGAGTAGATTTAACATAACTGCATTGTACATCTCTTGTGAAGGTTGCAACACATTTGAGGTTGTAATATAGCATGTTAAGAATCAGATGTCTCATTTATGATTGAAATTATTTTATTTTTATTAGTTATGGAAATAGATGATTGAGACACTTGAGGCTGGCTAAGAATCAGGTGGCTGAAGTTTTGATGGATTGGATCATTCTTACTTAGCTATGACAGAAAAATGATTACACATTTGAGGTTAGAATAAGGCATGTGAAGAATCAGGTGTCTCAAGTTTTATGATTTAAATCATTTTCATTAGATGACAATTAGTTTTGGAAGGTTGTAAACATGCTTATGTGTAGGATCTGCTGTTTGTCAAACCTAGCCCTAGAGAGCTGATGTCAGGTTCAATGTCTTTTCAAATTTTTAGTTAAACCAAAGTCCATTCTAGAATTGTGGTCAAAGCCTAAGTCTATCTAAGTTCAATATTTATCAAACTTAGTACTTAGAGTTGGGGTCGATGTCTATCGAACTAGAACTAAGGTCGAAACTTGTGTCTATTAAGTTGAAATGTTTATCGAATCTAGCCCTAACAACTAACAAGCGTAGTCATTTCTTCAAATTTGTTTAGGTTTTGTTGTCTTTTCTCTTTCCGAGTTGTTTTATATATATATACTCTCTGGATTTAACAGAAACATCTTTCATATCATAATTAATATTATCTTTAAGAGCATATATGACTGAAATAAGCAAGCTTTATTTATTTGTTTGTTCCAAAATACTTAAAACTAGTTCTTACAATTATGACAAAATGGAAACCAACAATAATTTAATAAACTAAAACATTGATGTTACTAGAGTACAATTTTTTCTATAGACAAACTACTAAATAATAATAATAATAAACTAAGTAGTCCTAATTACATTTTTTTTTTTAATCCAAGTCCAATTACATTCATAAAGATACATATACTAATAGTGAATATATATACTAATTATCGTTGATCTTATGCTTATGTTGATTATGGCAGATAGTTCAAATTTTTCAATAAAGTTTTTATGTATGTTGAGCTATACTCATCTAAGCAAATTCTCTCGTAATAAAAATATATCACATGAGAGCGTCTTCTCAACATTAATAGATAATGAGTATTCATTTCTTGTAATACATTTTAATTTCTAACCTAATAATTAATATTCATCAAGTCAGATACAAGAACATTGTTGCAGTCCAAACTCTATGTAACATGATAATGGGTTCAAGCCTGATGGCGACCACCTCGATCCTTCTCTGCGCCGGGCTCGCTGCAGTCCTCAACAGCACGTACAGCATCAAAAAGCCAGCGACCAGAACCGTGCAGATACAGAATCAAGAAGATTATGGAGTGATGATTTTTGTGGTTTATAATCTTGACTTTGTGTGTAAGAAGAGGAGTAATGGGAAGAGGATGAATAATCACGAGGCTTGAATAATTATTTGTGTGTTGATGTAATTAGAATATTGTAAATTTATGATAAGAAACTTTATTGTTAAGATTACAATGTTTGTATTGGAGGATTTGAAGTTTATGTTTTTTTTTTTTTTTTTTCAAGAAAGATACGATTGTGTGGGCCAGTAGGTGCACTGCAATATCTCGAGGTTGACACATATTTTTAACACCCTCATCATATCCCACTTCACATTCAATTATCAGAAAATAAATAGTAAGAATCAATACGAAAGGGCAGAGATGGGCTAGAGAGAAGCTCTCACAAAGACCGGAGCAGAAAATTACATAAAAGCAAAAAGATTAAGTGAGATGGAGGGACTATAATCTTTGAAGAGCTTTGATCGATATGTCTAGCTACCTGTGAAGGAGCATATCTTTAGAGAGCTTTTATATACCAAACATGGACATGCAGTTATTAGCATGTACTTTTCTTAAGATCGAAAGGTTCAAATTAATATATAAACTCCACATGTGCTGTCCTAAAAAAAATTATTTATATTCTATCACATGCATGAGTCTATTATTTTTCGTTTTATCGGAGGTAACTTGTGGTCTACCTGATTAAGTAATATTAAGTTGATGTTATGATAATGGTAACATTATTACTACAACTTCAAGGCAACGTCAAAAGTTTGAATTTCTACCTAAATTTACGGTATAAAAAAAAATGAAAACCATTCTTACCCTTAAATTTTTAATTGCGAGTTGGAAACTCAAACATTTCACTATTAGAATAAAATTGTGTATAACTTCTTAAAAATGGAATGCATACTTTTAGATTAAAATTCTAACAATTTACTTTTTTTCACGATTTGATTTGTAACATTATATATGTTTATGTGGTGCTAAGAATTGATGAAAAATTAGAGAAATGGAAAACAAGTTCAAATTTCCACCTCTCCTCTTATGGAGGTTACAATGTATATGTTTCTATCTTTATTGTGGATTATAGATTAAAATCCTAAAAATATATATTTTTTATGATTTGGTTTTTAACAGTATATATGTGTCTGTGGGGCTAAGAATTGATGAAAGTTTTGAGAAATAATAAACAAGTTGATTGTTACAAATTTTAGTTTCCTAAATGAAGACTTAGTTTTTATAATGCAATATTAGTATTTTTTCAAAGAGTGGATTGAAGAAGAAAAAGACTAAGTTTACTTTATTTTTTATAGGTTTAAATTTCAAGTTTAATTGTTTAGGCTGGATTTTGTAACTAAATGTTTAAATATATAATGATTTAGAAAATTTGAATTATATGAATGAACATTTAGAATATATATACATATATATGGGATAAATGATAATTAGATGTGTAATGTGATAGGTAATATTATATATGTCATGCATATTGAAATACAAATAACAATTTTGAACCACGTTATTTCAAACATTATATATATATATATATATATATATATATATATATATATATATATATATATATATATATTTTGAAAATTAATAAAATATGCATGCAATTCAAATTTTCTAACATGAAACAAACTTAAAATTGGTATTGTCCACCAAATATAGCTGAATAAGTGAAGACATTATATACATATTTTTGTACCGATAACCTAAATTTAGTTGCATTAATGTTAAAATTTAAGGCTTGGTTAGGTAACTATTTGATTTTTTTTGTTTTTGTTTTTGAACATTAAGTCTATAAACACTACTTCCACCTCTAAATTTCTTCATTTGTTGTTTACTTTTTACCAATGGGTTAAAAAACTAAGCCAAAGTTTGAAAACTA
The DNA here is from genome assembly GCA_031780015.1 of Citrullus colocynthis. Taxonomy (NCBI): domain Eukaryota; kingdom Viridiplantae; phylum Streptophyta; class Magnoliopsida; order Cucurbitales; family Cucurbitaceae; genus Citrullus; species Citrullus colocynthis. Next base: position 85,261 of record QLSR01000600.1, on the reverse strand, counting down.
AAAAATGCAGCTTTTTTAAACTTGTGTTTTGTTTTTAGAATTTAGCTAAAAATTCAACAATTGTATTTAAGGAAGATGCAAATCATTGTAAAAAATGAGGAGAAATGCTTAATTTTTAATAACAAAAATCCAAAAACAAAATGGTTACCAAACAGGGTAAATGACCCAATTCTAAAAACAACATTTTACTTATGTCACAAAGCATCAACCAACGATAAATTGCCCATTGAGATCCCAGGTCTCTACCATTGCAAATTAATGAGACCCCGAACACAATGTCATGTTCAAGAAAAGTCATAAGAACGCAAAATTTTAACAATAAGTGAGAATTTGTATTTTTATAAACATCATGTCTTGGGTCTCATCAATTCGCAAGGGGTGCGAACTTGAGATTGCCAATAAACTTTAAGAAGATTTTAGTATTGATGGTGTTTTGTGATGTAAGCAGGTCAATTTTCATTATTTTTAGAGTCAGTGTTATTCGACATTTATGCAACCAAACCTGATCTACCAAGAAAAAGTCCAAAATATATGTCATCGACTAAAAAGCCAGAAATTCAAAACCCTAACCCTCATATACGTGGTTGAACTTAAATAATATATATATATATATATTTATATTTAAAAAGGGCAAAAGGGTTTATCTAAATCATCCCTATGAGAGGGAATAGTAAAATGTCTCAATCTCCCTTCTTGTTTCACCATATAACCTTCACACAAAAACTCTATTGAAAACTTATCTTCCACTTCCCTATTCACATCATGCACAAACACGTCCGTAATTCCTCCTTCCTCTCTATTCCTCGCCATCATCCCCGCCGTATAAATCGCCGTCATCCTCCCCGGCGCCTCGTCGTAATACCCCGTTGGCGCATCCACCATAATCAAATCCCATTTCACCTCGTACACTTCCTCCGGCAACCCCTTCAACGCCAGTTGGCACATCGAGTATTTCGGGTCTCCGACTGCCGTGCACTCCGGCCCCTTACCAACATCCATCAAACCATCGGCCTGATCGACCTTGCTATCGTATTTAACGTGATGGGATTCGAGCATCGGAAAACGGCGAAGTATTTGTTCGATCCATGCTTCATCTTCTTCTAGGAATAATGTACGGCCGCCGTGGTTGAGAGTGGCCCACATGAGGCTGTCGTGGCCGAGGCCGAAGACGAGAAAGTTGCAAGGGGATCGGTCGAGGAGGACGGCAGCGGTGACCGAGATTTCTTTGAAGGTTTGTTGTGGGGTTATGGAGGAGGTGGAGTAGTGAATTAGGGTGTGGGAAAATGAGGGAGGGATTTTGTTGCAAGAAGATGGGGAGCAATTTTTTGTTGTTTTTTGTGAAAAAGATTGTAACTTTGGAGATGAGTTTTGTATGGGGGTGTGAAAGATGTTAGTTTTCAAGAAGAAGATGAGAAAAAATGAAAGAAATAAGACTAAAAGGAGGGTTTTGAGGTTGAGGAATTGATGAATGGGTTGTGGTTTTTGCCTCATGTTGTTATTATTATTATTTCTTTGGTTGATGTAAAGGGATTTGGGATTTGGGAAATGGAAATTTAAAGGGGTTTGTGACTCAATCAACCATTTTAATTTTTATTCATTTATTTATTTATTTTTAATTTTAGTTTTGCATAGCTTAGAGTGGAAGAAAGAAATTGGAAATAGGTGAGATTTTTGGTTGGGGGATTGTGACAAGAAATCAGCTAATATTTTAAATGAAGCAACAATATGAGTTATAAATTATAATGCTGCTGATGGTTGGTGTGTGGGGTTCCATCATATCACTTTTTTCTGTCTTTGTTTTGGTAAATTAAATAGATAGAGAGATAATTGGGGTCTATGGCCTAAATTGGTTGTGTGATTGCAAATGTGGTTAATTTATAGGGTTAATTACCATAATAGTTTATTTACAATTATATTTTCTAAAAATAGTCAAAATTTTAAAAAATATCGACTTTATCATTGGTTAAGTCATCTAGACTCCAAATCATCTTTATAATTCCTATTTTAGCTATTGTAGCATTTTTGTAATCATAAAAAAATGGAAAATTGATAAAAGGGAAGCATATTTAAATTATATTTTCCATATCTTTATAAAAGAAAAAAAAAATTATTATGAGCTGCAATTGATCAGACTATTTTATACAAAACAAAAAAAAAAATATTATGATTTAGGGAAAAAAAAAAAAACAAAACAAAACAAAATGTCTTATTATTAGTTGATTGGGGTTCTTTTTTTTTCATTTCATTTTATATTTTTCTCCTTTCATTTTACTAGGGTAGGTTTAGATTTATATGTTTTTATATATTTATTACAACGTTTATATTCTATAAGTTTAGGGTACATTTAATGATATAAAGAATATATTTTTATTTCCTTTTAGATTTACATTCCATAAATTTAAGATTTGTAGTGTATATTTTTGTTTCATTTTAAGTTTATATTTCATAAATGTAGTGTAATTAATAATATGAGATATATAATTTAAATTGAGGAAAAACTATATATATATATATATATATATATATATACACGTTTGTCGATTATTACTATTCGTAAGAACACTAAGAAGATCAAGGAAGACATGATTCTCCTCACCTAAATAATATTGAAAAGCTGAGAAGTTGAGCCCACGATTTATGTTATCAAAACACTTTACAATATCTGACTTAATGAGTTTATCAACCATACCCTAATGCTAGACTTCTATGAAGAAAGTAATAGGACTTCGAGCTTTCCTAAACCTTATCAATTGGATTGAGAAAAAAAAAAAAAATCTCTTCAAAGATCATGGTAAAGATGATCATTAAGGATAGAAAGAACAATTCACTAATTAATTTGACAAAACAATGTAAATCTTCGAAACTTTTGAAAAACAACCAAAATTATTTGAAAGGAGAAAGCAAGCTTCCATTATAATTAGCATTTAATGATAGATTCGTAACACCATTCAATCTTTTGAGAAAATTGTGAAAGAGAAATATGACATTTAATAGAAAGAAGAATATGCCTTTAATGATAAATTTGATATTACATAATTATTAGCATATAGAGATAAATTTTATGGCAAGATACATGTTTGGTCCTTAACGATGAATAAAGTTTGCCAAAATCTTCTGTGAAATTTTCTTCTTGTTATTTACTTCTAGTTTGCTTAAGTTTATTAGAAATCTTTGTCAACATCAACACCAAACTTTAGAAAGTATAGAGTCTATCGTGATTTATCGCAGTCTATCACAGATAGATTGTGATATATTGCTATTAATTGTAAATATTTTTAACAGTTTTGTCATTTAAAATAATTTCTCTAATTAATTCTCCCTATATTTATTATATGGATTTCATCCAAATAAATAATAATTATTTGAATGATATTTAAACAAATTCTCCATATTATAAAGTTATAATTTGAATCATATTCAAATGAACTTTATAATAAACCATGTAACTAATTGCATCCAATACAACTAATATTTTCCTTCATAAATTTGAATATTTCAAAATTTTCTTTTCAACATAATTGATCCTCGTTAGTCCATAGTAAGCTAGCAAGGGGACCTGATGTACCTGCAAATTAGAAGTTCCAATGATTTGAAATTAAATTAATCAAACTATTTAATTAACTTAATTAACATTTATTAACTTTGGGTCACTCCATTAAAGACCTACAACTACACTCTTTGCACTATAAATATATTTATGTATCCATGAATATAACCAGTCATCAATAAATTAATCCTTCACAAATTGCTCGTAATTACATTTGGGTCAAAATTACCGTTTTACCTCTATAATTACTTTTTTCTCCTTAAGTCCCAGTGATGCTCTAATGAACAACATGTCAATGGTCCCACCATAAACAAATCCCTCTCGGGCCAATGAGAGGGAAAGGCTTCTTATTCAAGACCTGGATTCAAAACTTAAGAGAGCAATTTATCTACTTTCCCTGACAAGGGGAAGGAGTAAACTCCATCTTGTGTAGTTTTATTCCCAACTCTTTACTCAGACAAATCCCCAAAATGGTAGACTTATCGAGTCGACGACACGGGCCACTCTTACCCATATAAATCAAAAGATTATCCTCATAGATAGGAGTCTATAACTCACTCAGGATTGAGATCGAGTTACCTATGATCATCCTAATGAAAAGTTAATCTCTTCAATCAATAGTGTTATAAAGAGAGATTAATCATTTCGTAGTATGATATTATATAAACTCTTTTTACAAGAGACCCCCACCCACATGTCTCTACATGAACAATTTGAATCGATCATTTGTAACACTTACAACTCTTGTAACAATTACAAAATGGGTCGTATTCATAGCGTCACTAGGATAAGGCAATGCATCAACCTTATCCATACACTATAGGCCTTTAGGTTATTTTTTGAACATGATCCACCCGTATGTTAAACTACATACATGTTCAAGACTTCATGCACTAACCTTGGACTTTTTCAGTTAATGGATAAATCATTATTGCATATTTAAAACAATCAAATATCCTAGAAGTTGGTGTTTACTAGTATCCTGAGTCTTAGCCTTTGCACCACTATTATCTCATAAAATGTGATTGTCTAACTCATAACTGAAACACTTTCAAAACTATGAGGATATTTTATGGCTACACAAAGTTTTGCTTCACAAGAAAAAAAACAAATGTTTTGTGTATCAATCTCCACCACATAGGATAAAATTTAATCTTACCATCGATTTCTCTAAATTTTTGTGGGACCTAGTGTATCTTGTGAAAGATCAAATCTTAACAACGTACACAAGGTTTCTCGTTATCCATTGATACTTTGAGAAATTTTTTAATCTTTTACTCAATGGTCACACCATTGATATAATTGATATAACTGACCAATTAAATGTTAAGTCTCGTTTATGCATTAATTGTCTTCTACTTAGAGAAGATAATTAATCACTTGTTCTCAACACTTGAGGTGTCTTCGAATACTCTTCCTTAAACTTAAGTTCACATTTGAATGATACATTATCATTCTTTTGAAGTTTGCACCAAATATTTGGCAAACATTTTGTAAATGTGAGATGCTTGAGACAAACTTAACATTATATCCTTAATTGGTTAGATAGTCAAATATTTATAAAGGACTATTAATATTTAAAGTCCAATGTAGTAACAAGTATGATGTGAAAGGATGGATAAAATATTGTGCAAAGTTAGAAATTAAAATTGAAAAACGGAAGAAATGCTCAATTTTTTTTTTCTTAAAAAAAACTATATTTAAAAATTGTATGGATTAAAATAAATTGAATATTAAAATACTAAGACCAACCAGACAAGTATAACTCAATTAACATAAATTTATACTATCTACCTCGAGATAAAATTTGATTTTTCACCACATACAAATTACTTAAAAAAATAAAACTCTAACACTTTCAAGTTCAAACAAATATTTATCACATTCATGAGTAAAATTAATCTTATAAGAAAAAAGCCTTTTTTTTATCAATTACAGGGATTGAATAGAACGAATTAAAAATTTAAATAAAAAAAAAAAAACCTATTAGACATTAAACAATAAATCAAAATTATTGTATTTTCAAGTAGTTGTCTTTTCCATATCATTGTTGAATTTTAAATTAAAGAGTTTGAAAAGAAAGAAAAAAATAAGGTTGTTTTCAAATATGACAAAATGAGTCAAAATATTTACAAATATAGCAAAATATCACTATCTATCAATGATATATAATAGTAGGATAGATAGTTGCATTTTGTTATATTTAAAAAATTTTACATTAAATTTGTCATTAATCGTTTAATTTAAAACGATTATAGAAAAAAAAAAAAAAAAGACTTTTTTTCATATGGAAAGGATCACACATCTAGTTTTAAGACCGAAGTCTAAAAATATTTGAATAAAAATTTGGGTTTGTCATGTTTGTTCCTTAATACTTTTGAAATTGAACTATGTAGAAGGGAAATTAATGATGAATTCCTTGACAATATAAACGTTAATTACCAAATTTAATAGCTTAATTATGTCCAGATCTAAATTGGAAGAATTTTTGCCGTTAAGTTTTTTAAAAAGTAATAATAAATAAATAATAGTAGGGGGGTTTTTCCCAATTCAGACAATAATGTCAATCAATAAGATTAATTTAAAATTTTGCATATGAAATGCAATAATTCATTTGTCTCATTTTAAAATACAACCATTGACTATTTTTCCTATTATTTATTTTCTGATTTCAAATTTTGAAAGTATGCAAATACCATTTGAAACGTTAAGAGTAGAGATTTTTTTTTTCCCTCTCCTTTGGAAATTAATACTAATATCTCTAAAAATAAAGATAAATAAATGAGAACATGTCTAGTAGAGAATTTGAAAACATAAATCTGAAAACAAATGATTCAATAAAAATAGAATTGTATTTTATATCTTTATATATATGCTTGATAGTAAATTTAGAAATTAGATTTTAATTTCAACAGTTGTTTAAAATGTGTTTGATACGGTGTATTTTTTAGTTGTAGTTACCCACTAATATTTAATTTACAATAAATTATTATTAATTTATTTATGAGTATATTAAAAAATTATATAATTGTTATTATATAATTTATTATACATTACTTTATACATATTACATTTTTAAAAAAATGACTTGAGATTATAACATGACATATTATATTTCTAAATGTTTTTTTATTTATTTAACATAATTCTACATTTTAAAGTTGAAAATTCAAAATCTGGATCCAATGATAACATAAAAATGTTGTTTTCCGAATTTGCATTATTTGAATCACAGAATTTGAAAACATATTTCATAAACAAAATTTGAGTTGGTATTTGTTTCGATAAATCTAAAAACATAAAATAAAATGTGAATTCTCTATCAAATAGACCCTGAAAAGGTCACTTAGCATGAAGAGAAGTTAACATCTCAGTCAACAAAGCCTACGTGTTTGACACATAAATTGAGATAATTATGTTTTACAGAATATTCGATTTTCCTATCATCATGTGCCATGTGTAATTCATTTTTGTTATTTAGATTTTTCTTTGTGCCCTAATTCAAGGTTCTTCGTGTATAAATGGTGAAGGTAGCACATGAATGAATGTCGAGATCATTTCAGTTCACTTCTAATATAATGTTTATAAAAATAAAATAAAATTAATGTATGATTCATGGTATAATTTTTCACGACATACAATCAAATATTAATGGCTAAAAATATTCATGAATTTTGACCTCGATACTTTAAAAAAAAAAAAAAAAAAAAGAAAAGAAAAAACGTTTAACATCACCCTCAAACTCTTAAAAACGTTTCAAAATTACTCTTGAAGTAATGAAAACAAAAATTAAGCCGTGAAATGATATTGAGAATGATTTGGAAATTGGAACTCAAACACTTATTACCATGTCATATCATGTCAAAGTTTATGTATTTATTTTTTAGCAATATTTTTTAGCAGTCTAGGCTACACTTAAGTCCCATACTCCCATTCCTCTAGACACAACAAAATATTTTTTTGCTAAAATATCATTTTTGTCCATATACTTTGGGATTTGTTCAATTTTAGTTTTCATACCTTCAAATGTCCAATTTTAATCTATATACTTTAAGTAAATCTTAAATTTAGTCTCTCTAAGTTAATGTTTATCGAAATTGATTAAATAATAATAATAATTTTTATGCAAAGAAACAAAATATGTGAATATATTTTCAAAATTTATGGTGAAAATGCTAATAAAAATCTACAATGAATTAGTTATAGGGACTAAATTCAAAATTTATTGAAAGTACGAGAATTAAAATTGGACATTTGAAGTTATAGAAATTAAAATTGAACAACCTCCAAAGTGGAGAGATCAAAATGATATTTTAACTAATAATTTTTTATTAACTTTTTAAAAGAAATAAGTTCCCACGTAACATTTTTAATTTAGTGCAGGAGAGACTGTATCGGACTTATTTTTTATTAAATAAAGGTTTTACCACCTAAAAATTTTTAATTTAGTGTAGGAGAGGCTGTATTGGACTTATTTTTTATTAAATAAAGGTTTTGTCACGCGATTTTGAGGTTCAAATAAATAACATCTCCACGTTGGCAAAGGACTATTTAATGCATAAAATAAACTCAAAATCATTACTTATTTTTCATGTTAATTAGCAACATCCCTCTCCATATCTTTCCTTCAATATTATCCTTTTTCTTTTCTTTTAATTAAAAAAAAAATTGCAAGTCATCTTTTAGAAAATAATTAAAAATTCGTTTTTTTTTTTAATAATTAAATGGACTTCCTGGCTGTTCATGACTCATGTGCACTCTGCCTCATATCGCAGTTCTTTCTTTTTCCTTATTACTATAAAAAAAAAAAAAAAATCGAAATTTAATATAAATAATATTTTAGAATTTAGATATTTTTTAAAGCATTGCAATTCAAATAAAAGATTAGGGATTGAAATATATTAACATATTTTTAATAAGTTTTTATCAACCATTTTTCACTCTTTTTTAATTAGTATAGATATACTAAAGAGAAAAAAAAAAGCTCTTTTTGGAGATACTTCTCTAATTTTCTTTTTCAAAATGGTATCTCTCAATTTTATTCTTATTCTACGAGATTATTGAGTAGATTGGAGATTTTAATGAAATCTACTTCCAGCTGGATTGACTCGACGTCAAATTTTAAAACTAAATAGAATATTCTTCTATTCTTCGTTTGTCTTTTCAATAGTTAAATCAACTATGAGAATAGAAAATTAATCTTACATCTTATAATAAAACCATTAATAGCTCAAACCTTGATTAGTTAAACTATGGCATGTTTAAGTCAATCTGAACATAATTCAATTATATCTAAGACTTTGTCTTCAAGTAGGAAGTTATAAAATTAATTTACTTTTATATATTGTAAATTTTAATTTACTTTTATTTATTTTAAAATTAAATACAACATAAGCAAAAAAAAAAAAAGTATTATATATTATTTGTACCATGTTAATTTATAATTTTGAGATTCATGACACTTTAAATTATATATTTCCTTTGCAATATATATATATGTGTATAAAATAATAGCATATCTATTATCTATTACTTTGACTATTTTCAATAATAGAGTCCTCGTGTTTTCGTTTTCACTCATGTGGTCTTTATTAATTATTACAAAAAAAAAAAAAAAAAAAAAAAAAAAAAATCAATATTTATCAAAATTTTGATTCATCACTCTATTTGAATCATACTTTTTCTCTTTGTGATAAAATTGAGTTAGAAGATGGGATAAAATCTTTAAACTTTTTATTTGATACAATTATAACTCCTTACATTGTTAAAGCAAGTTGTCAAAACTCAATTGAAATAAGAGAAATTAGTAAAAATATTTTTCGATGGTCATACAAATTAATAGACAAGTTAGAACAACAGGAAGGAGAAAACGAAGAAAATATGGCGAAATAACATGAAATTCGTTCAAGAAAAGCCTACGTGTTGTAATTTTACTGATAGTCTAGAAACTAGCAATACATATACTAATACCAAAGTGTCAGACTTTGAAACAATGGTTGATATACATTTATTGGATGAGTTTAATTTGATTGTGAACTCAAAGAAATAATATATTCAAGGGATTTTATCTTTTTTAATTGGCTTAGTTTTTAAGGTTGTGTTTACCCCAACTGAAATGCAATCCATCAATGGTAAAATAAAAAGTGGACTCTAGTTGATTACATTTGTTATTATTCACTTATATTCTGTAATTGTAATGAACTATGGGGCCGCCTCCAAATCTATAATAAAAAAACACAATCTAATTGAGGAATGAAGGGTGCCCAATCTAATTGTGGTTGTTGAAAGTTACGTGAGACTCACTATCTTTACCGTTATCGTTATCGTTATAGATATTGTTACTGTAATAGTATAAATAGTAACAAATTTGTAATTCTAAGTAAACATGATCAAAACTAATTCACTTACATTTGTAATTCTGACTTACTACTATTAATTTATCAATAAAATTTTTTTATGATTTGATAAAACATAGTTTAAATGTACAAAATACAAAGGTAAAAGAGTCAAACATCTTTATTTATTTATTTTTGTCGATACTACATGCTTTATAAATGTAAGTTGTTGAACTATATTACTACTTATGTTGAGCTAAATCAATTTATTTCTTATACGCAACTTCTTTTATTCAAGTATTTGTATTATAAAATAAAATGCATTTTTAAAATCTAGGAATTCAAAAAGTATTGTTTCAATAAACATTGTTCTAATCTATTTCTCCCATTTCTATAGACTAAAAATGTCTCTTTCAAAAAAAGTATTATTATATTTATGTTATAATTAAATTGTTTTTTAGTACAATAATAAAAGAATGTCTCTATAAAGTTTTTTTTTTTTTTTTTAATTTAAAATTTCTTCAACCAGCTTTTTTTTTTTTTTCGTTTACAAGGTGTAACTAATTAATTTATTCATTATGTTTTATCACATTGATCTAATTAACACAAGACATTAATATTTTAAACTTAAGAAGCGTAAACAAAGAAGCAAATTATGCATCATAAAAATTGAAAGATTGTAGTTACCTAAACCGTCGCAATAATAAAATATTTTGACCAAATAGATAGTAAATTATATGATATAGTGTATTTGATTAATGATGAATAGACCTAAAACAGTCAAAATAATTTAAAACCATGAATGTATATTAGAATTTAAGGTATTGTGTTTAAAAAAGAAAGAACGACAGAAAGAAAATAAAGCTAGACTTGGGAATATTTTAAAACCCAGCCAATATTAATAATAATTATTATTTGTGGGGTTGGAAATAACGTGTAATTTTAAAATAAAAAATAATAGACGAAGAATCGTAGTGAAACTTTTTAAAATATTGAAGACACTAAATTACAAATCCTCAAACTTTTAAGCATCTATGAATTTTAGAAAGATGTGTTAATAGATTGACTATTAAACATATTTTAAAATTTTAAAAATTAACTTATTTAATACATATAAAATCAAATTTTATATCTAATATGATCAAAAAATTTTATTTCAGGTCTGGTACGTTCAATTGATTACGTTAAGGATCTGAGGAAGTTTTAAAGACTTATTATTCATTTTTTAAATTCTAAACATCTAAAATAAAATAAATTTATAGATTTGTTAATACTTTTTAAAACAAACCTATCAAATAAATATAAACCTAAAATGATCGTGGAAGATTTCAGTCAAAATCTCACAATTTTGTTTAGATAGTTTTATGCGTTAATGTATAATTCCACTTCGAAATTGAATTGATATGAGTTTTATTTATTTTTAATATCCAAATTTTTTATTTTCAAGAAACTACATATTTATTTTTAACTTCATTCAAATATTTTTTTTCCACTAAATTTTTACATCATTTCACTACAAAATTAAATTGATGTGAGTTTTATTTCTTAAACCATATCAAACTTTCGATTTCAAAAAACTAAATTGGAGAAAAATAATAGATATTTATTTGATATTATTATGTAATTATTTTTTTATTTTTTTTAAATTTCTGCTCTCGCATTAATATTTACACAAATATTTACAATATGCATCTAAATGTCATTTTACTTCAAAGAAATGATGTTTCAAATAAAGCCACAATCAAAATTTCAATAACAATATTTATCAATTTTTATAAATTTTTCATTCATATTTCTATAAAATCGGGACTTCAATATTTGAAACGGGGTTAAAACTTGATAATTAATCAACATTAAAATGTAAATGAACTTTAAAAATGCAATTTAAGTAGAGCATTATGTCTTGGGATTCGAAAGTAGACGACGTGGAGGCATAAGCACGTGACAATGAAAGAATAATATTTCTCCAAATGCCAACCAAAATCAGATCTTTCTGCCACAAGATTTCATTGTCATCCTAAATCTCCCTTTTTCTTGAAAAATAAATAATAATAATAAATGAAAATTTATTTTGGTTTTCTGATGTTATTTAGCTGCAAATGTTCTGTGTTTTGTGGTCAACTTGCTCTCAAGCTTCAACAATTGGATATATACTATAAATATTACAATCTTTAATTTAAATGTAAATTCATTGTTTCAATCTTTAAGCACTTGGATATATTTAAAGTAATTAAAAATAATCACTTGGATATATATATTGGCAAATGACAAGAAATACTTAGTCACAGTATCAAAAACTATATATTGATGGATTTGTTTTTATTATTATTTGGCTTTCAAATACTCACTACACCGAAATGGACTAAAATATTTACAAATATAACAAAATATCACTGTATAACAATGATAGACATCAATATCTATCAATTTCTACCAGTGATAGATGAATAATAGTCTATCAGTGTCTATCACTGATAGCGGTAACATTTTACCATATTTGTAAAATAGTCTTAGTAATTTTGTCATTTAAAATAATTTTTCAAACTTAACCTATGTGTAATTTATAACATTAATTAGTTTTTTTTATCACTCGTACACAAAAGAAAACTAAAGCTTTTTTTTAAATGAGAGCGTTAAAATTTGATACAAATATTAGATCTTTGATTCAGTGATGATATTAATGTCAATTTGAACTAATTTCATTAGTTAAAGAAATTATAACTTTAACTAAAAGATTAGAGGTTTAAATTTACATAGTTAAATTTAGAAAAAAAATGGATAAAATATTGATGTGAACAAACTATTTTAAAAAAACAAACAAACAAATGGGCAATTAATGAATAATTATTTTACCCTTCTTTAATAAATTATGACCTTAATACCAGTATTTACGTTATGATTTTTTTTCTTTAATAATAATCAAAATAATAATGTTAAGAAAAGTTGTTAGAAATAGGAGTGAAAAAAAAAATCGAAAAACCAAACTAATCCAAGTCGATTTATTGGTTCGGTTTGGTTTTTTAGTATAAAATTGAACATATTGATTTGTATTTAAAGAAAAATAAAAAATATTGATTCAGATTGAATTTTGATTAGAAAAACCAATCAAAACCAAACCGAACCGAAAGTATATTTATCCTTAAAAATAAACTCTAAGATTAAGTATCTTTTAGTGTTTTAATTATTATAGTGCACGTATATTTATTGTTTAGAAAAAGATAATTAATACAGGGTGTGTTTGTGTTTTTATTTAGAAAATGTCAAGATAAAAGTAATAAAAATGTCTAATTTCAATCTATAAAAAAAAAAAGAAAATTGACCTAATTTTAATTTTAAATTTGCAAAAAGAACCCACCCAAAACAAATTTGGAAATAAACATTAAAATTTGGAAGAAGAAAAAGAAAACGTCAAAAACTCAATCCAATAATAAATCGAACCAAACAAAAACCAATCTATTGGTTTTGATTTTCTTGGATATAAGTTTCGATCTTTCTTTATAAAACAGATTGGTTTGATTCTTGGTTCATTTTAAAATCGACAAAACCGAACCGACCGTTACAAAAATAACCGAAAAGTGCATCAGAAAACAAAATTACTACACGCGGTCCACCCCTAATTTGGGTAGGTATGGAAATAAGATTGTCATTCAAAAAAAAAAACGTGGAATGTTGGGAGTGTAAAAGACGTTTTTCTCCCCCCTTTATTACCTTTATAGCATCACGAAACCGTATTACCCAAACAATGAAGATCAAATTTCATATTATCTAAACAAAAATCAAAATTCATAGACTTTTTTCATTTATTTTTTACTTTTCAGATTTTAGCCCAAAAAGAAAAAGAAAAGGAAATAGTTATCTGAGTATAATAATTGATTAAAATATTCCTAAAAATCTATTTTCGTAAAATTAATCATAGAAATAACGTCAAACTCCTCATCCTTCTTTCTTTCTTTTTTTCTTTCTTTCTTTCTTTCTTTTTCTTAGTAATTTTTTTTTTCAGGTTGGTTGACGGCAAATACATTAGCAAATAATATCACCGAAAAAAACATTTTTTTTTTCAATATTATGTACTTGTTGAACTGTATTATATTTTTTGAGAAAAGATTGATGTGTGTATTATTTTTCCTTTCCCTTGTGTATTTTTATGGTAATAAATAATTTTAAATCAAAGGGTGTGGTGATTTAATCAAAATTGAAACTAGACAAATAATCTTAATCAAACGGTGTATTTTTTTTACTTTAAATTTGTTTTCATAAATATTATTTTTTTTTTACTATCTCACGTGACAAATAATAATGAAAGTATTATAAAAAGAAAAAAAAGAATAAAAAAGTTTATATACCGAAAGATTTGGGGTATTTTTGATAATAAAATTCGGGGAAAAAAAGTCGGTGCATGTAATGTATGTATGGAGATGTTTGGCGCGGCACGTTGCAAATCTGGCGAACATGGAAGCACTTATCAACTTTGACTGGTCAACTCATTAATTAATCCCTCGGGTTCCGACTCCTCCACGTATGCCCATTTCCTTTACTTTTCTTTGTATGTGTGTGTATATATATATATATATATGAAAAATATATGTTTACTTTAATGTTGAGATTTTTTAACTCAATGGTGAACTTTTAGATGATTGGGCTCGTAAATAAGTTACCATATGGTTTCAATTTTGACTTAGAGGATAAATTTATTTTTTTATAGCAAAATTCAAAAGTCATTTTTCGTTCAAGATTTTGGTTGTTCATTATTTTGGGACGTTAGTTGTTGATACATGCTAGATACAATTTCATTTTATACAGATTTTGAGTGATTTGTTCCCTTAAGTTTGAGGTACTTTTTTTCTTTTCTCCGATCTCTTCTTATTTTGTGTGGGTAACATCTATTTGCAATTTTTTAGAGTTTATCTATATCATTCATTATTTGTATTTTTTTAAAATTTATTTTATATTACCTTGGGTTAAAAACTTTCCAAACAGAATAGAGTGAAGAACAATATGTAGACTTGTTTTCTTATCAAGATTGAGAAAAACAAAACTTGATATAGTTAAAAATGTTACGTTGATGACACTTCGAGAGAAATTTTTCCTTTCCTTAACTATACAGTACCATGAAAGGTATAATCTATTAAAGAGTTAGCTGAATATTAACAAGAGGGGCCAAAATAAACACTTTTTAAAGGTTCATGGACTAAAACGGACAAGTTTAGTGACCAAAGTATAACAAGATTTAAAAGTTCATGGACCAAACTAGGATTTAAACCAAATATATCTTTTAGTCCTTAAGTTTTGAGTCTAGTTTTTGTTTGCTCCCTAAATTTCAAAATGTTACAATGTTAGTCTTTGTTTCAATTTAATTCCTAAATCTGAAAACTTACATTTTTAAATCTCGATTTTTTATTGAATACTCATTTTAACATTTATTTTTAATATCCATAAATTAATTTTTAATAATTATGAAGTGAATTTTTAAATTAATTTCAACCGTGATGAAAATAGTAAGATTGAGGAAAATTGTTAAATAGAAAAAAATCAAACAATTTGTATCATTAATCTAACTTATTAGTTTTTTTAAAAAATAAATTTAACTTATTAGTTTAGTTAGACACAATACACAGAGTCTTTTTTTTTTTTTAAAGAAAAAATTGTATAGGTAGCAAACTTCTTCTTATTATTATTATTTAAAAAAAGATACTTTATTTAATAGACATGAGAAACATACGACAAAATTACAAAAATATATATATATAAATTAGAAACAATAACAAAAGTTTTGATCTGTATGACTATAGACCATAGAGAGATTTCGAACATCGATCTTCTCAAATCTGTTAAGTTTCTAATGGCAACAAACTTATTATACCCTAATTTTAAATTAGTTTCACAATTTATTGGACACTTATCATTATTATCATTAAACTCAAAATTGAAATATTTATTGATAATAACATTAAATATAATTTAGAAAATAACAAATCTAAATATAAATCAGTAGATAAGCCACCCATTATCATCATGGGTAAAGTAAAGTGTTAAGAGAATTAAGAAATAGTTTAACTTGGTTTAGGGGAATAATAATAACAATAATAATAATAATAACTTTAATTAATTATAAATAAATAAATAAACAAATTGGGGGAAGAGAGAGAACATGAAATTGAATTTAATAATTTGAAGACACACATGCTTGTGATCAAAAGTTCTGACTCCTTAAATGAAATGATCTCTTAAAAACCCCACTTGTGATTTCTACACAAAGGACAAATAAATAATAATAATAAATAAATAAATAAATAAAAATAGAGCATTCCTAGAGATTCATCTCTCTCCCTCTCTCTGAAAAAAAACCTATTTAAATAGAAAACATAGCCCACATCTTTTTCCCATGCATTTCCTTCTTCTTCTTCTTCTTCTTCTTCTTCTTCTTCTTCTTCTTTTCCTTCACATTCTCCAAACTCTTCATCTTTTTCCTCAATAACTCTCTTTAGATTCCATTTTTATATAGCTCAAGAAAAAAAAAAATTATATATATATATATATATATATATTACTATATACATATATATATACATATATAGTAGATCAATATGTCTGGCAGATCTCGTTCAAGGCAATCAAATGGTGTAAGAATCAGCGACGAACAAATCACTGATCTTGTTCACAAGTTGCAGCAGCTCTTGCCTGAGATTCGCCATCGCCACTCCGACAAGGTCTGTGTTAAGAATCAGGAATTTTTTTTTTTTTTTTTTTTTTTTTTTTAACTTCTTTTTTTTGAACTTTTGTGTTAATTTTTATTGATATAAGTTTTTGGATGCAGGAAAAGAGATTTTACGTAATTAATTACCAAAATGTGAGAAAAAAAAAAAGTTGATTTATTGAAAGATGAATTGTCGGTTTCAGCAGCGAAGGTTTTGCAAGAGACATGCAATTACACTCGAAGTCTACATAGAGAAGTAGATGATTTAAGTGAGAGACTTTCGGAATTGTTGGCCACGTCCGACACAGCCCAAGCCGCCATTATTAGAAGCTTGCTCACGCAGTGACTACATTTTTATATATATAATCAAATGGGTTGTTATTTAGTTTCTTGCTTTAGGGTTTTTTTTTTTTTTTTTTTTCTTCTTTTTAGAACTTTCTTGTTGAATGAATTCAATCAATTACTAGCTTATGGTAAAATTTAATATTAGTAGTTCAATATACGCACCATTCCTTGCTCTCATGTGGGCTAATTAGAAATTTAATTTGCACGATACAGTAGTAATTAAAGAAAGAAAAAGATAGAGATTCTTTTTTTTTAAGAGAAAGAAACGGTAGGAAATGGAGTTAGTAGATGCACCGGAACAATCTCAAATAATTTGATACATTCTTAACAATTCATTCATTAAATTCCAGTCTCAAAGATTTTAGTCCATAAAAGTATCAATCGAATCAATTGTTATTATGATACTATATTGAATCACAAATAATAGTAATAGTTTGTTAGTTAGTAGATAATGTCATCGTGTGCAAATATATACATATAGTTAAAATACTATTTTGGTCTTCACATTTTGAAGTTTGTTCAATTTTAGTCTCTGTTTTAATAAATTTTAAGTTTAGTTTACTAAAGTTAAACTTTTTTTTTTAATTGAACTTAAGTAAATAATAACAATAACGTTCATGCGAAAAAATAAAATTTATAGTAAAAATGAACGAATATAATATTTTAACCGATACATATATTATTATTATTAGGAGAAGAAGGATGATATTGAAGTGATTGAGATTGGATGAGGCAATGAAAGGAAATGGCTTCTTGTGTGGCTATAAATTGCAAAGGAAAGCATGGGAAAGAGGATAAGAAGAAGAAGAAAGAAGGGGGAGTAAATATATATATATATATATATATATATATATATAAATTAAATTAGAGTTTGGAAGTTTGGCCCATATTGGCATGCACTCGGAAATTCATGTGGGAGATGCCCTAAGGAAAAAATAAAAAAGTAATAAGAAGAGAAAAGAAATTGGAGCTTTTGAAATCTCACGCGTGAAGAGCGTTCAACCACACACACAACACAGCAATTATATCATTCTATATACATAAACTCAGTCTATGATTCTGTTTTGTAGAATTCTATGCCTTTTTCTTAGGGTAGGTTTTAATAATTATACGGCTTTAGATTTTTATATTTTTTTAATTTTATTTTTTCAAGATCAAAAGATACCTTTTAATGTATTTCAAAAATTGACGTGTGATAATAGAGATGTGTCCACGAGGTAGAAATAGAGATAGGGATGCCTTTTTCGTCTCCCCCACGACCTCCATTTCATTCTCCATCTCTATGGAAAATTTGTGGAGATCAAGTTTCTCGGCTAGAAAGAATCATTCTCCATTTATCCTTTTTAGGAAATCAATTAAATTATGTTTTTTTTATAAAAAAAAAAAAAAAAAAAATCAATTAAATAAGTTGATCAAGGATAATTTTTCTAGTACGTACAAAAATAATAACTTTATTAGATAGAGTGGGGAATGGAGAATGCATTCCCCTTTGTCTTTATTTAGTTGTTTGAGAATTGTTTTCCTATTCTTCCCCCATTCTCCATCTAATTGAAGATTTTCTTGTCCCATCTGAAGTGAGTCTTGCTAATGGGTAAAAATTAGAAGACACGTATGATATTATTTACAATCACAAAGAGTAAAACTATTGTTACCATTGACAATGTGAGAATAGTTTAACTGATTATATAAAGTATATACCTTCGACCTAGAGGTCAAAGGTTACATCCCTTACCCTACATATCATTGTCATTAAACTAAAAAAAAAAAAAAAAATGTTGTTAACATCCATTCTATTATCCTCCCTCTTATTTGAAGGGAATAAAAAACACCCAGCAGTATCTTTTGAAACAAAGTTCAAAATTTAGGGTAAAAAAATCAAAGTTTATATTATATAACGGGTTAAACTTTTAATTATAGGCTTTTCTATTATAAATAATCAAAGTGATCTAGTTGGATCGTTAATTAATTCATGAATTTTAAAAAGGGCTAGTTACATAAATATCAATCAAGCCCAAAATTATATATAGTATATGTAGCATTTAGGATAAAATAATTGTATATATAGCACAAAAATAGGCCCCAATATGGTAAAAGACTAAAAAACTCACGTGCAACCCACCATTTCGCACGCTTATTTTTCCCAATTTTCTCAAATTGAAAGCTATCCATTGATAGCAACTATCAATGATAACTATTGATAGTTAAATCAGTTGATATCACCGATAGCTGCTATCAGCAATAACTTTCAATTTGAGAAATATTAAGTTTAATGTCACTGATATATGAATATCACTGATTCTACCTAAGTTTTATCAATGATATCATTGATAATTAATACAACTGATACAAAGATATCGCTCATATACGAATACCACTAATATCTACCTAAGAGATATCACTGGTATTGTGATAATTGATATTTCCAATACACGGATATCACTGATATCTACCTAAGTCATATCACTAATTAATTAGTATCATTTATATCTACCTAAGTCATATCGCTGATGTCTATCTAAGATATATCACTTAAATCACTAATATTTTGACACTTAAGGCTATTAATGATATCATGGATATTATCAATACACATATATCACTGATATCTACCTAAGTTCTATCACGGATGCATAGATATCATTGTTATCTACCTAAGTTATATTACTAATATCATTGATAATTGATATTACCCATACACAAATATAATCGTTGATATCTACCTAAGTCATATCACCAATATCACTAATATCATTGATGTCATTGATATCTATATAAGTCATATTACTAATATATAAATATCACTAATATCTACCTAAGTTATATAACTAATATCACTAATATCATCAATTTTAAACGTTAGAATTGCCAAATTCATATTTTCACATTTAAATATAGTTTTAGTGAATTCTTTTTTAACATTTTAAAACATGAGTGATAGTTAGTGAATGTTTTAATCAATGATAGAATTCTTTGAGTGACTAATATATAAGTATATTAGTGGCTATCATTGATATATTTATATTATTATGTCATAATAGTAGAAGTCTATCATTGACAACTACTAATAGATTTTATAAGTTTCATACTTTTAGCTTGATCTTAAGTATTTACTAATAAATTATTATATATTAGTTGATATAAGTCTATAAGTAATAGACTTCTTATTAAAGTAATTTGTCAGTGATAGAAGTAGAATATAATAAACTTAGTCTATCAATGATATCATATGCTATCAATGATAAAAACTTATTGCTCATAGACTTCATACTTTTAAAGTCTTACAAAAAGAAAAATATATATATTATGAGCCGGTTGATAATATAATGTTTTCGTTTCTCATTTTTTGAGAAACAAACTTGTTTGATAAGCATTATTTTGTTTCTTATTTCTAAATTTTAAAAAGCATTTATAAAAAAAATGTACAAATTTGATCAACTAAAAAATGTAGTTTCTTTCAAATCTATTTTCATTTGGTATTTCTATTTAACGTTTTATTTTATATATAAAATTTGACAACTGGTTTGGTGTTAAGGCACTTGTGTATTCTCTCAAATCTTTAGTTCAAGACTCAAACTTGTTTATTTTCTATAAAATAATAATAATAATTACTTTTTAAGTAAAAAGAAAGATGAGAGTGTGAGAAAGGAGATGGGAGATGAATGAGGTTTATGGGTAAATTTGAGATTTTTGAAAAATTTAAAAGTTGACGAGTCAACATTTACTATATTTGCAAATATTTTAAAGATATGCTATATTTTTATATTGTTTTCCTAATTGTGCTATCTGCTATAATTTTTCTTTTGAAAAGTGCTTAATAAGTCTCTGAACTTCTAAAGTAGTGTTTAATAGAACCCATATTTAAGATTTTTTAATTAATTGATTTAATAGATATAAAATTATTATTATGTATCTAATAAATGTAGCCACTAAACGTTCTATATACTTTGTTGTAGCACATCCATGAATTTAAAAAAGAAAGTTGAAAAAGTAAATATCTTTATTAAACATACAAAATTGAAAATTGAGAAGCCCTATTAAATATAGAATGAAAAAATTAAGTTTTATTAGACACTTTTTAAAATTTGAAGACCTATTGAATAAAAATTAAAAGCTCATAAATTCCTTAATATTTTTTTTTAATTCGATTGAACTTGTAATTTAACCTGGATTTTATTAATATCCATGGTTTATATTTATCATTACAAATATCTAAGTATTCCAAATTAATATTTCAGTATCTTTTGTACAATAGGGTATAAGGATTATATATATATGAGAGGTGAATACAAAAGGAAAGCTTAATTATGAGGAGAACCAAATCAAATCAATTTTCTCTAAATATTACGTAAATTATGTTTACACCCTCCCTCAAACTCATGGTGGTAGAGTAGGAACCAACATGAGTTTAATAAGCAACTAGTGGAAGCGATTTGAGGACAATACTTTGGTGAAGATATCAGCTGATTTCTCGGTAGTGGAAATGGATCTTAAGAGGAGAGTGTTGCTCATGAGATGATGACGAACAAACTGACAGTCATTTTCAATATGCTTAGTATGCTCATGGAAGACGTCATTGTGCACAATCTGTATTGCACTGAGATTGTCACAGTAAAGTATAGTGGCAGACTGTTGAGTTACTCCCATATCAACAAGAAGTCATCAGAGCCATAAAAATTCTGAGGTAGTATCAGCAAGAGCACGATATTTAGATTCAATGCTGGAACAAAAGAAAACACTTTGTTTCTTACTCCGCCAAGAAATAAGAGAGTCACCTAGGTAGAAGCAGTAACCTGTGGTAAAGCACTGATCAGTGGGATCACTAGCCAATCAGCATCGGAGTAGCCAGATAAGACTAGGGATGACTAAGAATAAAACTGAAGACCATTCCCTAGAGTACCTTTGATGTAACGAAGGATACGAAAAACAACAGTAAAGTGTATGGTCCATGGAAGTAGCCATGAATTGGCTAACAATATGAACAATATATGCAATGTCTGGACGAGTCACTGTCAGATAAATAAGGCTGCCAACAAATTGTCGATACTGACTGGCATATTCTAAAGGAACATCATCGAATGGAGTTAAGTGAACATTCAGATCGAGTGGTGTTGGTGTTGTGGCAGAGCCAGTAATGCCCGAAAGAGCCAACAGGTTAGAGGCATATTTTGCTTAGGACAACAAGTAATCATCAAAGCGTGTTGAAACCTCAAGATCAAGAAAGTAATTAAGTGATCTCAAGTCTTTCATCTCAAAATGATCTCCAAGATAACGTTGTAAATAACCTATAGCCTGAGGATCATCACTAGTAATAATCATATCATCAACATAAAAAAAGAGAACAATACCATGAGGTGTTGTACGCATAAAGAGGGTCGTACCATGTGGATATGAAGTAAACCCAAGTTGAATGATGGTGGAATTGAAAGTTGCAAACCAAGCTCGTGGTGCCTATTTCAAACCATATAATGCACTACGAAGGAGACACACTTTCTGAGGTGGGGGGAGAGGTACCTGGTGGTGATTTCATATAGACTTCCTCTGATAAGTTTCAGTTGAGGAATGCATTTTTGACATCCATCTGAAGAAGTGGCCATTTTTTTACAGTGGCAACTACTAAGAGAGTTCAAACAGATGTCATCCTAACCACAGGAGCAAAGGTCTCTTCATAATTTATGTCATATTCTTGAGAATATCCTTTCGCGACAAGTTATGCTTTATATCATTCAATAAAGCCATCATAGTGTGTTTTTATTTTATAGATCCACTTGCAATCGATGGGTCTTTTACCAAGGGCAAATCAATGTAGTCTCATCTGTGTGTCTTTTCTAAAGCTTAAAGTTCCTTATTCATTGCTTGTTGCCATAGAGGGTTAGTACTTGCCTCATGATAAGAGGTAGGTTCAATTAAAGGAGCTATGGTAGAGAAACAATGATAATCTTGGGGGTGAATAGGAGTTTCCCTTACCCGAGTGGAGGGACAAACAAAAGGAACTGATTCGAATTTGTAGAGACTGGTGTAGATTGATCAAGCTCAATATCATGAATAGATTCAAAAGGAGGAAAAAGGTCAATGGAAGCATTAGTAAAGAAAGAATGAGGATTCGAGAGGGAGATATGAAACGAGGCTAGTTCCCAAAAGGTAACAAGAAATGCATAGCCTATTAGAGATAGGATCCCAATAACGAAAACCTTTATGTTCGGTTCTGTAGCCAAGGAAACAACAGAAGTGTGCATAGGATTCTAATTTTGTATGTTCATGTGGAGGAAAGAGAACAAAACAAGCACAACCAAAAACTTTAAGATTATAGTAGTTAGAAGTGGTACCATATAATTGTTCGAAAGGAGAGATGTTCTGAAGGACCGATGAAGGAGTACGAGTTACTGTGTAAACAGAGGTAAGAGCAGCCCCACCCCAAAATTTCTCAGGGCACGAAGCATAGAGGAGTTGGGCATGAACAGAATCCAAAATATGTCGGTGTTTACGTTCTGCTCGCCATGTTGAGAGGTATAAGTGTCAGACCCTCTCCCAGATTACCTTCTTAACCTAGGAGTAGGTGAAACCTATACACATATATGTCATCTTATATCTTGAAACACAATTTAATACCAGATTAAATGTACAAACTTTTATACTAGTGAAACATTATAAGGTAATCATAAGTTTTACATAAGATTTCTCAGCTCATAATTTATCATACAAGTGTATTTGTTCGGCATCCAGTACAAAAGCTACACTCGTTATGCCACAAAATCATATATGACAAAATATGTACTTAGACTGAGTATTTACAACTATCCCAGAGAACTAAAACCAAGTAAGCCCAGACAAGGATCTCTTGTAGGTTAGGCGTCCCCGACACGCTCGCTACCTGAAACGAACAACAATAAACAAAAAGGTGTGAGCTTAAAGCCCAGTGAGTGACTAAAATATCAATTACAATCTAATCCTTGAGTTAATATTGATTATAACACTAATATATATCTTGTTAGTACAAATTGCTGGATCACTCATGCCATTTAACAAGATAGCATAGATACTTTTCTAAGAAGCAGCGGAGCAAAGCTCAACGCTATTAACATTATATCAAGTATTCTGTTCCTAATATTCATATATTCATGTATTCATACATTCATACGCCTTCACATTTCGTCTTTCGGCATTTAAACACTCAAGTGTCTTCTCATAATGTCCCTCAGCACTGAGTTTCATTATAATTTCACTGCTCGAGTGCCTTCACTCATGGTCCTTCAGCACTGAGCCTTCATGTACTGGTTTTCATATGCCTTCTTACAAGGTCCTTCGGCATTGGAAACTATCTCAATCAATCTCACTAGTGCCTTCACTCATGGTCCCTCGGCACTATGTATCATATATCATATCTCCATAGGCCTTCACACAGGGTCCTTTGACCGTGGTTTGCATTTAGGTAACACACATACAGGAATTCACATAATATATTCGTTTTCACTTGCACATTATTAACGATGATCCTTGGACAAATTAGAGAGCCACTCACAGTTTGTCTTAGGCCCCGAGCGGATTGTATGCTTTTCCGAGCTCTTCTTGGCCTGTAAAACACATTTCTCATATTAGGTTTCCTTTGGACTCCTTTTTTCAAAATCATTAGGTATGCATATTAATAACTAGCGATAGTCTATTTTACTAGCGAGACTACCAGCGAAATTCACATTACTGGGTACTGCACTAGCGAAACTGGAATGAACTAGACTAGCGATATCATCTTAAGGAGTGATACCTAGCGAGACTTCAGCGAGAGTTGTGAGACGCAGAGCTCCTTTGCGTTTATTAGCGACACCCGTTCCCCTGCTCACCCTCCCGCTCCTCAGCGATACCACTGTCTAGCGACACTTGATATCACAGTTTTCCTTCCTTCCCTTCAAACTCTTCCTTTATCCTGCTAAAAATCATATTATAGCCAAAATCAGAACTTCCCTCCTTCTACAATCTTGTAAAGTAGTGAGTTTCCTAGCTTACCTCAAAATTTCAGACCATGACTCGTCTTCATTTGAGAATTATTCCCAAATAACTTCGGCTGCCTTGATTTGCTTAGCAGTTCAACTCCGCTTACTTCTTCCTAGAGATTAACACATTTTTGCTCGGATTTAGCTTACACATCCTTCATGGAAGTTGCTAAGAATTGATTTAACTTACTTACCTCAAAATTCAGTTCCCGCTTCGACGTCCTCGGTTCACTCTCCTTTAAACACCGATTGGTGTCCAAATCTATCAGTAACAATCAAGCTTCTGGTTCCAGCTTCAAAATCATCATGAAACTAATCTGATTTCTACTCAAATTTGATATAAGTACCTTCTTCTACCTCTCCTTGTTGTTCCTCTGCGAAATAGAGTTAATCTGAGTTCGAAAATGTATCCAAAAAGGCTTAATTATTCGATGCACTCCTTTATATGTCAATATAAATCACCGACTTACCAGCTCTAACTTCATCCTCCTTCTGGAATTAGCCAACGCCATCTTCCGCGCATGGCTTCAGCAATGCATAGTCTCAACTTACTATGCCACTGATTGCTCCACGTCAAATAGCTGATTACCGCAGAGCCCTCTCGGCCACTTTTCTATGTCCGACGCATACCATCCTTCAACGCATAGGCCTTTCCAACGCATAGCAATGCCAATTCCTAGCACTTAGTAGCCTTCAACGCGTACTTCTATTAACATATATTGCACCCTCTTCCTTCACATCAACTTCCACGCCAGGCTGCCTTCTTCAACTCATGCCTACCAACGGCCGCTCTTGGCAGCTTAGACATACTTTCAACGCATGGTCACCCATCACATGACCAACACTTAACCATTTTTACTTACCTTCTCTTGAATACAAGTACGAGGCTTACAATAAGGACAAGATCGCTGAATGAGAGTGTATTGCTGTTGAGGAAAGTAAGGAGATTGGAGTCCTTATACTCTGTCTATTTGAAGGATTTTAATGGTACGAGAGAATTGAGTTTTAACCATATTACCAAAATCAATATAAATTTGAGGCAGGACAAAACGACTTTTAAGGAAATATATCCACATAAAACAAGAGTAGTCATCAGTGAACAAAACAAAATAGTGATAACCATTAACAGTAGTAGAAGGGGCAGGGCCCCAAATGTTACAGTGAATTAAGTTAAATGGTTGATCACATACAGAGGAAGACTGAGAAAAGGACAACGCAAGTTGTTTAGCAAGCTTACAATTCAAGCAATTAAAAGGAATAAATTTGATAACATTATTCAAATTGCCAACATAAATTAAATAACGAACTTTTTCAAAAAGAAGCATAACCAAGAGGGAGGTGCCACTAATATGTAGTAGAGTCAGTGACTGAAGTAGAAATGGACGAACAATCAGGGAGTTGAAGTGATGTGAGCTCAAATAATCTTCCCACTTTGGGACCCGTACCAATCGTTTGTCCCATCTGTGGATTCTAAACCTGACAACCATTAAGGGAAAGAAACAGTTAAGCCAGATCACATAATTGTTCCACAGATGCAAGATTAAAGGCCATTCTGGAACATAATAAGTATTGGAAAGACTCAAAGTGGAAGTGCCAACTGTGCCAACATGAGAAATGATCATACAATTACCATCGGCAGCATAAATGGGAGGAAGTGATTTTGCAGGAGTAGGTGCAGATATAAGAAAAATGTCTGATGTCATATGATTGCAGCAGGCAGAATCAAGAAGTCATCGGTTACTTGGTGAAACAACAAGCGCAAAAGAAGTGGACGAAATTAATTGTTTTAACAAGTTCTGAAGGTCACTTATCAAAGGACTGGGAGGAAAGGGATCATCAGAGGAGGTGGCAGCATGAACTGAGGATGACCTAGGTTTATTAGGGTTCCTTACTTTGGTAGGATAACCTAGAGGTCGAGATGGTCGTGTAGGACAATTATCCAAAATATAACCACGCTTGTGGCAGTACCTGCACTTAATTTTAGGACAATCACTAAACTTATGGCTAGAAAGCTTACAATTTTTACAAAAAATAGTTTCATAAAGATGAGTGCTTGCAAGAACCACTCCAAATTGTTTGCA
The DNA here is from genome assembly GCA_031780015.1 of Citrullus colocynthis. Lineage (NCBI taxonomy): Eukaryota > Viridiplantae > Streptophyta > Magnoliopsida > Cucurbitales > Cucurbitaceae > Citrullus > Citrullus colocynthis. Next base: position 58,277 of record QLSR01000600.1, on the reverse strand, counting down.
GGGGATAACCCCCAATTGTTTTCCTCAAACAAAATTTCGTGAATTGTTGCGTCCAAAGATGATAAAGGGTTGCAATGTAGTAAGGCAACATGAACAGATTCATATTCAAGATAGAGTCTCATAAGAACCTTAATAAGACGGATATGATCCTGACTAATTTTAGCTTGATTCAGCTAGGTTCATATAGGTTGCAAAGCTGCTAAATATTCATTGACGGATTGGGCTGTATCCTGATTGAGATTGATAAGAGTACTATGCAATTGATAATAATGAGTCAGTTCGATAGATTTAAAAGATGTAGACAAGAAGTCCCATAAACTCCTAGCGTTATCAAAGGCATCAAATTGGGCATGACTAGCAAGAATGAATGTCTAGTCATGTGATAATCTGGTGATTCTTACTGTTCCAATCTTCTAATCATTTAATAAATTTACCATTGTCCTCTGAGGCTGATTTGACTAGTTTAGAAATGTCACCTGTGACAATGTGTCCTATTAGAAATAGAAACTTTTCATTTGATGAGCCCAAATAAGATAATTGGTCCCATCAAGAATACTGCTACTAGGCCGAAATATATAGGTTTTTTCCATTATAACATAAACAACAGAAAATACTACTAATAGCACAGACTACAGAAGCTGCCAAATATCACAGAGGCTTCCAAATATGGCAGATACTACTGAAAAAAATAGGTCAACACAGATACCACAGAGCTACCGAATATCACTGAAATATACCACGAGTACTACTGAAAAAATAGATTTGAATAATGATGAATCGCAGATGGGTTTGAAAATCGTGTATGGACCGAGTTGCAGTCGCGAGCAAAACGGACTTTTCACAGATAGATTTGGGCAACAGAGTAGGAGATTTAGTGTAATCGAGTTCGAACAGATCTGGTTGTTGGTGGAGGTTCTTCAGATCTAAGCGAATGTTAATAGCAGGGGTAGACGGCAACTGAGTTCGAACAGATCTAGTCATTGACGGAAGCGGCAAAGGTTCTTCACGAACAGATCTGAGTGATCGTTGATAGTGGCAGCGGATGGAAGCAGATTTTCATGAACAGATCTGGTTGTTGACAAAAACAGAAGCACGAACAGGATCTCGAGCGGTAGAGTGTGAATGGGTTGGATCTCGTCAAGGACGGTGGCGTGATCTAGTTCTTCACAAACAGATCTGGTCGTTGACGGAGACAGAAGCTGGAACAGGATCTCGAGCAGCAGAAGAGAACTTACGGGAAAATACAAAGGTTAGGAAGGAAAGGAACGAAGAGGAGAATTTACCAGGAATTCAAGTCATAGGAAGAAAAGGAATGGAATCTCTCTGTCACTTTTCCTGTAAAGTTCCGATAACAAACTTTACGGAAAAAGTGACAACGAGCTCAATTCCTGGTAATTTTGAACTCATCGGGAAGGAATTGAGCTCTCTATCACTTTTCTCGTAAAACGCTGATTAGAACTTTACAGAAAAAGTGACAGAGAGCTCTCTTCCTAGTAAGTTCAACGCGATCAACCTGGTTCTCGCTCTGTCTGGCTTCCAAGTAAGTTTGAACTTATCGAGAAGAAATTGATAATTCAAACTGACATTAAAAAAATAATTTTTTTTCAAAAAATGTCAGAATGCACCAATAAAAACAAATGACACATCACTTTTCTGTTCACTTTTCCGTGCAACAAATGTTGACATTCAAATCAAGACAAAAAAACTACATTTTTTCCCTTTTTTTTTTTTTTTTTTCTAAAAGTACTCTCCATCTAATGGACCCCCTCTCATGCCTTCCCATATACCTTACTGTACAAAAGATACTAAAATATTAATAAAATAGAATATGGTATCAGAGCCCCTTTAGGTCTTCAAGTTGCCAAAATCTCCGATCTAAGTTAGTCCAGCCGATCTGGTCCGAACCAACATCTTCAATCTAGTCCGCCACCACTCAAACCCGTGACGAGATCCGACCCAATCACTTTTATCTCTCTCTCCCTCTCTCACTCTCGCTCTCTTGCTATCTCACTCTCACTCTTACATTCAAACTTACACTAAAAAGAAATAATTTTTTTTAAAAAAAGTGGCAAAATGCCGTCAAAATAATAAAAACCAACGACACTTCTCTTTTCGGTTCAGTTTGACCAATCTGACTGTGCAGCAAAGTTTGACTTTCAAATAAAGACAAAGAAACTACTCCTTTTACTTAACTTTTTTTCCAAACTACCCCATTTACCTAATTTTTTAAAATAAATATTTTTTTTTTTATAATTAACCATATGAAAGGTGAATACAAAAGCAAAGCTTAATTATTGGAGAAAATCAAATCAAATTAATTTTTTTTAAATATTACGTAAATTACTTTTAATAAGTTGTATTGAATTCAATCCATTTAACTGACCTAAAACATATAACATATGTTTTCTATATATATATAGGTTTCAAATTCTCCCACATTTATTAACCTTTCAATTTTTTTCCATCTCTCTTGATATAATGTGCATTAACAAGTATAGTTCATTTTTTGTCCTATATTTTTAATGAATTTTAAATTTAGTTTTTCAAAATTAATTTTTTAGCAAATTTGTTAAATAATAATAATAACTTCCATACAAGAAAATACATTTTTATAAATATGTTTATAAATAGTGAAATAGCTAATAGATAATAAAGAACTTTTGGAAGATTAACAATAAACTATCGTAAAAATAAATTATAAGATTTATTGAAAATACAAAAACTAAAAATTAGACATTTAATAACATAGAGTCTAAAATTGAACAAGTTTCAAAGTACAAATACTTAAATAATACGTATCTAAACAATTATAATTGACAAGATGAGCAAAAAAAAACATTACAAGCCATCGATAAATTTGCTATTTTTTGCACTATGCTTGCTATTATTGCATCTATGGACATCCCATGTTTCTTCTTTTTCTTCTTTTTCTTTTTTTAATTTATACAATCATTTATTCTTATAAAATAAGATATATAATTTAAGTTTTTTTAAAAAAATTTATAACGATTTATTAATTTATTAAAAATGAATCAATAATTATTGAGTATTATATTTTATGAAATTTGAAGTAGTTTATGTTACTTATTGATTATTATATATTATGGTATTTGTTATTATACATACTAAATTTGCAAACAGCACATTAAAAAATTATGTGTTCTTATCCTGTTTTATACTTTTTGGAATTAAATAAAGCAATGTTTTAGGTATTACACACTTCATTAAATATCCTCATTTTTATCGTACAATAATTAATTATATTATTAAGTTCAAATTAATTAATTCAACCATCGTGATGTTCGCCAAACTTCACGGCATAATTTTAAATGATGTATTGTTATATTAATATATTTTGTTATTTAGTTGGCATATCACACTAAAGGAAAATGATCGATGTATTATATCTATCGTTAAAATTAAGGGTGATAGTTGATTTGATTTTGTTGGTTTTGGGTCAACAAAAACTAAACCAACCAATCAGTTTCTTAAAAGATCAAACCAATGTCCAATACAGACCAAAACCAGTGGATTGATTTTTTTTTTTAATCCGTTTATTGTCCGTTTGGTTCTTGGTTTTTGCAATTTTCTCTTTTTCTTCCAATTTTTTTTTTTTTATTTTCACTTTGTTTTGAGTCAGTTTTTTTTTTTTTTTTTGCTTATTTTAAATTAAAATTGAGTCTATTTCTTTTTTTACAAATTGAAATTTGACATTTTTTTTCTTGCCACTTTTCTAAATAAAAAAATATTCACAATTCATAATAATTGATCGTTTATCTAAACAGCAAATATACATGGATCATATAATTAAAATACTAGAAAATACCTAATGAAAAGTTTGTTTTCAATGGTATATATATCATTGGTTCAATTCGGTTTTGATTGGTTTTTCTAACAAAAAAAAACTATTTGCACCAATACTTTTTGGTTTTCTTCAAATTCAAACTAGTATGTCCAATTTCATACTAAAAAACCAAACCTAACCATTGGATCAGTTTGGATTTTTAGTTTTTTTTGTTACACTCCAAGTTAATATATTTTGTATGCTAAATATTTTAATTATTTTAAATTTAATGTATAGTTAATTTAATACAATAATTATGACAATGAGGATCAAACTTTCAACCTTAGGAATGAAGTAGCATGTTAATTAACTCTAAATTAAAATTTACTTTGTTTACAACTAAATTAGTTAAGACATTGTATTGTTTTAAAAAATAATGGAATTGTCACTAGCTTTAATAATTACATTGGAGTTTAATTAGAATATATTTTACTTTATATTAAAAGATGAGACGTTACTTAATTTGAACGTACAATAGTGTAATTTGTCGTTTTCTTAAGATTTATAAGTGTTGGGATTAGTGTGCGAGCGCATGCAAGATCATAACAACTTTCTTAAAACGGCTATAATTTTGTATATTGTTTTATTTATATACACACGATCATGTAGAAATGAAATATACCAATCTAATAAATGAAATAAATTTAACACCTTTTATAGTAAACTTTGAGTTCTATTTAAGGAAACTTAATTAACTTTTTTAAATGTATTATTTTGGTCTGTCAAATATAAATAATTTCTCAATTTGTTTCAATTACTTAAAGATTTTCATTTTCTTTTTTAGCATATATTTAATACCTTGGTAATTGTGATAGATTTCACCCTCTCTTCCACTTTAACTATAATTTGAACCATAAAAAGTTGAAAATTGTATCAAATCCACATTCTTGAAAGTGAAACATCAATTTTCTTTGTTGAGTAATATTCTCTTTTTTTTTAATTAATATTTTTAATAAATTAATGAATCAATTTCAACCCTATGTTAGTAGTTTGTAATTATTTTCACTTGATTTTCTTAAAAATTAATTCGAAAATATTTAAATTAACATTTTTCATCTTCAAAAACTTCACCAAAGTAGCGAGAAATAAAATTATCATGTAATACCAAGGTAATAAAAAGATCTAATATCCGCAAAAACTGATTAACCAAACTCAACTCATGTTGTTTGATTTGGATTATCAACTCTTTTAAATTATAGTTGAAATAAATAAAAGTTTTATGGATTAGGTTGTTTTATGAATTTGCGTAAAATAACCCAAACTAACTTGAACCAACCCAAATTTATTATTAACTTTAGAATTGGTACAACCTATTTATTCTTTATTTGACATTAAAAATTATATTCGAAGAGTGCGAGGACTAAATAAATAACACAATTAGTTTAGAGTTTTAATAAATGCAATCAAAATTAATATTTGGTGGGAGATATAATTAAAGTTGAGGGCATTTTAGTAAAAATAGGAGTTAAGGGGAGTTGCTTCTCTCCGGTGCAGTGTGTTGTTGTAGTTACACGTCAGCAATTTGTCATTTTTGACATCGACATTCTCATCCTTCTCCTTTCTCATTACCAATCGAATTTTCTATCAGCGTCGTTATCTCTGTTTTTTTTTTTTTTTTTTTTTTTTTTTGTTTTTTTTTTTTTTTTTTTTTGTTTTTTTTTTTTTTTTTTTTTGTTTTTTTTTTTTTTTTTTTTTGTTTTTTTTTTTTTTTTTTTTTCTTTTGTATTTAAAAAATGTTTGTTTTTTCTGACAAACAGTATATTGATTGTAATTTTAAATAAAGTAGAGTGTGTATAAGTGACAGCTTCTCTCCTGTGCAGTGTGTTGTTGTAGTTACACGTCAGCACTTTGTCATTTTTGACATCGACATTCTCATCCTTCTCCTTTCTCATTACCAATCGAATTTTCTATCAGCGTCGTTATCTCTGTTTTTTTTTTTTTTTTTTTGACATAGTTAATAATTATTTTTAATCCAAAAAAGGCAGAGTATTTTCTTGTATTGATTTGATATTTGATGCTAATCTCAATAACTGAGAGAAGAAGAGAAGAACCAGATGCTGGAGGAGGAGCGAGAGAAGCGTCAATAGAACGAACGATTCCAACTTCTCTGCAAAATTTCAGAGAGTTTTTCGTTCTTCTTTTGTTGCCTTCTTCTTCCTTTCCCTCTCTTTTTCAATGGGTAATTGCATCGAAAAAGCTCGCTCTAAGGTCGATAACTCTCTCAACTCCCTCCCTAATTCAGGTAATTTCTTCCTTTCCCCTGTTTCCTTTTCGTTTTTTATTCCATGGACTCCTTTTTTTCCTGCTGGGTTTGTTTCCTTTTGGGTTTTTTCGTTATTGTAACTTTCTGGGTTTCTTTGTTTCGGTGTGTTGCGAAATGGGTTTTCCTTGACGAACCCCTTGCAGGGATTTTCCCCCTTTTTCGACATTTTGTAGCTTGGCTAAATCCCACTTAACCTTTAGCTTTCTCTTAATACATCCTTGGAAACTTTATATTATTGGGTATTGTATTCCGTTTTATGATATTCCCAAATCCCATGTATTTTTTTTTAGCTTTGAAAGTTGAGTAAACAATTCATCGTACTGAGGGATCTTAGTGCTCTACTTGTAAAGCCTCATGAATAATTTTTTTCTGTTTTTAGGGCAAGTGGGTTTTCGTTTAAGTTTGAATTGTTCAAGTCCTTTGAATATCAAGTTAATGAAAATTCTAAATGATTGGGTGATTATATAAATTTAATAGAATATGCATATAACCTTCATAATTAAACACAATGTATCCTGTCTTGTAAAGGGATTGATGTATCAACTGGCGGGTCAAGATTTATTTTCGAATAAATTGGTTTACCATTTTCATTTTGTGAATGTAGTCCAAGGGTACAAGAACTAATACCTATTAATCACTTTGAGATTTCGTATTGATCATGAGCTTGATGTGCAAGGCATTGGGGATGATGGTATGATGATAAAATTAGGGAGGAATAAATTGGAGTTGGTTTGAAGATCACAATGAGTGTAGGAGGCAGATAGATGGTGGTTGTTGGACGAATGGCAACGGTGTTCAGTAAAAGTCTGCCACTGTCTCAAGTTTATTTGGTGTACGAAAATGCCTAAGGAATCATATTCCTTTCCTATCTATATGAATGTTAAACTGAACCCAAGCTAAGTTATAGTAGCTAAGAAATTTTGGAGAAATCTTACAGAAATTTTGCCTCGTGGTCGACGTACTGGAGTCTGAGAGATGATTGAGTGTAAGTTGACCTCCATATGAGTCTTGCTTTAAATGAATGTGCATAATATACGATATACTGCAAACATTTGGGCCTAGTGGGATTCGACCATGTGAATGGATGCAGAGACTTGGTGTTTTGTAAGAGTGAATGTGTCTAACTTCTTCTTTTTTCTTTTTTTAATTGTTATTTTTTAGAAAAACTGAATGGGTCTTACTTGACTTTATCTTTTTTCTCTCTGTGGTGGTGACTTTTTATTTGTAAGATACAAGGCAATAATTACCTGAATAAATTAAAAGACAGGATTTTCACAAGGGATGTATGTGCTAGTTAATGAGCTGTGGTTTAAATATTGTTCTTTGAGCTTCTGCATCAATTGTTGCTTGTCAGTATAAATAAGATTAGTGTAGGTTTGTTCATTATTAAGTCATTGTAATCATTCACTCTTATTCCATGCAGAAGAACCAAAAAATCATGATAGGAAAGGTCATTCATCTGCTTCTTTGAGAGCTCCATCACTTGGTGGGAATACGCCATCTAGAGGTCTTCAAGTTCATAGATCTGAAGGTGAAATATTGTTGTCTCCAAACCTGAAAGCCTTCACATACAGTGAGCTTAAGAATGCTACTAAAAACTTCCGCCCTGACAGTCTAATTGGAGAAGGAGGTTTTGGTCATGTTTACAAAGGATGGATTGATGAACATACACTTGAAGCTGTGAGGCCTGGAGCTGGAATGGTTGTTGCGGTGAAGAAGCTTAAACCTGAAGGTTTTCAAGGACACAAGGAATGGCTGGTAGTTCTCTCTTTTTTTTTTTTACATGTCCTTTTGATCTTTTGGCTTAATAGTTTGCTTTATAAATCAGGTTGCTATTGATTGCAGTCTGAAGTAAATTACCTTGGTCAGCTTCATCATCCTAATCTGGTTAAACTCATCGGGTTCTGCCTTGATGGGGATAGCCGACTTTTGGTATATGAGTATATGTCCAAAGGCAGCCTTGAAAATCATCTATTTAGAAGTAAGTCAAATGTTTTGGCTCATTGTAACTGAAACCCTGCTGCAATCATTAGCCTCTTTTGGCAATGTTTTACTTTGATTAAAATTTAAATAGACATGATAAACACATTAAGTAATTAATTAGGTTCTGAACTTCAGTTCTTGGGTGTGCAATGACATCGAATTTTCTTAATTAGATCTATCGTTTCAATAATACAGGGGGTGCGCGACCACTTTCTTGGGCAATAAGGATCAAAGTTGCAATAGGTGCTGCTCGAGGGCTTACCTTTCTGCATGACTCTGAAGAACCAGTTATCTATCGCGATTTTAAGGCATCGAATATCCTTTTAGATTCTGTAAGTCATTTATGTCCTTCATGGCAAAGACTTCTGTTATTTATATCTTGAAAATAAAAACAGAAAGAAGTAAATGAAATACATAGAAAAAGAGTGGCAGAATAGCTAGTAGACAGAAGATTGACTTCTTTTTCCTCACCCTTCCTCCTAAACTATTAAATACAATACAAGGAATCATGAATTTAGGTAACAAGCACAAACAATTGTGAATTTGTAATTTGTATAATTAAAATTCATCTGTCTGACTAGTATGAAATTATTGTGTACACAGGAATTCAATGCAAAACTTTCAGATTTTGGTTTGGCAAAAGCAGGCCCGACTGGTGATCGGACTCATGTGTCCACTCAAGTTATGGGCACTCAAGGCTATGCTGCTCCAGAATATATTGCCACTGGTTTGTTTTTTGTCCCTTTTTAAGAATCCTTGTTTTTCTTCAAGTAGTTATTCTAGCAAGGAAGAGGATATGACTTGCATAAATATGATTTGAGTTTATTCTAGATATCAGGCTTATGTCTGGAATTAATGTAGGATATGTGCAATTTGAAGTTTACTATAGGCATTGGTTGTTGGGCATTCTAGATCATGAGATGTACACAATCCATTCGCCTTGCCCCAATATTTATTCTCATAATCACTCAACTGCCTGATAGATACATTGAGCTACCAAACTAAGTAATTTGACTTTTTGTTCTCCATCTTCTGTTTGGATCCATCACTAAATTTTGAATCTGTCTGTTTGTCTGGTAGATGAAATCTAATTATAATAAATCCTCATAGGGAAATCATTGTTGCCTTCTCTCTTGAAGTGAATTGGTTGGCAAATCCTTGAGAATTTTTCCAGCTACTAGAATAAGATCAGCAACTACTCAGCATGAAATCTGTCTAGACACTACAGAGACCGTGCAAAAGATGTTCATTTTAGAGCTTCCCATTATAAATTACATTTCTAAAATTCTATTGTAGTAGATGATGGATATATCTCTATCCTATCCTTATTGCAGGTAGGTTAACGGCTAAGTGTGATGTGTATAGCTTTGGGGTTGTGCTGCTGGAGCTCCTCTCAGGACGCCGTGTTGTTGATAAAACTAAAGTTGGTGTTGAACAGAATCTTGTGGAATGGGCAAGACCTTACTTGGCTGATAAGCGCAAGTTATTTCGGATAATGGACATTAAGTTAGAGGGCCAATACCCTCAAAAAGCTGCATACATGACTACAGTCCTTGCATTGCAATGCATTCGGGAGGCAAAATTCCGACCGCAGATGTCTGAAGTTTTATCTGCTCTTGAACAGCTCCCTCTGGTTAAACAGGTCGATAACCAAAGGGCAAACAGTCCAGGGCCAAAGTCCCCGCTAAGACATAAGTACCCTTCACCTGTAAATTCAACGACGCCAAAAGCAAGCTCTCCATTACCATCCAAATGAAACTCCTAGAAACCTTTGAGAAGGGATGGATCATATCTTTAGCATTGACTTGACCCAAGTAAATATATATTTTTGACTTCAGCAGGTACGTTTGGTCGGTAGACTGTAGCACTCGGAAAATCTCGTTCCCCCTTTCGTCTTCGATTATACATTGGACAAGGAAAAGAGGCCAATGTTTTGACTGAAAAGGATGATGATGAATGTATGTGTAGTCATCAGCCTGCTCAATGTTTCTAATCTGTAAATGAAGCTGAGTTTGTTTGGGAGGTGGGGAAATCTTAGGCAGCTGCCATTATAAATTTTGTAGAGATAATATTTGACCTTTACATAGAAGGGATGGAAATAATGGGTTTGAGTAGCATCAGTGATTAAAGAGAGTTGGCTTAGTTGGCATTTTACCCTGAGGGATTTGTATTCAGAATTTGAGATTTGACAATCAAACCTTAAAATATCATGGAAGGTTTCTATTGGGTGCATTGTTTCTTATGCAGGCAAGTCAGCCAACCAAAGTTTGGTTTTTTGTTGTCTTTGTTCATTGACTAATCAGAGAGAGAGAGAGAGAGAGAGAGAGAGAGAGAAGCAATAGATTATCACAATTCACAATGATTTTTAGAGATCATGTCATCTGAAGTTATCTATTAATTTGTATAAATTTAAGTTATTTTAGTTTTTATAGTTAAAAATTGGTTTCAATTTAGCTTCAAATATTCTTCTTATAACTTGGTATAATCATCCAAAATAGTTTGGCCATGTAAGATGTCCATGAAGATTTGAATTGAGCAAGAAATGCAAGAAATAGAAGAAATCGGTTGGGTTTTGGGTAAATCCATGAAGATTTAATGAGTTTGATTATTAAATCAAATGAGTCGGGTGTCCTAAGGCGAGATACATATGGATGGTCCTTTACGGTAGACAAAAGTAGTTTACAAAAGTTCAAGTCAGATTGGCTAATTCCAATGTTCTTATGTGTGTGCCATGCCAGGGAAGAAAAAATAAAAAAAAATAAAAAATAAAAAAAAAGTCTCGCTTGAGGAACAACTGATCATTCTTTTAGATGGGTAATAATGCAGACTAAATGCCAAATATGAGAAATCATAATATACTTACAAGAAAAACCATACCACGCACCTTTTGGAAATTTGAAGGAAGTCAATGTTTTATCACCTTTCTTAAGAAATGGGGAATCATGCCTATTGCCTAATTGGTTTGATCAATATGTAGAATCTGAACAAGTGATTGCTGAGATTCGCGCGGGAACATACACTCTTAATTTAAAAGAGAGGGTTCGAAAACATATTTATTCTGATTCAGAGGGAGAAATGCATTGGTCTACCAATCGACATGCTGATTCTTTGGCCACCCTAGCTTCAAAGATCAAGTTCGAAGATGATGAAGCTGTCATTCATTAAGATCAGCAAGCGACGAACTCCAACTCATGGAACTTTCACGATAAGCTATATGAAGATGTCATTAAAGAAGGAGATGTTCGACATGCTATGATTCAAGAACTAATTATCGATATCTTTGGATTTTAGCAATATTTAAACTTGATTAGTTAGATAGTGAAAAGGTTTGACATAATTATTTTATAATTCAAAATTATTTTAGTCTTCGTAAGTAACATACATTTCAAGTGATAATATTATTAAAACTTTGGGAACTACACCAAATCCTAATATATAAAAGTACAGAACAAAATAGAAAAAATAAATAAGACTCAACCAACACATATTCACTCATTAAAGTAATAAAGTTAGTTAACAAATATGACAAAATGACAAACTCATTATTCACCTCTTTCCTTTTATCTCCATAATTATTTTACTAAAAAAAAATAATAAAATTCAAAATTTAAAATGTTGATGAATATTTTTTAAAAAATTATAGTAAAAAGTCTAAAAAATATTTAAATTAATAAATAAACTTGCACCTTTTAAATAAGTTAATATGTTTATTATTTATTTTATCTTTACATTAATGTTTTTCTTTTTTTTTTTTTTTTT